>JAFEMH010004756.1:0-193596 GCA_022495995.1 Adenophora triphylla var. japonica
AGGCTTACAAAGGTCGAATCTCGACGATCACATCGATGATTACATCGAAAAGGGTTCGTGCACTTGTAGAGGCGCTACGAGTCCGAACATGTCTCGCCGCTATAAACCTTACTCCTTCCAACACGGCTCCGACATCCTGGGTGAAGGAAAGAAGGCATTGTGTACAATTGACGGCCCCCAAAAGCAACCAAGAAATGGGTGGTCCTTTAAGGCAACGACGAACGCTTTGATGATCTTGGGATGCTCCATGGAGGGCTTAATTTTCAAGGGCTTAAGTAAGGGTAGGCCTTTTGGAGCCCTCTCAAGGACTACCATCCAAGGAGCTCAAATGCACCTCTCGACATGAGTAAGCACTGTCTTCATGATCAATCATGGCCACACGACCGACAATCATAGTCTTGAAGAGCCGGTGTGAAGCTGTTAATTGAAATGGCAAGTGACTTCGAGCGCCCCAATGGACAGCAGAACCGGCAAACCTCGCTTCGTAATGGTGACCAGGTCAATGACCAAATCTCGAATCCCGAGGATTTGGGTATTCACCTTAAGCAATGTTTTAAATAGCTTGCACAGAAGCAGGGTCCTCCTCGAACCTACGGCAGAAACTATCGCCCCAAGGATCCCAAAAATCCCTTTTGACACCACTCCAAGCATTGTGCTTTCCATCAGTATCACGGTCATAATGACCAGAGCAAGCTCGTACATGACTTTTGAGAAAGGCGGTTCAGGGATTAATCTAAGAAGGGCAAACTCGAGCGCCTCAGTGGATCTCAACCCCTTGCCAATGATCATTTCCCAAACACACGCGAATGTAAACATGATTGAATTTTATGATTCAAACTCTGTCGAATTCAATGTACTACTGACAAGCCAGATGATTTAGTCGCAACAAATGTTGAGAATGGATGGTTTGACCGCAACAAGCATCCTTGGCCATGGCAAAGCCGGATTTGGTGAAATGCTTTGAACTGCGCTCGCCCTCCGATAAGTTCACGATCGACGCCAAGGTTAAATGGGATGATAAATGATTCCGATGGCAGATTTGAAGCGTAAAGCAATATGATACAAGAAATCCGATGATTAGGAAGGAAGAGTTAGTCCTGGCTTTGGAAAACGCCCATAAGATTCATACGAAGAACAATTCTCGACCCTCGCTCATCAATGCTCTCCGCCGCCATGCGTGGAGTTCGTGCATCACTGAGGCGAATGGTTCTCTCGGTCATGAGTCGAAGATGAGACTTCGTAAACAGGTTGATTTCTACCCCTTGCATCCTATAACTCTCCATCCCATGACGGCCAACACCTCCCTCCATCCACATTTTGATCCCTTGCCAAGGACAATTCCTCTTCAGCCCTTCCCCAAGACTCTCAAAGCCATTAGGGCTCCCATCGCCTCTCACTCTCCGTAACGAGTCTGGGTTCCATCACACCTCGCTCTCAATTTCACAAGCAATACCCCTGCTGGCTTTATGCTCCAGCCTTCACATAATCGCTTGAGCTATGTGGCTATGTTCTCAAGCCTCTACACCCACTCCGAGATGCAATCATGAAGTTGCTAAAAAGAAAATCCGGATGCCAGCAGAGTTTTCCATGTTGCATCATACCAATGGACTGGTAGTGAATTCACCCGTCGGGCCACCATCATGCCAAGGCCGTGTTTCTCATCGCCGATAAGAGTCTTTGCTTCGCAAGTTCCCAAGAACTCGAATGTTCCCGTTGATCCCCATGTGGCAATATTATTGATAGAGCAAGTGAAACAAATGCATGAGAAAGGCTTGGATCTTATGATAAGTACTGTAGCACTCCTTTGACCCAAGATGTCGAACTGTGCAAAGAAATGATTCGTCGCGCAAAATTCAAGTGCCCGAAGTGAGAGAATCTGATGGGACAACCCCGGCTCCCTTGCAGCACACTCTCTGCCTAATGCCAGTTCCTAAGCTTCGAGAAAGGCCCGAAGACACAATCGCCTAGTATCACCCCTTTCACTCAAAACAGCTTCCCAAGTACGCATCGCCGAATCCTCCCAAACAGAGCCCAATACTCCCTCAAGGTCCTCTCAGTGTTCACTTCCCTTCCATCAATATGCCTGCCGACATAAAGTTGCTGTCCCCGCGACTTTTCCTGACCCGTTTTGGACAACTTCAGTGCTCGCCCCAGCCTGCTCCTAATGGCCTCAAACTCCTCCACTCCCACCAAGATCACGGGCACGTAATGCCGATCACCGCCTCGAGCCCGCAGTGAATGGAATCGTAAGTTAACAGTAAAGATGGAAAGCTCAAGGCTGTGCTTGGCGACTCCAATTCAACAAAGAGTAGCTAGACTAGGGGCTTTTTACCACATCCTTTAATATTAAAAAGCAGCCTTTTAGTCAACCTTCGTAGGTTCTAGTACTTTCTTCTCTTATTCAATCAAGTCCTCCTTGGACATTGTAGCTTAATCTTTTTAAATTTTCTATAATAGAGTCTTTTTTCTTTTCTGCCAGCGTAGACTTGAGATATTATTTGCACACCTACATTTACACTTTAATGAAATGGTTTTATTTTAAATGATCACTCGCATCGCCTTCAACAAATAATCTTCTGGAAATGAGTTAAGATTTTAATTAATTGGTGCGAGAAAAGTCAACTAATGCCCTCCTAATACACTTTCCTCACCTTCACAAAGGCCTCCATCAAGCCGTACACTTTCCAAAACATATCCCCATCATCACCTTGATCCGTTTTCCAAGTCGAAGGCGTAACATCAAGGGACAACAAAAGCGTCACTCAAAGATCGGGAGATCGACCCCACATCGAAAAAAACGAGGGGCTTGCACTCCGCCCCCATGCATCAAGAAAGTTCAAGTAGAAGCTTGCCTTCGTCCTCGTGTGCTCAAAAAAAAACAAAGCTTCAAAAAAAAAGCTTCAAAACAAAAGCTTCAAAAAAAAAACAACAATGACGACAAATGAAAAAAGGCTTCAAAAAAAAAACAAAAGCTTCAAAAAAAAAAACAAAGCTTTCAAAAGAAAAAGAAAAAAAAAGCCTGTTCAAAAAATAAACAACACAAAAACTTCAAAAAAAAGGGGCTTCAAAAAAAAAAACAAAAGCTTCAAAAAAAAAAAAATGAGGCCAAAGGACCTAGCACCGCCGATCGGGAAGGTTTGGACATATGGGCAAAATTAGAAGCCCGAAGAACGGAAGTTGTCGACAGAGCCAAGAGGAGCAAGCTTAAAGCAAGCGGCAAAAACATATCATAAGTTTCTCCTTAAGCCGTGCATCCAAAATCTTTTCTCCCCCGATGAAGGACGACGATCAAGAAGCAAACCGGAATCAGCTCAAAATGACTTGTCAAAGGAATCACCTCAAGGCCCGCACCTTATCATCCAAACTTCCTATCCGAGCCTCTTTTCACCAAAAGTACCACAAATGTTCAGTACCCCTTTTCTAAAGCCAACACACAGCTTCGTACCCGAACTACGGCGACCCGAGCTCCTCACAATGAGAGGGAACGTAGGCAAGCCAGAAATGGTCCGGTCATAAACACATTCAAATCCCGAGAAAATTCCGGCCTCACCAATAGCCTTCCTCCTATCACACGATCCCTCTTCACCATTCGGCCAACTTCGAGCTCTTTGGTATCAGCTTGACTTTCTCCCTCATGATTAATCAAAATGTTATGTTCATATCGAGATTAGGTTGAATAACCCGAACATTAATAAAGGGTTTTAAGCAAATCTTGTGATCATTTTGAATAAAACATGTTTTCGTATGTCTCTGACAAGTCTTCTTTTTTCTACATTATAGGAAAAATAGAGCTAAACACTAATTCCCTTTTCTCGTCGCCAGGGCTTCCATACACTTTTACAAACCTTTATATTCTTATGCTCTCTCAAAAGAATCAAACCCAAAGCCGAGTTCTTTTGTGCCTTCGTCAAATGAGGCCATCAAATAATAGCTAAACCTGTGGATTCATCTCCCACTTTTCGGAAAAATACGCCCTCGCAGTATACATTTCGGTAAATTGTCTTTTCTTTTGGTTGACTAATTGAATAAAGAAAATAATAAAGTAACATATAGAGAGGATGGGTTGTCTCTCTGTTGCTACATGATAATTCAAGAACGCTGGTTCTTCACTTTGCTACAAGCATGGGTCGGGTCTCGTTCGCATTTCGGGCCGTAAAGGCCTACCACTGTGTTGAAGCCTCTCTACCATTGTGTAATGCATTCACAAATCATGAGACCGAGGCTTTTGCCAGCGCAGTCACTTCTTCCGAATCAAGACTTCGCATAATACATCTCTTCGCACTCAAGGCTCCCACCAAGCAAGATGAGATTTGATCGTCCATGTTGGTCATGGGCTAGTCAAGTGGTTACAGCTTCTTTGATGTCCAAGGACGAGGGACGGAATTTTAACCAAGACCCAGTAAATTCATCATATTCCTATGACTAAGCATTATTGGAACCCGAGTCCATAAAACTCCTTGTGCCAATCAATGAGGTTTCGATGTTCATCCTTGGAAGATGTCAGAATTTTGGTTTGACGATTGCCCTCAACCCCGATGGAACTTTCACGGTATAAGAGGAAAAGGATCCCCATCCCTATCTTGGCCGAGACAGACTACCGCACCTTCCTCACACTCTTCTCAACTCGCGAATCACCATCCTTTCACTTCTGGGTTTGATATACATTCACGGCTCGATGCAGGACAGCTGGTTGGAGAAACAAATTGACTTGATCCGATTTGGGCCAAGCATGGTATGCCTCAAAGCGCCGGGGTCGGCCTCGGTATGTCACAAATAGCTTTGGTATGCCTCCAGCCTGGCATGCATCGGCCAGAGCTTCGCCCGGTTACATCGCTTGAAATGCCTCGACAAAGAACCCGGTTCAAGATATCCAATCCCCTGTGCAAGCACTTAGCACAAGCCTTCACATAAGATCCCTTCATGGACCGAATCTCTAGCGGGGACAATGGAGAAACCCCAAATACGTACTCATCTGGACCCATGCAACGGCCTAACGTGACCCGATCAGTTCACAGCCTCACCGGCGGGGCAAAATCGGCACGGAATGTCTTCTCATGGTTGGGGTTACCTCGGAATACCACAAAGCAAATTGGAATCCCACCTCGCCTTGGAACCAATCTATCGGGGCCTCCGCAAAGAACAGCTTTGGAATGCTTCCACAGCTGTCTAGGGCAGCAATCGAAGCCCTTCCTCGTAATGACGCTAGCTCGCCCGCTCCTCACACAGCTTCACAAATCCATTCCTCACTCAAAGCTTCGATGGGTTACCAAGCCCCCATCCCAGTTTCATTAGAATCACCAGGACCGCAGTACCCCCCTGGTCATGCACCTTCGCCTATGCAATTCAACAATCGTGACGGCCCGCACTTAAGCCTACTTATGGGCCTCACTCCGGAAATCCGAGTTACCCAGCCTACATCAAGACCGCCCTTCGCCCTCTTTGCCGGTTGAAAATCAACAACAAGCCGCGAGGTTCTATCCCTTTGCCCAGTGGTCCTACTCAAGCTTCACGGGGTGATTCGGGCCAAGGACAGATTTCACCTATGTCCCCAGATCGGCCGTGTTCCCTCCACCTCGTCCGCCGCTGGGTAGCTCCTCTCTAGCTCGATCCGCCGGTTTGAATGCCATGGTTCCACCACAAGACCCTCATTTGGCTTGGTTCGTGGAACGACACAAGGAAATGAAAGCACAGATTGCCGAATTGATCGTTACAGAAGTCTCGCTTCCACCAACGAACCCGGACTCCTTTGTTCCCCACAAATTCGTGATGCCTAATTTGGATCTCTTTGATGGCACCGCATGCCCGAAAACCCATCTCGGACACGTATACCTTGGCAATGAAGGTCAAAAGGGGCGCTAATCAGCAGCTACCGACTATTTAAGTCTCTTTGAAGTCCAAAGGCTCTAAAATGGTTCTTTCGAGGCCGTGGCTACATGGGACCGGACTACTAGCCAACTTGGAGTGGGAAGCAAATAGATTTGACCTGCAGACAACAATGCAAATGGCGTCCGACGAGAACATCGGGGACTTTTACAAGCAAGATGGCAACTCCTCCTTTGAAGAAGAACAACTAGACATCTTTCGCCTACGCCCGAAAACCACATCCGAGGGCCTCACTTAGCAATTTCCCCTATCCGGATCTACGGCAATGATCAATGGGCTAAATTTGAGAGGGCTTACAATCGCTAGCCGAGTTGTCGCACTCAAGCATTACGGATACCGGGTTTCTTCCACCTCCAACACGACTCCCGAAAAGGGCAAAGGTGAGAACCGATCGAAAAGGGGACCCCGAGGACCCAATACGCCAACAATCCATTCCCTAAAAAGTAGGGTGAATATGATTGAAGCCACGAACAAGCCAAGTGCCACTATGGCTATGAGCTTCCCATATGGAAGACACTCTTCGAAGAGAGGATTCTAGTTTCATAGTCGGTATCAAAGATGGGTTTCTCCCTTCATGACAACTTCACCTTGAAGGCTCTCACGTTGATCGATTGGCTCGGTACTTCATCGTATGTCAGTCAAACCTTTAAGCTGGACCTCTCGTAGTGACGCTTTGTCAAACTCCGGGGCTTCATCAAATCATTCAGAGAAAGATTCCGTGGTTTTCGCCATGTCTTTTCCATGGAATGGGGCTTTATCAAGTCACACCTATCTTCGAAGAAAGGTCTCACCTCAACAACCGTCTTGGAGTTTCGGCTTTAGAACTTGGCATATAGCAACTCCCCGCATCATCAAAAGTTGAGAATTGGGAATCTCCTCATATCGCATTTCGTCAAATCACAACTAACCCAAGCAAAAGAGGGTTCATTCATGTCAACATGCTTTGATTCTAGAGCCCGTCGCCGCGCCTCAAATGTCCGAGACCGAAAAGAAATTTCAATCGAGACCCGGGTTCAAATCCAACTTCATCCCAAGATCAAAACCGACCTCATCAATAACATGCAATTCGGTCCGCTACTAAAGGATATCACCCCACTAGCTCAAAGCTTGTCCCAAACAAATAACAACACATATATCCCCTTCCTCATCACCATGCATCCCCACAAAAATCTCCCTAGGGCTCATGTAGCATGCACAAAACTTGAATCAATAGGAAAAATCCTAAGTGATTGAAAATCATAAATCGTAATTTCCACGCCAAAAGCTTAGGCCAAGTCCATCTTCGAAAGCAAATAAGCGCATCATCTCATAATCATTTTTGGTTCTATGCATGCATCCGCCATCATGAATGCCATATATGCATCTTCCTCTTCACTAACAAATGCAGGAATTAAAACGTAATCCCCCTTTTCGGCAAGGATGATCTTCACCAAAGACGACCTCGAATGGATGAAAACAAATTCCCAACATCCACAAACATATGAAGACCGCCTCCGGTGTCTACAAATCGGTCGAGGACGCCAAGCTCTCCAATACAATTCGGTCGGGGACGGGGACGCCAATTCGCCAAGTTCTCCAATACAATCCGGCCGTAGACGCCAAGTTCTCCAATACAATCCGGTCGAGATGCCAAGCTCTCCAATACAAATCGGCCGAGACGCCAAGTTCTCCAATACAATCGGTCGAGGACGCCAAACTCTCCAATACAATCGGTGTCAAGGATGCCAAGTTCTCCAATACAAATCGGTCGGAGACGCCAAGTTCTCGAAACGCAAATCGGTCAAGGACACCAAGTCCTCCAATACAAATCGTGTCAAGGACGCCAAGTGATCGGTCCAAGGACGCTAAGCTCTCCAATACAAATCGGTCGGGGACGCCAAGCTCTCCTATACAAGCACGGTCGGAGACGCCAAGTTCTCAAAATGAAAATCGGTCAAAGATACCAAGGTCTCAAATACAAGACGGTCCGAGACGCCAAGTTCTCCAATACAAATCGGTCGGTGGACGCCAAGTTCTCAAATACAAATCGGTCGTGGCGCCAAGTTCTCAAATACAATGCGATTAGAGACACCAAGTTCTCAAAAGCAAGAAGTCCCAATGTGAAGACAAGCTCAAAACCTCTACAAGTTTGACGATCACCGCAGATTCACTCAACCAAACTCCTCCTTCAGTCAAAATGCCTCCAAAGACAAAGAAATCGTCGGCGAGAAACCGTCCCACGAACGGCAACCTAACAAACTCTTCATCAACATCGCCCGTAGCCTCGCCTACGTAAGCACAAAGACATGTATGAAAGCATATCTTAATCAACTACTTTTCTAAAAGAACATTATCATCAAATCTTAGGGCGACTTCCCAAAAATAGTCAAACCTCAAATACTGTCAAACCATCAAAGACCATCCCCAGCTATTTTCGAACTACGACCGGCTTGATTCCCTCTTAAGGATACGTAGGTAGCCTATCATTAGGTCCAACCACTCGACCAGCACGGTCATCCTTTCCTTCGGCAGCAGACGTAAAACCGATCCCTTCAAATGAAGTCCACTAGAGGACCACCTATCCTAAACCATCAAAGGAAATCATTTCAAATCAAGGTTCGAGGCACCTAAAACGCCATCATCGAGGTTCGAGGCACCTAAGACGCCATCATCAAGGTTCGAGGCACCTAAGACGCCATCATTAAGGTTCGAGGCACCTAAGACGCCATCATCAAGGTTCAAGGCACCTGAGACGCCATCATCAAGGTTCGAGGCACCTAAGACGCAATCACACACAACACGAGGAAAGCAATCATCCCCTAATTCGACAAACCAAAATCAAAACCATAGGGCGACTTCCCCAAAATAGTCAAGTCATAGGGCGACTTCCCAAAAATAGTCAAGTAATAGGGCGACTTCCCAAAAATAGTCAAAACCGTAGGGTGACTTCCCCAAAATGGTCAAGTAATAGGGCGACTTCCCAAAAATAGTCAAACCATAGGGCGACTTCCCAAAAATAGTCAAAACCGCAGGGCGACTTCCCAAAAATAGTCAAAACCGTAGGGCGACTTCCCCAAAATAGTCATGTCATAGGACGACTTCCCCAAAATAGTCAAGTCATAGGGCGACTTCCCAAAAATAGTCAAGTCATAGGGCGACTTCCCAAAAATAGTCAAAATCGTAGGGCGACTTCCCAAAAATAGTCAAGTAATAGGGCGACTTCCCAAAAATAGTCAAAACCGTAGGGCGACTTCCCAAAAATAGTCAAACCGTAAGGAGACTTCCCAAAAATAGTCAAAGTCATAGGGTGACTTCCCAAAAATAGTCAAATCTTAGGATGACTTTCCTAAAACAGTAGGGTCGACGACTAAAGATAGTCAAAGGACCCGAACTACGGCCGGCTTGATTCCCACTCGGGATACGTAGGTAGCCTATTAAATAGGTTCAGCCACTCGATCACTTGATCATCCTGTCAAATATGGAGCCTTACTTTTTTCGACGACCCCGCTTCCTTCAAAAGCGCCGTCGCCGAGGGGCTACTGTAAGTGCTCCAATTTGAGTTGGTAGCTTTTTCGTTAGAAAATTAACGAAAGTTTTAACATTTCTAACATTTCCTAACAATCCTAACTTTTCTAACAAAGCAAGGGTAAAGTGGGCATTGCCATTTAAAGATAAACAAGGAAAGGAATCCTAAAAAGCAAATGAAATGGAAAAAACCCGAATTGGTAAGTTGAAAAACAGCTTCAATTTGAATTTTAAAAAGATTATTCTTCCTGTCCAAAAGCCAGCACTGTAGCAGATGAACAGTGCACGCCAACAGGACCCTCCGCGTGGATGTGATTGCATCTCCCAGTGGCCTATAAATTGAACCCTCCTCTCTCAGTTAAAACAACACAATTTGATCACAGCAACGAAACTCTGGCGAAATATAGAGAGAAAACAGTGGGAATTCCCTTGAATTGCCACCATTTTCTCTCCAATCTTTCCCAAATCCCACTCACTCAAAATACTTTCAAATCACTCTCATACATACTCTCATACATACACTAACTCAAGCTCAAATCACCCTTTAGGAGGAGGATTAGAGAGAAAACATAGAGGACTTCATTGTTATCTACTTGTTTTCTCTTTAACCAACTCTAATCACCAACCCTAAACACATTCAAATCTTGATACTCCTCAAGTCAAGCTCATACACAAGGGAAGATAGGTATAACCTCCCTCTCCCTACCCTAAATTTCTTTCATCAATGCATGCATCTCAAACTTTGAAGATGTAATTTGTTCATCAATTTGTTCATCTTTGCTTGACCTAAAAATGTAGTCACCTTGGAATAAATTTCCAATGGATGACCATTTAAAAGGCCTAAATCATTTTCTTACTCACTTAAAAGTGTTTTTCTAAAGATCATTCACTAAAAAGTGTTTTCCAAAAATCATTTTCATACACAAAATCTTTCTTTCAAAGGATGAAATTCCCCTTCCCAAGCAAATGAAGTGCTTAGTCCTAATGTACCCCAAGGATGGTTTGGTATAGTTGATTCACCACTAAAATGTCAAGTGATCACTAACCAAAACCTAGGGAAATGGGGACAAGCATGGATGCAAAACCCCCTTTAAAATCATGTTTTCTTTCTTGAGAAGTTGCTGTCCAGTAGCAATTTTCTCAGACCTCAGTCCATGGTCTAATTTTTTGGACGCAGATAAATGTGGAATTTGGTGTTGACTACAAAACACTTTTTGTAGCCAACATCCATACCTTTCCATAAATATTTTTAATTTATTTTTTGGGTTAGTAAAACTCCGTTTTACAAATTTTCTTTTAGAGGCTAGTTCATCAGCTTCTGGAAATCCAGATTTCATATCTGAGATTTCCAGAAGGTTTTGACCCCTCAAATATTCTCCAAAATAGAAAATTCCTTCACAAAAAGCTTATTTAAGGAGTCTAGAAAAACTTTCATTCTCTGAGTTTATCCAGATTATGAAGTTTTAAGGCCCTTGAATACATTTCAAAATCAAAGGTACACTGCCTTTTTCATTCTGGCAGAAATGTTTTCCAACTTCAAAAGGTCTTTTGAGTACCAAATCTCAAACCAAAAATCCTCCAAAAAATCATGGGATCAGTTTAAAGTCTTAAAAAGAGATCCCAATTTTTACTTTTTTTTAGTTTCAAATTATTTTGGTCAAAACACACACACACACACACACACACACACACAACAAAAGGATTTCAAATGTTTGGAAGACTCGTTTTGCGAGGCGCGTCGGGTGCACACTAACGTCCTTCCCGACGCGTAACATGACCTCCGAACCTAAATCTTTGATCTCGGGCTTTTTTCAAAGTTTTGGCCCTCAAAATAAAAATGGCGTGGCGACTCCGTTTCGTTGATCATTTCAAATAAAAATGGGAAAATTTTCGGATGCACATCATCACACCCGCGAGAACCTGTCCAAGGCGTAGTAGAGCTCGGCTAGTCCAGCCTCCCCCCATGCGAACCCCCTCACGGCATCAAGATCAGTCAGCGACCCGAGCAAAGGGAAGTGACAGGATGTGTCAGAAGTCAAAAATAGAGTCGCTGACAATGCGAACTATAGGAACCCTCGAGCCAGATGCTCAGCGGTCATCCTAGGGGACCCCTCCCCATATGCATCAATACCTCTCCTCAGATGGGTCTCCATCGGCCTGTACCGAATACCTAAGCCCCTGACATCGGTAATATCGAAACCCAGCAGCTCCGACAACTGCCCTAGAGTATAACCGTCCACCCACACCAGCGCGTTGCCCCAGGTCGGCAACCCAGTAATCGCCGCAAAGTCAGTGGGAGTCATAGTAGCCTCCCCCCACCTGAAATGAAAAGTGTGGGTCGTGTCCCACCAGTACTCGCTTAGAGCTACGTACATGGACCTCGCCCTCTGCGCCACAGCCACCGCGGCTACCGCGCTGATAAATCCAGCCAAACCAGAGTCAACCACAAGCTGCCGTGGACTCCTCTCTCCGTCCCGAGCCTCGGCTCGAACTGCCTCGAAGGCTCCCCGACTCTTCAAGTTGTGAACGTCAACTGTCCCTCGCCCCTGCAGGTGAACACGGCAAGAGTACGTTAAGTACAAAAGCAACATCAACAGAGTGCACAAACGCATATCTAAATGATGCAACGCAGATATAGTTCTCATTTCTTCCTAAAATACATCCATCCCGGTTGGAGTATTAACGGTCCAAAACTTTCAAAACCTTTCGAAAACTCCGTCGAATCCGGAACTTTCAAAATATTTTGAAAACTCCGTCGAACTCAAAACTTTCAAAACATTTTGAAAACTCCGTCGAACCCGGAACTTTCAAAACCTTTCGAAAACTCCGTCGAATTCGGAACTTTCAAATTCTTTCGAACATTTCGAAAATTTACTCCGTCCCGATTTAAACATACTTTAAATCCAGAAAACACATCTAGGCATGGAATTTTGCAACCAAAATTTTTATGTCATCTACCCATAGTGTCAATTGGACTACACTCTAGTCAATTTCGACAAAGGCGCATAGCAAAGTCAAAAGCCCCAATCCGGGCACCAAAATCCCTAACTCATTTCTAGTCAAATTCCTAACATTTAAAGAATGCACATTCTTAAAATTAATGGAATTCGAAGGAAGTTTACCTGTCTTTCGATCCCTCCTTTGGATTTGTGAGTCTCCCGAGCCGGGTAAAACTCCTTCGGATTCAATGGAAGAACGGTGGTTCGAACGGTCCGCACCAACCTCGTTCTCTCGTTATCGGTCCTTCCATGACGAGCCATTGGTCCCAAATCACCCTCCATGTTGATTTTCCCTTGCAAATTTGAGCAAACCTCACAATTTGGGAAGAGTTTTCTTCTCTCTTTTCTCTCCTTTTCGTCGGAATAAATGGAAGAAATGGCCAATTTCACGTCTGCCTCGGCGCTGAAATGAACCTGGTCAACTTCAGGTCCAGTCCGGCCGGACTCTTTCTGCAGCAGAAAGATTCCTTGCCAATTTGGCCCCTCAACTTCTCGCAGTTTCAATTTTACCCCTTTTGGCCCCCAAAAGTGTAAAATTTCCCCCAAGTTAGACCTTTCTAACACCCCATCCCCCGAGGATCAATTCTCAGTTAGTTTTCACTACGCTCGTCTCCAGACGTTAAATTCCCAGTTAGTTTTCACTAACGTTCGTCTCCAGACGTTAAATTTCCAGTTAGTTTTCACTAACGCTCGTCTCCAGACGTTAAATTCCCAGTTAGTTTTCACTAACGCTCGTCTCCAGACGTTAAATTCCCAGTTAGTTTTCACTAACGCTCGTCTCCAGACGTTAAATTCCCAGTTAGTTTTCACTAACGTTCGTCTCCAGACGTTAAATTCCCAGTTAGTTTTCACTAACGCTCGTCTCCAGACGTTAAATTCCCAGTTAGTCCTCACTAACGCTCATCTCCAGACGTTAAATTCCCAGTTAGTTCTCACTAACGCTCGTCTCCAGACGTTAAATTCTCAATCTCAAGTTGACGTTTGACATTCAAACGCTCATTTACATCTCAGGTTGACGTTTGACATTCAAACGCTCATTCCAGCCCCAAACCGACGTTTGACATTCAAACGCTCAGTCCAGTCTTCGGACGACAAGTCACAATTCCGTCTCCCAACGTCAAAATTTCTATTGGTTTTCACCATCGCTCGCTTCCCCGGCCGCCAGTCGTAAGCCCGATCGTCCCACCTCAGCGTCCTTCAAGGTAAGCCCGCACAACAATCCCTCTTCGGCCATCGCCGTCAGCCCGAACATTCCTCCCCAGCAGGATCTTAAGACCATCCGTCTAAGAAGAAAATGTCAATCAACCCCCTCAGTTCCTAACTGCCTTTGTCAGAACTATGGATGCTTTTCCCCTGCAATGTGTCAGTCTCTCCCGAGACCACATCCCGTTCCTAACCCCGTCGTTAGACGTCAATCCTTCCGTGTTGTTAATAACGCCAGTTTAACATAACCATTTCCATCATTGTCACCCTATCCCCGGTGGATAAACCTGGCCGTCATCATGAGTCCAGTACTCAAGGCATGAACGCCTTCGTCTCAGGATAAACGCATCCTCACAACTCCGGTCTGAGGCGCCACACGCCCTCGTATGTTCCAACAACTCTGGTCTGAGGCACCACAAGCCCTCGAAAGTTTCAGCAACTCCGGTCTGAGGCGCCACACGCCCTCGTATGTTCCAACAACTCCGGTCTGAGGCACCACATGCCCTCGTAAGTTTCAGCAAACTTTGGTCTGAGGCGCCACACGCCCTCGAATGTTTCAGCAACTCCGGTCTGAGGCGCCACACACCCTCAAAGGTTTCAGAAATCCCAGGCTCAGACGCCTCCCAATAGTCTCTCTCAGGTCAAGGTCCCCATGCGCGGCTCCTCGCACCTACGAACTACGATCGGCTTGATTTCCGCTCGGGATACGTAGGAATTCTTTCGCTAAGGGTCCAGCCAGCTTACCGCCCAGGTCTCTTTCAAAGTAAGGCATCCCCTGATTTGGATCCTTATCTTTTTCAACGACCCCACCTCCTTCGGAAGTGACGTCGCTGAGGGACTAACTGTAAGTACCCAAATCTGGATCGCCAAAATCCGTTAGAAGTTAACCGGAATCCGTTAACTGGCCCACTCCAGGTTAACCGGAACCCGTTAAGATCCCCGTTGCCAAGCCAACGAGACGTCCCGGGACTGCCCCGTGCATCCTGACGTCAGAGCGTACTCAACACACATCGTCGTACGTAAAAGTACAGCTTTCCCTGAAAAATGCACTTTCCGGCACTTTTTGGGGGCGTTTCGGACATTTTCCGGACAGTTATTTTAAAAACGGACAAAACCGGGAAATATGGCACGAAAAACCATGACCTGTGAGTCATGGGGACACGTGGCTTGCATGCCACAGCCCTCTAGTCACCCTTCAATCAGATTTCAGAGTAAAAAGACTAAAATACCCCTGGTATACAGTCTCAATCCGGTCGGACTCATTAACAGACAATCCAGAATTGCCAGCAAGTCCCTCCAATTTCCAAAGTTTCACAAAACCCCCTGGTTTTCACTCTCAGTCCGTCCGGACTCATGCTGAAAATTCACCTATAAATACAGAGGCTGTCAAAGCCATTTATAACAACAAAATTTACTCCCTTTCACCCAAAACCCACGGCCCAATCCAGTTCTCACCCCTCCCGAGCCCCGGTTTTACCTCGTTTTGCGTGAAAACTTCATATTTTGATCAAATACAACCCCCGCCACCTCAAAAACACCATTCCAAACACTTCTCCATATCCCGTATATGTCCCCCGAGCCAAAGGAGCCGACCCTAGCCATAGGTAGCTCCCTCTCTCTCTAAAACTCTCATTTCGTCTCGGTTTATGCGCCAGTCGCTACAACCGTTTCGGACGACGTTGTTGAAATGTAGACGTCTCCGTCTAACGGGGTCCGATACTTTTTAGCCCCTAGACACCTCTTCTCTTCCCGTAAGAGAAGTAATCTCGGGTTAAAACGGCGTTTCGACCCCGTTCCGTTTACTTTTATGTCATTTACAATTCCAGATCGTTTGATCCGTCGAACGTCATTTAAATTCCTGTCATTTACAAATTCCGAACTGTTTGATCCGTCGAACGTCATTTACTTTCACGCAAATTTACAATTCCGAGCTGTTTGGCTCGTCGATCGTACTTTACAATTCCGAGCTGTTTGGCTCGTCGATCGTACTTTACAATTCCGGATCGTTTGATTCCGTCGATACCGCATTTTAAATATTGTCATTTACAAGTCCGAGCCGTTTGGATCGTGATAGTATTTAATGATCAAAGTCCGAGTCGCAACTCGATTCATTGATCGCATATCATTTAATACGTTTTTCCCGTAAAATCGTTAACAATGTAATGCCCGATTCAAAACCGGAGTTCGACATTCGAACTCTCTTTCAAAACGCGCAAAATGACGTTTGGCATCCAAACGCTCATCTTCAAACTTAAAAGCCGACTTTTGACCTTCAAAATCATTTAATACGTTTTTCCCGTAAAATCGTTAGCAATGACATGCCCGGTTCAAAACCGGAGTTCGGCATTCGAACTCTCTTTCAAAAAGCGCGAGATAACGTTTGGCATCCAAACGATCATCCTCAAACTCAAAATCCGAAGTTTGACATTCAAACGCTCTTTTCTTAAAAGTCAGCATTTGACACTTAAGATAAACAGTTAAAATCAGCATTCGCGCCACTTTTCCTAAAACTTAAAAATCGACGTTTGTCGTTCAAACGCTCGCCTTTTCAAACAAGATCCCATAATCAATGTTTGAAATTCAAACCAAGATTAAGCTTGTCATTCAAGCCCCCATTTCAAAATGCAAACACACACACACACGCACACGATTTCGAGAAAGGTAGAAAGACTCGTCATACGAGGCGTTTCGGGTGATCTCAATATACTCTTCCCGAAACGTAACGTGACCTCTGAACTTAACAATCTCTGGTACTAAAAAATCTTTTTACTCGTTTTTGCTACCAATAAAAATGACTCCCCGTTTTCAAAGCCTTTCCTAAGTTTTTGCTACCAATAAAAACGACACCATTTTCAACCAATAGTCGTTTCTCAACGTTTTGGGCTCAAAAGACAAAAAATCGTGTGGCGACTCCTCTCCTTCTCGAAAGCGAGGTCTCAGACACCAACCCTCCCCGAAAGACAACCGCGCTTTTCGCTCGCGCGAAATCCCGGGTAATTTCAATGGGATCTTGAGTTCTGAGCTTTGACCCAGAAAATGGCCGGCATGGGATATGTATCCAGGCTGTATGACACGGACTGGGTAAAAACCAACCGAGTCTTGGACAGAGTGTGACGCAAGGGTGCAGGGTTGACACTGGCTAGGATGGGATGTTTGGAATGATCCCGTGCACATCCAAGAGGCCTAGGAAGACCAAATGGACTGCAACTGAGACCACTCCGGGTTAAGGGTTGTAGTGTGCAGTGTATCCGAGGCAGCAAGTGCACGTAGCGTGCGGTGTACCGAGGCAGTAGTGCGAGTAGTGTGCGGTCACTAAAATTCTTTTTCTGAGTAAAACAGAAGTTTTTTTTTTTGAAGAATTTTAAATGTATGTACACAGATGTATATTGATGCATTTTTTGTATTTTTATTTTTTTTGTAAAATAAAAAGTAAAGCACATGCACATGCACATGCACACACACACAACAGTTAAAGAAAGGGGTAAAGTGAAAGTTTGACCCTCATCATTGTTTTAAAAATCTTTTGTTTTTGTTTAAAAGTTTTTAAAACAAAATCGTCCCCAACGGAGTCGCCAAATGAAATTACCCGGATCCGGCTCGCGCGCGGGCCCTGCCATCTCGCGGTTGGTCGAGGAGGTGTCTCGCTGCATTTTTGTTTGTAGAGTCGGCACGCCGCTTTGATTTAGACCAAAACAATGAGAAAAGGCAATAGTTTAAAAAATGTTTTTGTGTGATGAGATTTTTGAGTTCGGAGGTCAGGTTACGCCTCGGGAAGAGAATGTTAGAGCTCACCCGAGTCGCCTCGTAAAAACGAGTCTTTCGGTACCCCTTCTTTCTTTAAAAGTTGTGTGTGTGTGTATGTGCTTTTTGAAAATGCATGCGGTATCTGATTTCTACATTGTACACTACGTATTGAAATGTATTGAATAGTATTCCGGGACGGATCGGGGTGGCCTCGGGAAGTGCTGGTGTCTGCGGACAGAGCTTCGGCGTGCCTCAGGATTGTTAAGCGTGCACTTGGGCAGTGTTTCGTCGTGCGTTGGGATCGCAGGGATCGTTGAATGGACTCGGGCAGAGGTTCGGCGTGCGTCTGAATCGTCGGTTGAGCTCGGAAAGGGCCGGGACACCTCGAGATGGACCGGAATGCCTCGGAATGGATTGGAAGGGCTTCGGGATGGATCGGCAAGGCTTCGAAATGCCTTGGGAGTGCCTCGGGGCAGCTCGGGAGGGCTCGGCAGTGCTCGGCAGAGCTTCGGAGTACCACGAGGGGCCTCGAAATGCTCCGGAGGGAACCAAAAGGGATCAGGATTGCCCTGAAGGGTCTTAGAGGGGCTGCCTGAAGGCTGGGAGAGAGGAGAGAAGAGGGAGGTGTGTAAATTATGAGGGGGGAGCCCTCTATTTATATGGTCCAGATTCTGGCAAGTTGTGTCGCACGGCACAAGCAGCCATTACCAGTTTTTTTGTTTTCCTGGATTTAAGGGAATATCGTGGATTTTAAGGGGATTTTGTAATTATGATGTCCCTTGGCTAGTTGTGTCGCACGACACAAGCAGCCATTACCAGTTTTTTGGTTTTCTTGGACTTAGGGGAATATTGTTGACTTTAAGGGGATTTTGTAATTATGATGTCTCTTGGCAAGATGTGTCGCACGGCACAAGCAGCCAATTTCATATTTTAAAAAATTCCTTAAAAGTCCTTTTATACTTTTTGATCCCAGAATGGCCCCCCTTGGTTTAGTTGGTGGTTTTTGAGGTTTTTGAGGGCTACGGGTGTTCGAGGCTGCGTTTGTGTGAGTCTGCGGTGTTTCCCGTGCGTTTGGAAGAGAGTGATCCAGATTGGGGTACTTACAAGTGGTCAAGGCTTTTGCTTCTCTCCATTTTGTGATATAGTCCACGGCCACTACTACGTACTTAATACTTCCTCGGGCAGTTGGGAACGGTCCTATTAGATCAATCCCCCAAGTATCAAACGGCCACAATGGTATAACCAAAGTCTGCTCTATTGATGGGAGTCTAGGAATGTCCGCAAACCGCTGGCATTTATAACATTTTTTGACGTACTCTTCGGCATCTTTCCTCATTGTTGGCCAAAAAAACCCTTGGAATTTAATCTTGTCCGAGAGAGTGCGAGCACCTGGATGTTCGCCACAAACTCCTTCATAGACTTCGTAGAGTAGATTGGTGACCATATGAGTTCTGACACATCTCAGTAAAGGCTTGGTGAATGATCGCCTATATAATACTCCATCTAGGATCGTGTATTTCGCGGACATCTTTTTGATGAGTCTAGCCTTTGCTTGGTCCTTGGGGAGGGTTTCTTTTTTGATGTAATCTCTGATTTCATCTACCCAGTACCTTTCATGATCCTTAATGTTGTTGATCTGAATCTGATCTATAGCAGGTGCTTCTGCGAACTCTGTTTGGCAATCCGCATCTATGTCTATGATTTCCTGATCGGTGATTCTGGAGAGGAGGTCTGCTTCTGTGTTGTCCTCTCTCATTACTTGGTTCAGCTCAAAGTATTCGAAGCTTTTGAGAAGGGATTTGGCTAGACCACAGTACTTGACTAGAACTGGGTTGATTGTGTCATATTCCCCCTTTATTTGGTTCACTATGAGCTGAGATTCACTACTTATCTCAATATTTTTAAACTCACAAGTCTCTGGCTAATTCCATGCCCGCTATTATCGCTTCATACTCATCCTGATTGTTTGATGCTTCAAACTTAAATCTCAAGGCTCTCTTAAATTTCTCCCCGCAGGGCGCGATTAAGAGTATGCCCTCTCATCTCATTAACTTGCTCGCAGATCCATCCCCGAATAAAGTCTATACTTCTTCTGGACGTTCTTTGGGCGGTACAATCTCTGCTTCTGAGCTTTCTTGGGCTTCATGGGATTCTGTCCTCTTTCTCTTCCCTAGGTCGCCGTCCGCAAGTTTAAATGATGTTTATGCCACAAAATCAGCTAAGGCTTGTGCTTTGATGGTCCTTCTAGGGGAGTAGGTGATCTGGAACTCAGTGAGCTCTATAGACCATGCTAACATCCTCCTTGAGGATTCTGGTTTATGTAAAACCTTTCTAAGCGGGGCCTCAGTCAGTACAATTATGGGATGTGATGAAAAATAAGCTCGTAATTTTCGAGTAGATACAAGCAAGGCGTAAGCTAATTTTTCTATATTAAGATAACGACCTTCTACGGTGGACAACGCCTTTGATACATAATAAACTGGTTTTTGAGAATTATTTTCCTCTCTTAAAAGAACAGCGGCTACTGCTAGATCAGTGACCGCTAAAAACAGAAAAAGCTCTTCCCCGGGTACGGGCTGCTGAGTAAAGGGGGCTACCCGAGGTATTTCTTTGCTTCTTCAAAAGCTAGATTGCAGTCCTCGTTCCACGCAAACTCGTCAACTTTTTCCCCCCTTTAAGAGTTTTGAAGAAGGGGAGGCATCTCTCTGCAGACCGCAAGATGAAGCAGCCTAGTGCGGTTATGCGCCCATTGAGTTTTTGCACATCTTTCACGCATGCATGAGGCTTCATGTCTAATAGCGCTTGTATTTATTCTGGGTTCGCTTCTATTCCTCGCTGGTTGACCATGAATCCGAGGAACTTGCCCTCTTTTACCCCAAATGCACATTTAATGGGGTTTAGTTTCATATTGTTGCGGCGCAAGTAGGAGAATGTTTCTTCCACGTTAAGCTCATGGGAATTCTCTGTCGTCTTTATGACCATGTCGTCTATATAGGCCTCAAAATTTCTGCCCAATTGGTCTTTAAAGACAATGTTTACCATCCGTTAGTAGGTGGCTCCTGTATTTTTCAGCCAAAGGGCATCATTGTATAGCAGTATGTCTTTCCCACATCAATGAAAGCTACGGACGAGAAGTCTTCAGGAGCCATTTTTATTTGATGATAGCCGGAGTATGCATCGATGAAGCTTGATACTCTGTGTCCAGCTATTTAATCTACCAAACGGACAATGCGGGGAAGAGGGAAGCAGTCTTTGGGGCATGCTTTGGTTAGATTGGTGAAATCAACGCAAATCCTCCATTTGTCATTGGCTTTTTTCACCATGACTACATTTGCCAGCCACTTAGGGTATGATATTTCTTTTATTATCCCCGCCTTAAGTAGTTTCTCGACCTCTTCCTTTATCGCAATCTCCTTTTCAGGAGAGAAGTATCTCGATTTCTGGTGTATGCGTTTGAAGGTGGAATCATCGTTAATTTTATGAAGGATCACGTCCTCGCTGATCCCTTGCATGTCTTCCACCCTCCATGCGAACACGTCACAGTTATTCTGGAGGAATTCTATATAGATCCTCCTCTCCTCCGGATGAATTTCCAGACCGACCTTAACTGTTTGCTCGGGATAATGGAAATTGCTTACCACTTCCTCGAGCTCGTCGTTAGGCCAGAGGTCGCTTATTTCGCGATTATGGAGGGAGTCTATTATGATTGATGAGGGATTGGTTCTTACCTCTGGGAGAGCGGACATGGAGTATATGACCTCTCGGTCTATGTCTCCCAGAGTTCCTCTATCATGTATCCTCCTTCAATAGGAGCCAACCTTTTTGTCCTTCTTCTCTTCTTGAGCTCAACCTTGGTGGAGTGAAAAGATAGCATGCCAATAAGCGCGGGTAGCGGGAAGATTTCTTTGCCTTTACCTTTGCTCCGTTTGTCCTCACCCTCTTTCTGTGGGCAGGAGGTCTGGCCTTTCCCTACTTTTCTATTCTCCTCCAATGTCCAGAGGAACCTCTCGGGCTGGTTCTTAATGGTTTCCACTCCGCCCGAAGTATTTAATTTTATTCTTTGGTGGGGGACAGAAGCAACTATTCCCAGTGCGGCCTGTGCGGTCACGCCTAATATAGCATTATACTGGGATGGCAGATCAATCACCATGAACGTGATTTTGGCCATTTTCTTCATGGGCTTCTCCCTAATGGTTACTTCAAAATCCATTGTCCCTTTCACCCGGACGGTGTAATTTGTAAACCCCTCGAGCAGACCGGCATAGGGAGTGAGGTGAGCCTCGGTCATCTTCATCATACGAATGGTGAGGGGCTGTGTGGAATGAAAAAGGGTGGAGGCAAGTTCACTCCTTTTAAACCCAATTTCCTGCTCTTCTTCCGGAGCCAAGGGTGGAATTAAGAAGACCGTTTCTAGAGTCTTGATTTGGAAGGAGAGCTGTTTCTTGGAGGGATCCTCTACTCCAATAAAATTTATATCATAAGTTTCCAACTCATCCACGCTGTTGTTATCTCTCTCCCTCCTCTCGGGGCTACGCTGAGATCGTGCCCGCTGGGTATTGTCGTTATTATTGTTGGCATTAAGGCCATGTACCCATTTGGTCAATTCCCCATTATTAATCTTTTTCTGATTGATTCTCTTCAACTGGAAACTGTTCTCTATGTTGTGACCGTGGTCACTGTAATAATCACAAAATTTTGCTGGGCTCCTCTCGTTCGGCTTTCTGCCCTTTGGTGGAGGAGGAATTTCCATAGTTTTCAAAATAGCTGCCCGCGATGAGTTCAGGGGGTGAAAACTGTTTCTTTCGACAATTTTCTTAACTTGTCCATGCCGCGGCTTCGATTTTTTCCTTGATTATTGACGCGGTCAGATCCCTAACTCATTTTTTGGACTTGGCCAATTCTCTCCTTGGCTGGTCCGCGGGCAACGACCTCGTTTGGCTCTTCGGCCGAAGCAATGGCGAAAGCTCTCTCATACATTTCCTCCACGTTTTTAGGCTGGTTGGAGGCAAAGTTCATTATTAGGAAACTGCTAGACAGACCGTCTTCAAACCAGAGCTGGATGTCACTCTCGGACAAGTCTTCTATCTGCTCGGACATTTTCCTGAACCGAGTGATGTACGATTTCGTGGTCTCCATCCCAGTCTGTTTGATTCTGATCAGGTCGGTTTTAGGCCTAGCGGGCTCGCCTGCTCCAGTAAATGAATTCAAGAAAATATGCCTGAATTGGTTGTAACTTTTTATGGATTTGGGCCTAAGGGCCAGCATCCAAGACAAGGCTTTGCCCGTGAAAATGGCAGCCAGAGCTTTGCACATTACAGCCTCGTCAGAAGAGAACAGGTCCATCTGCCCCTCAAACCACCCCATATGGCATTTGGCATTTGTGGAGCCATCATAAGTTTCGATCTGGAGGGTTTCCCTTCTGTATTGGTGGGTGGGCAATTTTATCAGCAAAGGCATCTATGGTTCGGCCACACTTCATAGAAGTCTGTTGGTGGGTCTCCCACATTTCATACATAAACTTGATGAATTTCGGGCTCTGGCTATCCATCTTGGGTTTCTTAGAACGAGGAATCACGGCCTTCCCCCAGGCGTGAGCCAAGGATCTTGCTTTGGATTTCTCGCGGTGAGGATTTGATTGAGCTTCTTCTCCTCTCTCCTCATCATCTTCAATCTCCACAATCTCCTCCATATCCTCGTGACCGCGGTCAAAGGTTGGTTCAGCCCGTTTTGTCCCTCTAGCTTGACTAGCAAGCGAGTTAGTGGGGACTCGTTGGGAGAACCTTTGTGAACCTTCTTAGAGGGGGACTCCACCATTGGCTTCTAATTCCACCAATTCCAGTTGGGTATTGTTTACGGCTATGGCCTCAGCCACTAGCTTAGCCCTTGCGGCCCAGGCTTCGTTCCTTTTAAAAATAAACTCCGGAGTGATAGGAGTGTTAGGAGAAGTGGGGGTTTTTGGACTAGGATTTTGGGGTGACTTTTCTTTTCGGGCCGCCTCTAACTTGCTCTTTAAGTCCTTTTGGGCAGGGGAAAGGGCTCCTAAACTGTGAGAACGGCCCCCTAACCTGTTAAAGGTGAGGTGCTTGGCCTAGCATGATTAATTTGTGAAGGAGAAGCTTGGTCATTCCCTAGGGTGGAAAGAAAACCAGCGTTTTCTAGAGGAATAGACATTTTGTCGATAAAAAAGGCTGGAAAAGAATTGTTTTTCGACGACAAGTGTTTGGGAAAAACGGTGCTTGTTTTGACAGACACAAATTTACGAGAAAAATTAGATCTTTCCCGATAATGGAACCACTGATGACACCACGTATTTTGGGGTCTGAATAGCTGTAGGATATCTGACAGGATATTGTTTGGGTACCTAGAACACAACAAAGAGAAGCACCGTTAAGGACAAAGCCAGATGTTAATCCAGCTCAGGCACTCGAGTGTGAGAGTAAGATCTCTGAGGTATATAACTGAGGGAATAAGACTTTGAATGTCTTGAGTGTTTGTGTGTTTAGGGTTTAGACAATGTGACTTATAAATGTAACTTGACACTTACCTTTTCCAAGGGGATAAGGGCTTTTTATTTATAGGTGATGGAGAGTTGCTTATTGATGTAAGCCATGAGGTCAGTCCTAAGGACATCTTAGTCTTTGACCAGGTACACGTGTCCGCATCAGATTGGGCCTGCTAGTAAAGTAAGATTCACTTGCAGAGGGGATGTCGTTGATGTGGACAGGAGCCGTGTATTTGGGAGAGTTGGCGCGGCGCATTAAATGGTATAATAAGCGCCTGAGCTGCATTCAATGCTATGGGAATAAGTCGGCTTCTGTATGTCAGAGCACGTTAGGAAACTTGCTGTATAAGCTTTGGTTTTAACCGGGAGTCTGATGAGATAACCGGGAATCTGGTATGAGACCGCAGTCAACATGTTGGGCGCGGTCAATGATATTGACGCGGGCACGGATGGAGCGGTCACCCTACTGACGGTCTGGCTACCCGCGGTCTTGACTGGGACGGTCTGAGAGGATCGCGTCTTGACCTTGACGATCTATCTGTCCGCGGTCTTGACTCTGGCGGTCTAGGGTATGCCACGTCATACTTGACATTTGAACCAGATCGAGCTTGGGCCCGGTCTAAATGGTCCGGGCTCATCACTACTTAATTATTTATGTTTTGATATGATAATAGTAGATAAAAACTAATTTTTTACAGTACACGAGTTATTTATTTTTATTTTTTAAGTAATTTTAAAACTTGCCAAAAGTATTTTTAATATAGATAACTCTATTAAATAATTAGTGTTTTATATTCACATTATAATTTTTGATGTAATAAATAATGTCTAATTTATTGTACATGAAAACAGTGGGAAAATTGATAGTGAAAAAATTAAAATTAAAATGGGGATGACCAAATTATCGACTTGCACATGACCAATATCGTTAAATTACTAACGTCCGTTTGGACCAGGGTGCAAAGTGAGATCATTTAATCATAAGGTACCACTTTGGAACAAAATTCACACGAGGGTGAAAAGTGGAATTTGATGTCTACTTTGGGGGGTAAATCGTATTTTGGTCTATGAAAAATTATTGTGCTAAAATTTATTATTTTTATCTTTATCTACTCAATTTGTCTCATGTCTCATATTGTTTAACCACATTTGAGTTTTGATAATCAACACAAGTGAACTTTAACCAAAGATTAATCTCAATATAATCATATTAATGAAATTCTAAAAATTGTGATTAATAAATTACTTAATTATATATCAATAATAAAATATAAAATTTTATAAAGATGATTAAATTGACATTAATGTAAGGTCAAAATTCACATATGTTGACCATTGAAAGTCAAATGTGGCCAAACAATATGAGGCGGAGGGATTATAATTTTATACCTAGGTAATTGCTTAAAATCCTGATTTTCTTTGGAATAGTTTTTGCCGATACGTTAAACGCACGGGTGTAACACTAGTTTAATGATAGAACCAGGGCCGCCCTAGTGCAAGGCAAGTGAGGCCATTGCCTAAGACCACCAAAAATAGTACTTATATTATATTAGGGCCCCAATAATTTACATATGTATTTAAGTGGCCTAGTGGTATACTCCCTCCGTCCCATTAAGCTTAAGAAGATTCCATTTTGTGCGGGAATTAAGGAATATTATTATAGTATTAGGAGAGAGAATGAGTGGAAGAAGTGTTGTGAGTGTGAAAAATTAAATAGGAGAGAGAATGAGTGGAGGGAATAGTAAATTATAATGTGTTGTGAGTATTAAAATAATGTAGAAGAGAGAATGAGTGGAGAGAATAGTGATTTAAGGTTTCCTTTTTGGGATTTCTTAAGACTTATGGGACGCCCAAAATAGAAAGTTTTCTTAAGACTTATGGGACAGAGGGAGTAAGTGGCAGCCAAGAGGATAATTGGCCCATGTTCGATTCATGGTGTTAGCATATCTTGTATTTGTTAGTCAAAATTTTAGTACTCTTCTAGGCTTTTCTTATATTTGTCAAATTTTTAGTACTCTTCTAGAATATTAAATTATTTACAATTTTCTCTATTTTCAATTATCATCTTAATATTATTTTAGTAGTTATTTGAATACTTTGTGATTATCATTATAATTTTATTACAATATTTCTTTAAATTACTCAGAATTATTTCAAATAAAAAATGTTAACTCAACCTAATTATCAATCTTCACTAGTCAAGAATCACTATCATTTTATTAACAAAATCTAAATTATAGGGAATGATGAAAAAACATAAGGAAAGGTCTCGGCCAAAAAGAACAATGTGGCAAAAATAAGGGACAGGGAATAGAGATTTTAGAACGACATCGACCATCTAATATTGGGAATAAAAAAAAAAGTGAGGGCCGAAACGACGACTTAGCCTAGGACCCCATTTATTACAGGACCGGCCCTGGATAGAACAAGAAATAAATGAATAGTACAAGTTTACATCCTGGCTTATAAACATTTTCAACCCTCAGTATTTTGCTTAAACCTTGGTTTTAACTATTATTGTTTCTTAACATTTTTAATCTTTACAGTATATTTTAGATACACAATCGTTCTTCCCAAAAGTAGTGAAAATCAATTCTTATCAATTATTAACCGTCATACATTATGTTCTTTTTTAGGAAAAATGAGTGCTTAGCTAATATATCATGGTTAAAATGCTAGAAAAAAAATGATGGTTAAAACCAAACATTAAGCAAAATATGATGGTTGAACATGTGGATAGTCCTTAAAATGAGTACTTATCTGATAAGAAAAAAGTGTCTAAGAAGAGTGGTGTCAGATATTACTTTCGGCACTTTTAAATTGCCATAAATTTCGGGCACTTTTTTGCCAAATTTTAAATCATAATTTAAAAGCAATTACCAGAATTTTAACCCATGATCTTTTTTTTTTTTTTTTTTTTTTTTTTTTTTTATACCCAGGTTTCAGCCGTTTGACTAATTCCTGACCACCAAAGAACCGGCCTCAACGTCCCTACGAGTAAATCGTGGGATATGCCTTACGCAAATGTGAGTAAGCAAAGACCTCTTATACTCTTGGCCCCAAGGGAGTCTTCCTACAAGGCACTCTTATACTCCTGGCCCCAAGGGAGCCCTCCTACAAGACATTTACATCACTCTTACATCACCAATAAATTGGCTACTCTGGCCCCAAGGGAGCCCTCCTACAAGGCATTTACATCACTCTTACATCACCAATAAATTGGCTACTCTGGCCCCAAGGGAGCCCTCCTACAAGACATTTACATCACTCTTACATCACCAATAAATTGGCTGCTTCAGCTGCTCTTGCCAAAATTCGAACTCCTCATGCTGAGGTTGCAAGCCCAGCAATGCTGCTTCCTTAACTGCACGGATGTGCCCCGGGGGCTCCTAAGAAACCTGAAACTCATGATAATTTCACATAATGATTCTAGTGGGAATCGAACACCGGACCTCCCCGTAGAAAAGTCGCACAGCATACCACAAGACCAATGGCCTTAGGTTTAACCCACAATCTTATGCATATGAAACAAGTCTTCAACCATTAGGTTAAAACATTCTTTGAAGCAAGTATTCACTCACAAATATTTATTATAACAGAAAATTTTATATTATTGCATTATCTTTATAAATGAAGTCATATAAATCTAATATAATTTAAAAATTATAACAAAGTACATGAAAAATATCATTAAACTTCAAAATTAAAATATATATTCTAAATAAATCTATTGTTTTTAGCAACATTTGATAAAAATTACTGCGGCACTTACTAAAAAGTATCGAAAAATAGAGATAATTATTAAAAGTGTCGAAAATTAAGCGACATTTATTAAAAAGTGTCAGAAATTAGCTACACTTACTTTATAAGTTTTAGGAATCAACGACACTTATTAAAAAGTGTCGAAAATGTAATGCACTTATTAAAAAGTGTCTAATTTTTTCAACACTTATTGAAAAGTGCCAAAAATTTAGCGGCACATAATAAAAAGTGCCTAAAATTTGCAGCACTTTTTAAAATGTGCTGAAAATTAGTGGCACATATTAAAATTGTGTTGGTAATTAGCGTCAATTTTTTCAAAAGTGCCACAATGTATGACACTTATAGAAGTGTCGAAAATAAGTGGCACAAAATGTCATTTTTGTTGCTGTCTCAAGTATAATAATCCTTTTTTCTAGATTATACCATTCTCTTTTGCCATGAACCTTGCAAACCCGAAGTGAGACAATCACCTCGCCTAACATGCCTCCAATATCATCACAAAAAGGAGTTTAGACGGGAATAAGTTTCGAATTCTAAGCCACATTTATCTGTTTCCTGATTCCTGAATATAAGAAGGCTTAGTACCAGCTCGGTATTTGAGAACTTGGGGTTGAAGTATTGAGATTTGGATTACGGGCATTAGAATGACATAATATAGGACACATTTTAACTAAAAGAGTGTCCCAACTGAAACTACACACTTTTAAAATGAAAAAAATAATAATATTTCCTTGTTCAATGGTAGCCACTTTCAAACTCATAACAACTTACTATTTTCTACATGGATCTGGCACCGCTTCTGTATGGGTTTTGTTGTTGCGCTTCTGAATAAAAAAATTATTTGCCCATTTAAAATCTTATTACAAAATATAAAATATTTTGTAGTGCAATAAAACAAATCTCTAATAAATTATTTTTACATTTATAATAAAATTATTTTATGCACCACTAAATATTTTATAAAAAAATGAATATGTTTAACATATGTTTAGCTTCTGCGTTATACATTGAGCAGATCTCTAACACTCATTATTTACATTTGTAGTGGAAATATTACGTGTACTACTAAATTTTTACAAGTAAATATTTTACATGTGTTAGCTTGATCATCTAATTCCTATACTTTTCTGATTTATTTGATTCTTCTTCCTTGGATATGTTAGTATTTTAATGTGTTTGTAGAGTATTCTATGGGTACAGGGTTAGGAGGACAAAGGAGGAGAATTTAAGGCTTAAAGGGTGCAAGAAAGAATGCAATGGATCGGGCAGCGATTGGAAAGAAGAAAGGAAGAAAACAAGAAACAGACCAAGACCATCTGGGCGGCCACACAAATCAAAAGAGGGTGGCCGCACAAACTTCCAGATCATTTGGGCGGCCGCACTCCCCATATTTGAATTGTTGATAACACAAGTACTTGTGGGATCAAATATCTCATTTGCACATTGTGGGGACCCCGATCCGGAACCTTAGCTCGTGCCCCAAGCAGGAGGGTCCCCTAGTTTGTAAAAGCCACCTAAATTAAAAAAAAAAACTTTTGTTACTTTTAAATATAAAAACCAACTTTCACAAGCCAGATAAAACAACTACACATCTCCTCATGGAGGCAAGTTTATAAAACAAACTTTATAAAAACAACATGTTTAATTACATCATATACACGAAAGAAAACGTTTTACAAAAGAGTTCTATATACAATTTCCAAAAGAGTAGTATTCAAATAACACTCCCCACCACCACCTAACCGTATACATACCCTGATAAATCCCAAAAGAAACTAGTCCAAACCCCTTTCCTGGCCTCACTGGTTCGGGCCATCTGTCTCAGCGCGATCTAAAACAGTAAAGGGAGAAGGGGTGAGAATAAATCTAAGCAAGCTATTATGATGCAACAAGATGTCATATAAGATGCAACAAATAACATGGTTACAACACATTGATAAAGCGGTAAACACATTACGTTACCTCAGTTTACCTTTCCCGTCTGAACAATATGTCGTACAACGTGAGAGTAATAACTCTTCTCTTTTGTGAAATGCTTATGCATACTCACATCTTATAAGACTCATTTATTAGAGAACCATATAAGATTCCTCGCCATCTGTAAATGCTTTTGGCTAAGTACAGAAGCTATCAACCCAACTGTGGCCACAGAAGGGGACATTCATAGGTATAATGTAATTCGATCAACTCATAAAACATTTCCCATAATTGATCGGATTTCATTATACCCCTAAACATCAGCTGATACAAACATTCAAGCACATAAATAGATTTGAAAATAAATCCACAATCGGGATTCAATCCAACAACATGGTATTAGTACTCATGTTCAAACCAGCACAATAGTGCAACTTATGCTTTAAACACTATTGAACAAATATACCATGAATAACCAAGCATTTACACAATATATCACAAACAATACTTACATTTTCACATACAACATTGCTTAACCCTACTAAAAGGTTTAAGATCATTTCACCAAGTTTTATTCAACTTTGGTTAAGTTCCACATTGCTTTCCAACCATTTTCAAGACAAGATTTAATCACCTTCCTAATACCCTTTTGGACAAGTTAAGACTTCATTGGATAGCTCATATGTTGTACTATGATTAGAGTGTTCAATTGGTTCAAAAATAGTTTAGGTAGTTAGGGATAAATTGATTGAAAACTGATTCAGCAAAACAGGGCAGGGCACGACTCTTGTCCTACAACACGACTCGTGCCCCAATCCAGCACGACTTCAAAAATTGTCACGACTGATTTAGGCAGGGCACGACTTGTGCCATACAACACGAGTCGTGCTACACAAGGCAGCACGAGTCCAAATGTTTACACGACTCGTTTCCACGACTGACAATGAAGGGGACGACTCGTGACACAGGGCACGAGTCGTGCCCATCAGCAGAACATCAGAACTTGGCTATTTGAAACATTAGCAAAGGCAAGAAAATTTCATATACTCCTAAACCTTGTTCCTCAAACCAGCAATACCAACCAATCCATCAGTAAAATACATCCCAACCCATTTCAACCCATACCAAACCATTTCCATCCATTCTAAACTCAAAGAAAAAATGCTCCAAAATATCATTCAACATTTATACTTCAATCCTTTCACCCTAAGCTAGTACCACCATACACTCATCATGCAACTCCTCCAAAAGCCATTTTAATCCATTCCAAACCCAAGTAAAATGTCCAAAATTGACATGCAACATTTATATATCATCTATTTCAACACAAAACCTCAAATGAACAAGATTAGAAGAAAAGACATAATAACTTACCAAAAATAATACGAAAAAGTGAAAACTTCAATCGGATAGAAACGATCCCCCCGGCTTCCTGAACATTTAGATGAAGACGGATCGAAGAATGGAAAATTGATGGATTTATGGGAATTTTTGTAATGAAAATCTAGGTTTAGGCTTTTTGAAGAACAAGGAAGAAGGAAAGAAATACTTGGCTGATTATGAAGCTTTCCATGGAATAAACTAGGGATATACATTAAGATATTTTCACCTAAGCTCCTCCAAGGCTTGAATTGCCACAACCAACTACCTTAAGCTTTAACTTTTACACTTAAGCACCTCCACATTTTATAAGTTCTTATTTAAATTTTTCCAATATTATTAATTTACTACACCATTCCAATTTGTTTCATTTAGACATTAAATAATTAAAGTTAATTTATTAACATACTTAAAATTTCAAATAAATTATCAAAATATTAAACTAACACATAAAAATCATAAATATCATGCAACTCATGGACTGCTAAAGCAACACACCCCACACGCACGTGCTCAACGTGTGACCAAACTAGTGCCTAGGGTTAGGGTCGTGACACACATTACTACTGCGGTAACTAGTGCGCTTGCTAGAATATTTTTATAACAAGTGGATTTTTCTACATCAAGTTTTTTGCACCATTGCCGGGGAATTGTTCTGTGATCCACGGCTCAATTGTTAGCAGTGTATTCTTGATCGAATGTCATTGAAACCCTTGCTGGTTTCTTTAAATGATGACATAAACAAGCTTGAAAGGGGCATTCCCCTAGTTAAGTTAAAAACTGAATCAGAAACTTCTGTCACTAGAGATGAAGAGAAATAAAGTGAAATAGAGACTTTTTCCACCGAGGAAGAATAAGGGATTATAATGGGTGATGAAGTAGCAGGTTATCACATGAAGGACTATTTCTGTCCTATAATTGATGCAGCCTCGTGCTGCATTGTCTTACCACTCGTGACAAGAGGCTATGATTTTAAGGGATAATATTTTAATATTTTACCTAGCTTCCATGGGGGAGCTATTAATGACCCTTTGAACTTCATCCGTGATTACCTGACCACTATTTAGTCTTTTCCTCTAGCAAATGGAATCACGGAGGATCAATTAAAGTTGCAATATTTTTTTTCACACTTAAAGACGCAGCTAAAAATTGGTTCATAACCTTAACACCCAATAACATAGACACTTGAGAGAAGATGTAGTTAGGATTTTATGCAGAGATTATATTTTCACCCTTCTTTGTCTCTCCTAAGACAGAAAATAATATGTTTTCAGCAATAATCTAGTGAGGCATTGCATGAAAAAAGGGAAAGATTTATAATGCTTTTAGTTTAGTGCCATCACTATGACTTTTCCCTACCTCATTTAAATCAGTCATTTTATGATGGGTTAAGTCAAATGTATCAAACTATGGTAGACAATTTTGCAGGGGGGGTCAATGGGTGAGAAACTCCTGAGTAAGTTAAGGAAATCATTGATATGTTGAGTTCTAACTCCCAAAGGGACTGAGAGGGAAAAAAGGATGTTTATGAACAGAGTGCAATAGATAGGGTACAGATTGTTGGTCCCAAAGGTGGCAACAAGGGTGAAAATACAGCTAGAGGGGGGGTGAATAGCTGTATAAAATTTTTCGCCCTCTTTTAAAAAAACTAAACCTCTCGCTTACAAAATCCTCTTGCAGTTGATAATAGACTGCAAGTGATAGTGTAAAATGCACAGCGGAATAATAGAGTGTAAAGCGGTTTTGAGAGGCGGTTTGTAAAATGCGGTTTTGGTGGTGCGGTTTTGTTGAGAGCAGTTTTACAAACACGTGTATTTTGACTATGTTAATTCCAAACACTATTTCACAATAATGGATAGCTAAATAAAGATCAAACAGAGACAAAGATAAATAATTAGCAAGCACAGGAAATATAAATGCAGAAAGTAAGAACACGCTATTTGGAGTGGTTCAATCGATAAACGATCTACGTCCACTACCAAGATGGTTAGTCTTGGATTTCTAAGAGAGATTTTATATTAAGTATTGCGAGATTACAAAGTACAATAAAATCTTTTCTATGAAGAACAAATCCAAAACTATAACCAGTGTATCTCAAGTGTTTAATCTATGTGATTAAAACAAGTGAGGTGAGTGTGTGAGAACAAGATCAAGGCTCTTTAGATCTGTGAGATGTAGAGCACAATGATTCTTGATTGTGTTAAGGCTTAATTTCTGGGCTAAGGAATATTTCTTGAAGAAAGAAGATGAAGATTCAAAGGATTGAATAATTTCTGGGCAGAGCTTCAGCTTCTATGAACACAGCACTTTCAAATTTTCAAGCAATCTTCAAATGGTGAAGATTAGGGGTATTTATACCCAAGCATCCAAAATGTAGCCGTTGGACACAAATTGTTGAAGGACAAGACTTGATGCTTTCTTATTGGTCCACAAAGAACCACTTTTGTCCTTTGGTACGGTAGTTGCGAGATAAAGCCGATAATGCTCCACTCGCAAGCAATGAGGTTTGGACACCTGTCACCTTTTCAAGATCCTTGCAGATCTTCTCTGACTTTGAATCACGTGACAAGATAAGGTGGTTGACATTTGATATTGCTGATGTGGATTATAATGACAAAGGTGGTTCACTTCAAGTCTCAATCATTGGAGCGGTTCTGGAGTAGGCGGTTTGACAGAAGCGGTTGGTAAGTTCAGTGAGGTTGCAAAGTGCGGTTGATAATGAGCTGCAAGGTGCGGTTCATCATAGGGCGGTTGCACTGGAGTAGTTCAAGGGTAGTTTCAAACAAAGGATTTCACCAAGCAAATGCTAAGGACGGTTTTGCTAGGGCGGTTTGAAAGAAGCGGTTTGAAACTTCTGAACTGTCAATTCCAATGAGTCTTGTGCCAGTCTTCAAGCCTAAATTTAACCTAATCTATAAAATGGACTTAACTAAAAAATTGAAGTCTAAGCTTCATTACATAGGGTCCTAAAGTCCTTAAATAGACAGGAGGTTATGGTATCAATCAAATCAAATACAAAAATAAGAGGGTTAAAACATGCATACCCAACAATCTCCCCCTATTTGATTGATGCCATTACCTACTATAACTAAAGCAAACATTGTACTTGGTAAAAACATGTCCATAAGAATTATGCACACACTTAGCTTAAGCTATAGATTTCTATACTTTCTAAGAGATAAAAACTTACAATATGGAAAGTAGAGAAATGCATTCAGTGCACTTTAAGAAATATGAGTTTGAGTTCAAAGTGCGGTTTAAACTGAATGTTTAAACTTCAATTCAAAAAATATGATTTTAAGTTGAAAAATATTTGAATGAGGTTTAAAACCATAAGAGGTTTCATTGTTCTACAAACAAGCAGTTTGATATGAACAAGGTTTTTGGAACCATGATGCAATTTCCATTAATTCCTCAAGTGGTTACAAAACAGGAATGAAAGAAAATTACAGGGTTACAAACAAAACAAGAGTAAGTTGGACAAAAGGAAATACAATGAGAGTGCGGTCCAACAATAAAAGAGTTAAAAAAAATACAGAGCAATAGCGGTTTAAGGTTGATGCGGTTCTTGACCTTGCTGCTGCTGCTGCGGTTGGTTGATTTCAGGGTTCCTGGCAAGATTTGATGCAGAGGTTTCAGACTTCAGGGATTTTCTAATTTTTCTCACCTCTTCTGCGGTCCTTCCTTGAGCGGTCACCAATCTCTCTAAGATATTTGCTTGAGAATCAATCTTGAGATTGGCATCAGAGACTGCCTTGGAGTTATCAGACACTTGATCAGTTAGCTCATCAATCAAGGTGTGAAAAGAGGAGTTCAAAGAATTGTACAAAGTTTGAACCTCCCCCTGAACTGCTGCGGTCTGAGAAGAGATAGCTTCAGTCATTTCATCAAGATTCACAAATACTTGGATGGAGGATTTCACTCATCGATCGTGGCTTCAAGTTTGGTGGTGAATCCTAACTTGATATTTTCAAGGCGGTCATTGAATTCATCCTTGACTTCATTCAACTTGGCCATCAAAGCGTCATCAAGGAGTTTGTTTTGATCTCCGGCTTCTCTTTGACATTATCAATTTCCGTAAGGATATTTGCTTCAACCGCATTCAAGGCGGTTTGAAGGTCTTGAGTAGAAGGCGGTTGGGAATTGACAGATATAAGGAATTCGGCTTGGAGGGAATCAAAGGCGGTTTTGGAGGAGGTTGCAAGCCGAGAAATCATTTCCTTGAGATCGTAATCTCCAAATGATTGAATTTGAATGACACCTTCGGCATAACTCTCTCTTGAATCCTTCAAAGCAAGAATCACCGAGGATTTGACAATGTTTGCTAGATCCTTCTCCCCCTTAATGGCATCAAGTCTCCGAGCAAAACTCTTTAGGGAGTTCTTATGATCAGCCATTTGAAGGGTTTGAGAGGCAATCGATGGGATTGAGATTCAGCAAGCTTCCGAAGGGAGCGGTTTGAAGCTTCAAGGGAGGCATTAGAAGCGGTCGGCTTGATAATGTGGCCTTGGTTTATGAGGAGTTGGGACCGGATAAGATTAAGGGTGGAAAGGATTTGGGAGTAGTCGGAGGGTGGAGGAGCGGTTGAAGATGAAGGAATAAAGGTGAAGGAAGGAGGCGGTTCGAATAAGTAGGAGGAGCGGTCTGAGGCATTTGAGATAATAGGGTTTGGAAAATGCGTGAGGCAAGAACTGTGTAAGGGGATGAGGTTTGAGTTGAGATGGGGGCGGTTGGGATGGGGGCGGTTGGTATGTGGGTGGTTGGGGTAGGGGCGGCTGGGATAGGGGCGGTTGGGATGGGGGCGGTTGGGATGGGGGCGGTTGGAATGGGGGTGGTTGGGATGGGGGCGGTTGGAATGGGGGCGGTTGGGATGGGGGCGGTTGGAATGGGGGCGGTTGGTATGGGTATAGAAGTGGTAGGAGGATTTGAAGTGATTGGGTTGGAATGAGTTGAATGAGATTTTTGTGGGGAAGAGATAGGTGATTTGGAAGGGGATTTATGGGTGCGGTTTGATATATGAGGGGATGAATGGTGTGAGGGTGAATTTTGTGGTGAAGGAGTTGGAGTTCTAAGTCTGTGAGGTTGAATGGGCCGGGCCTCTCATGGCTTGGATGTCCATTCAGTGAAGGCTTTGGGATTTGAGGTGGCTTGATTTTGAGGGGTTTGAAATTCAGAAGGGGATGATGAATTTGAATTGGTTTGGGAGGAAGATTTATCAAAGTATGAGGAGGTTTCACCAGGTATTTTGATGTTGGATTTAGCAATGGTGTGAAGATAGTGTTTCTTTGGAGGAGTTGTTTTCTTGGCCATTTGTTTGAATCTCCTCTTCTTGGGATTCTCCCCGAGCGGTTGCGCTTTAGGAGGTGGAGAGGGAGAGAGCGGTTTGGGAGAAAGAGATTTGGAAGGAGAAAGGTGTTGGGTAGGAATTGGGGAAGAGGTTTGAATGGGTGAGGTTGGAGGAGTTTGAAGCGGTTGGGATTGAGGAGGAACAGGAGGTTGAACTTGAGCTTGCGGTTGAGAAGTAGCAAGCGGTTCAGAAGATGGTTTCTTTCCTTTGGCAGCCTTCCTCAAATCTGCCCTTCTTTCACTACTACATTTCTGACCTAATGTAACGCATCTATCGCATCTAATGTAACGCCACGAGCTAATGTAACGCATCTAATGCAACGCCAGAGCTAATGTAACGCATCTAATGCAACGCCAGAGCTAATGTAACGGCTAATGCAACGCCAGAGCTAATGTAACGCATCTAATGCAACGCCAGAGCTAATGTAACGAGTCTAATGCAACGCCAAAATCCTAATGTAACGCCTAAATTACTAATGCAACGCCAAAATCCTATAACCTATACCATATACCCTATACCCTACACTATACCCTATAACCTATATCCTATATCCTATACCCTATACCCTATACACTATACCCTATACCCTATACCCTATACCCTATACCCTATGCCCTATACACTATACACTATACCCTATAACCTATATCCTATACCCTATACCCTATACCCTATACCATATATCCTATACCCTATACCCTATACACTATACACTATACCCTATACCCTATACCCTATACCATATACCATATACCCTATATCCTATATCATATACCCTATACCCTATACCCTATACCCTATACACTATACCCTATACCCTATACACTATATCATATACCCTATATCCTATACACTATACCCTATAACCTATATCCTATAGGGTATATGGCATATGGTATAGGGTATACCCTATAGGGTATAGGATATACCCTATAGGATATAGGGTATAGGGTATAAGGTATATGGCATAGGGTATAGGGCATATGGTATAGGGTATACCCTATAGGGTATAGGGTATACCCTATAGGATATATATAAGATATAGGGTATAGGGTATAAGGTATAGGGCATAGGGCATATGGTATAGGGTATACCCTATAGGGTATAGGGTATAAGGTATAGGGCATAGGGCATATGGTATAGGGTATACCCTATAGGGTATAGGGTATAGGGTATAGGGTATACCCTATAGGGTATAGGGTATAAGGTATAGGGCATATGGTATAGGGTATACCCTATAGGGTATAGGGTATACCCTATAGGATATAGGGTATAGGATATAGGGTATAGGGTATAAGGTATAGGGCATAGGACATATGGTATAGGGTATACCCTATAGAATATAGGGTATAGGGCATAGGGCATATGGTATAGGGTATACCCTATAGGGTATAGGGTATACCCTATAAGGTATAGGGTATAGGGTATAGGATATAAGGTATATGACATATAGTATAGGGTATACCCTATAGGGTATAGGGTATACCCTATATCCTTATACCCTATAGGGTAAACCCTGTACCCTATCACCACTACTACTACCACTACTACTACCACTACCACTACCACTACGACTACTACTACCACTACTACCACTACTACCACTACTACCACTACTATCACTACTACCACTACTACCACTACTACCACTACTACTACTACCACCACTACTACCACCACCACTACCACTACCACTACCACTACCACCACTACTACCACCACTACTACCACCACTACCACCACTACCACCACCACTACTACCACCACTACTACCACTACTACCACTACTACCACTACTACTACTACTACTACCACTACTACTACTACTACTACTACTACTACTACTACTAACAATTTTTGAATAAAAAAGTTAACATTTTAACAGTTTTTTAAAAAAATTGTTAACTTTTTAACAGTTTTTGTTAATTTCTATATTGTGTATTAACATTTGTTTTTTTTTTTAAATTTTGTTTGGATAAAGAAAACTATTTTAGATGTTGGTTAGTCTTGAATTTTTTTGCAAAAAGCTATATAAAAAAATTTATGAATTTTGAAAGAAATTAAACTTAACTTTTTTTTAACAAAAATTTCACTTTTGTTATTTTTTCGTTCCCACTTTTTTTTTCCCTCCACAAAAGAAACGAAAAATTGTAATCTCTTCCCCCTCCTTCTCTTTACCCGAAAAATTCCCCAAATCGTCGGTTCCCCCAAATCCACTATCCCAAATCGCTTTCTTCCTATTCTGATACTAGAAAAAGAGGGCATCGACGGCGACCTTCCCCTTCCACTCACTCTCCAGTCTCTGCGCCTTTGTAAAAATCTCACCTCCATCGCTTCGTCGCCGCTGAAGCGGTTAAGCAAACTAGGTTTTCCGGCCAAATTAAGCATCCGGAAATGGCGCAATCTTGCTTCTCCTCCCTCCAGTTCAACCCGCTCGTATTCTCCTCCACGAACCCTAGCTCGTCATTCTCCGAGTCCAAATGTCTCTCTATGCCCCTTCGTTCCAGGTTAAATCTCTTCCTTCAACCTCGTATTCTCTCACTCTCTCTCACACACACACAATAGTCACACTCGTATTCTGTGAGTATTTTTTGATAAGGATGATAAGGATGTGAATGGGCCCAATTGTATAGTAGAGGGTCCAATGTGTAAATAGCTAGTTAGTTAGAACAGAATTCAGTTAGTCAGTTAGAACAGCTAGATGGTTTGTTATTACATTTTTGTATATATTCTTTCTCTTTGTATTCTCAACATTATTGATAATAAGAGATTGATTCTTCCATACAATATCTTCATACTTTCATGTTCTAACATGGTATCAGAGCCTAGATCTTCGTCTTTGCTTCCGCTATCATGTCTCGTTCATATTCAGGTGCTCTGTTTCTATCTGTGATTCAATTTTTCCGATTTGATTTCACTTGATTACATGTGAAAACTCTCTTGCGAGCTTCGAATTGTATTTTTCTGCTCTAATTTCGGTGAGTGTGCAAATCCGATCTCTGTTAATCAGTTCAGCAGTCTGATTTGATTGTTTTGTTCTATTCTTCTTCCTCAATTTGTTCTATTTGTTGACCTGATCATCATTTCTATGGCAACTGATATGAATGATGACGATATTTCCATTGGTGATCATGAAATACCAGATGACATACCAGATCTGTATGATTTTACTGATTCAGTTTTGCAATTAAACCCCAACCATCCTCTGTTTCTTCATCCTAATGATAATCCTGGCATGAAACTTATTTCTCATGCTCTTACTGAATCAAATTACTCTCAATGGAGTCGTGCAATGATCCTATCTCTTGAATCAAAGACTAAGCTAGGAATGATCAATGGTCTATGTCCTAAGCCTAAGCCTGATTCCAAATATGCTCTGCTCTGGAGCAGATGCAATAGTATGGTTATTTCATGGATCGCAATGTTGTTTCCCGACATTGCTACCAAAGATTGCTTACCTTCCAACCGCACAACTTGTGTGGGATGATCTCGAAAACTAGATACTCTCAATCCAATGCCCCAAAGATATTTCGGATCGTGAAAGATTTGGCTTCTCTTTCACAAGGTCACTTGTCTATTTCTCGGTTATTACACCAATTTAGGGCTCTTTGGGATGAATATTATGCCACTAACTCATCCGAGTCAATGTCTTTGCAATTGTACTTGTGGTCACTCTAAACAACAAGAAGACTTTGAGCTGCTTCATAAACTCACTCAGTTCCTCATGGGGCTCAATGATTCCTTTACTGCCACTAGGGGACAGATTCTTATGATGAAACCTATTCCTACAGTCAATGAAGTTCTGAGTATGCTGCTTCAAGAGGAACAACAGAGGGGTCAATCATCTATTTCTGTTCCCACCCCTTTGATGGATCCTTCTGCTTCGACTGCTTTACTTAGTAAGGGGGGCATAGGTTACAAACCTAATACTTACAAAGCAAAGCCAAGAACTCCCTCTTTTTGTGACTTTTGTCATGGAGATAGTCATAACAAGGACAGATGTTTCTTCTTACATGGATACCCTGATTGGCATCCATTGTATGGTACAAAACCAGATCCATCAAGAATGCCAAAATTCAACAAAAGTAGATACAACAAGAATAGTTCCAACCACGTGGTATGCAGTGGTCACAATGTCAGCAGAAGATCTTCTCGACATCAATAATGCATCCGCAAGTGTCTCTTCTCCTTCGATACAAACAACATCATCACTCCCGCTTCTCGCTTCTACCGGAATCACTACATCTCAACCGCAACAACCGATGACATTACTCAATATTGGATCTCGCCAACATCGGTGGTTCGAATGAACCAGGCAGTATGACTCTTTGCCAACACTAGTATTGTTACACCTTTATGCATTGAATTCAATTTTCCCCAATACATCTCGATTGGATCTTCGACACCGGAGCCACGTATCATATCACTTTTTCATTTCACTCTCTCCTTGATCCCGTCCCAATTTCTTCTTACATTCATCTTCCAAATGGTCATAAATCTCATATAACACACAAAGGCACAATCAAATTGTCTGTTCACATTACTCTCTTCAATGTTCTATATGTTCCTGAGTTCTCTTATAATCTCATTTCTGCAAGTAAACTCACCGCCGACAAATATCGTTGTTCTCTTGTATTTTTTCCCAATGATTGCTATCTACAGGATTGTCACTTGAAGAAGCCCATTCTGATTGGTAAAATGCATGGAGGTCTCTACAAACTCACTCTCAATAGTGTCTCAATTTTTCCTTCCAATAGCATCAATAAAATGTCAAATGTATGTTCTAGTAAATCTCAGAATATCTCATTGTGGCATCTTAGATTGGGTCATGTACCAATTCATAAACTCAGATTGTTATCATCTATTGATTGTACTCATTCTCAAAAGTGTAATGACTTCCTGTGTGATGTATGTCATTTTGCTAGACAAACAAGACCTCCTTTTCCTCTTAGCCAATCTAAAAGTCTTGCCCCTTTCATTCTTATTCACTGTGATGTGTGGGGCCCCTATAGACACACTACACATGATGGATATAACTCATTTTTGACTATTGTGGATGATTATTCAAGGACCACTTGGGTTTATTTGTTAAAATCCAAAGATCAAGTTTCTTCCATCCTACTGGGATTCATTCATATGATTCATACTCAATTCAATGCTAAAATTCATGTTATTCACTCAGACAATGGCACTGAATTCTTCAGTCAGACTGTTTCCTCCATTCTTTCTCCATTAGGCATTCTTCAAATCAGTACTTGTACTGAAACTCCTCAACAAAATGGGCAAGCTGAGAGAAAGCACAGATATCTCTTGGAAATTGCTAGATCACTAAGGTTTCAATCAAATATACCCTTAAAGTATTGGGGTGACTGTGTTCTAACTGCCACATACATAATCAATAGATTGCCTAGTAGTGCTCTTCATAACAAAACTCCTTATGAAGTGCTTCTAGGGAAATCTCCTTCCTATTCTCATCTAAGAGTCTTTGGATGTCTTGCTTTTGCTTCCACTCTTCATCATAATAGAGACAAGTTCTCTTCCAGAGCAATCAAATGTGTTTTCATTGGCTATCCTTCTCATAAAAAGGCCTATAAGCTTTATGACTTGTCTTCTCACAAGATTTTCTACAGTAGAGATGTTACATTTTATGAGAATCATTTTCCTTTTCATTCTGACTTTCCTTCTTCTCCTCCTATTCTTTCCACTGATCATGACATCACTTGGCTATATGATGATGACATTTCTACTGTTTCACCTCATGTTTCCTCTCCTACCCATTCACCTGTTCAACAACTCTCTTCTCCTGTTCCAATTCAACAAAATTCTTCTCATTCTCCTGTTCAACATAATCATTCCCCTTCTCCTGTTCAACATAATCATTCCCCTTCTCCTGTTCAACATAATCATTCTCCTGTTCAACATAATCATTCCCCTTCTCCTGTTCATGTTCCTGTTCATGAGAGACCTGTTAGAAAGTCTCATGTCCCTCTCAAATATCGTGATTACACTGGTTTACCTGCTCATTTTACCAATCATCAAGCTTCTACTGTGACAAGGTACAACTCTCATTCTCTTTCAAATTATATCACTTATTCAAATTTTTCTCCTGCATACTCCTCTTTTTGTATGCACATTTCTTCCACTCCTAAAGATCCTTCTACTTATACTCAAGCTGTAAAAGATCCAAACTGGTGTCTTGCTATGAAAAATGAACTTGATGCTCTAGAGTCTAATAATACTTGGTGTTTCCAATCTCTTCCTCCTGGTAAGCACACTGTTGGTTGTAAGTGGATATACAAAACAAAGTTCAATTCGATGGATCTTCGACAAGCACAAGGCCGATCAGTTGCCAAGGGTTTTACTCAAATAGAGGGTCAAGATTACTTTGAGACTTTTGCACCTGTGGCCAAAATGACCACTGTCAGAACAATGCTTGCTATAGCAGTTTCAAAAGGATGGACTTTATTGCAGATGGATGTGTCTAATGCCTTTTTGCATGGAGACTTGAATGAGGAAGTGTTTATGGATGTTCCTCCTGGCCTATCCATTCCTAGTTCTGTGCAGCCACAAGGTTCTTCTCCCATTGTTTGTAAACTTCTTAAGTCTCTTTATGGACTTAAGCAGCCCCAAGACAATGGTTCCAAAAGTTCTCCTCGCTCTTCTTGAGTTTGGGTTCGCCCAATCTCACGCCGACCATCTCTCTTCATTCTAAAGACCACCACTCATTCAGACTGCAATTTTAGTGTATGTGGATGACTTAGTCATAACTGGTGATGATCCTTTGACTATAGCAGCTGTTAAATCTCATTTACATTCTCGATTCAAGATTAAAGATTTGGGAAATCTCAAGTATTTTCTTGGTTTAGAGGTGGCCAGATCTGAGAAAGGTCTTTACTTACATCAAAGGAAGTACACTCTCGATATCTCTGAAGGATACTAAACTAGAAGATGCCAGACCTGCTAGGATTCCTATGGAAACTCATCATACCTTGGCTGCAGACAAGGGAAATTTGCTTAAGGATCCTACTATTTATAGGAGGCTTGTGGGAAGACTGGTATACCTCACCATCACTAGGCCCGAGTTATCTTATCCAACAGATATCCTAAGTCAATTTTTGTCATCTCCTAGAGAACCTCATTTGGACGCAGCCCTACAAATTGGTCGATATTTGAAGGGAGTCCTGGTCAAGGTCTTCTGTTTGAGGCAACCCCTCTTAAACTCCGTGCTTATTCGTACTCGATTGGCCGGGTTGCCCCACTACTAGAAGATCTCTCTGGTTTTTGCATGTTTCTAGGGTCCTCTTTAATATCCTGGAAATGCAAGAAACAATCAGTTGTCTCTAGATCTTCTGCTGAAGCTGAGTATAGAGCTCTTGCAAATTGCTGCTGTGAGATCACCTGGTTACTCTCTCTCTTATCTGATTTTGGGATTTCTGATCGTACACCGCCCTTGTTTTGTGATAACCAATCGCTTTGCAGTTGGCAATCAATTCAGTGTTCCATGAAAGAACTAAGCATATAGAGATTGATTGTCACTTAATACGAGAAAAGATTGTTCAAGGTGTTGTGGTGACTCATTCTGTTCCTACTATTGACAATCCTGCTGATCTCTTTACCAAATCTCTCACTGCTGATAGAGTGCTTCAGTTGCTATGCAAAATGAATGTTCTCAACATGTTTCAACCATTCATCTTGAGGGGGGGTGATAAGGATGATAAGGATGTGAATGGGCCCAATTGTATAGTAGAGGGTCCAATGTGTAAATAGCTAGTTAGTTAGAACAGAATTCAGTTAGTCAGTTAGAACAGCTAGATGGTTTGTTATTACATTTTTGTATATATTCTTTCTCTTTGTATTCTCAACATTATTGATAATAAGAGATTGATTCTTCCATACAATATCTTCATACTTTCATGTTCTAACATTTTTCAATGTTGATTCGTATTGTTCTTGTTATTGCATCAAAGGATTAATTGTTTAATTTTATTGCATACAATTGACTGAGTTGGAGATCTGTAAATACATGTATCTTTCTATGTTTATTGTTGATTGTATGTTATTTGAATGTTGCCAATATGCGATTGAGCAGTTTGAAATGTGTGTGTTGGCTATCTGAAACTGGGGATTCTAGGATTTTTCGAGAAGTTGAAAATTTTCGTTTCTGAATAATTGATTTTGATGTTCAGTAAGATTGATTTTCATCTCAATGAGTGGTTTATGGGCTTTAGAGATAATCAATATTGTGAAAGTCGAAAACCACCGCAATGGAGGTTGGCTTTAATTAAGTTCCAATAAGCAAGTAACTGAATGACCATAAACCTCTCCAAATTTTCACTGTGTCAATATTGTCACTGCTGCTAAGCTGAAATGCTCTGTGATGGCTTCAACCTCTTAAATTCACCCTCTGTGATGGCTTCAACCTCTTAATTGTTTCAGTATGTTTGTTCGCAGTACTTATTAACTAACAGTTCCATTTTAACCAACTATTTGTTGATTGAGGGTTCCTTTAGATTTACCAAGGAGAAATAACGCCTTCATTTCTGTATTATTCCTTGCAGTTGTGTGTAATTAAGGAACTGGTTTGACTATCGTAACCATATCTGTATTGTAAGTATATAAAAATTGATATGGTGGATTCATTTCCCCAATTTAACAAATATTATGGGAGTTAAGATCTCTCGATGGATTCAAATGGTTTTAACAGGTATTTGAGAAGCTTGGACCAAGCTTATACGATTTTCTACGCAAAAACAATTATCGCTCATTTCCCATTGATCTAGTTCGTGACTCTCACGTCCCTGTACGTATCCATATAACATTTCTTCACACATACACACATACACACATACACATCCACTAACACAGTTGTATGATTAATTGATGTTGGTTGGATGTGCAGATATTGGCGCCGTTGCCAATTGGGTTTGCAGTGTTCTTGGTGCATTTAGCGACCATTCTGATCACCGGAACTGGGATTAACCCAGCTAGGAGTTTGGGTGCTGCCATTATTTACAGTAAGTATTAACATCATATATGACTACCAGTGTATCTAATTCTTGGTTTCGCTTCTTTGAATCACTTTTTGGTTCTCCTCGGCTTTAGAGAGATAGGTAGGGAGGGAGGGAGGGAGAGAGAGATGATTTTGTATATTTGAAAATTGTGAACTTGCTGTGCATCTTCTGTTGTCATTATACACTGATGTCTTTTGTTATCACCTCACTGTTGTTATGTTCTGTAGATGGCAGTCTAAGCGTGATTTTGTATTCTCGGGGCAATGGTTTCGTGGACAAGATGGAGCTTATAGTGTGCAATGTATAGAGTTGAATTGTCCAATTTATTCTCATTATATTTTGAGATAAGTAGTTTCGAACTGCATATATGATTCCATCAATTGATATGCATAAACAAAAAAACTCTCAAGGTAAGGCGCAACTATGAAAACAGTGGCAGACATCTGATGAGAGGCAATCCAAAGTAATTTTACACTCCCATAACACTACCACCACAGACCGCAGTTCACGCGGTCTGAATCAAAACATCACCACCATTACCATTCTCTTCTCTCCTTCCCTCCCCACTCACAACTCACAACCTTCCCTCCCCTATATACCCCCCTCTCTCTACTTCCCTCCATTCCCTTTGGGCTTGAGAGAGAGAGAGAGACAGATTCTTAAACAGTTCTTGAGAGCTAGAAAAAAACCAAACTTTAGAACAAAATGAGGAACATTCTTTCATCAATTACTTCATTTTTTATACTCATATTGCTTATGAATAGTGTAAATGGGGAAGTTACAGATTTTTTACTTGGAAAGTCACTTATGGTGACATTTATCCATTGGGTGTCAAGCAGCAGGTACTTTGTTTTCTTTGCTTCTTCTGAATTTCTTTCTTGGGTATTAATTATTTGAAAATTGGGAATTAATTGTGAGGAGGATTATGGAGATTAAATTGCAGGGAATAATGATAAATGGGCAGTTCCCAAGGCCTCAGATCAACTGTGTTACCAATGATAACTTGATTATGAGTGTCTATAATTACTTGAGAGAGCCACTTCTCATTTCTTGAAGAGTAAATTTTGTATATGGGTTGTATTTTTCCAACCAATTGGCTATAATAACCTTCTTTTCTTCCCCAGATTGAATCAAATGTTTCCTCCAGTTTCCTCAATTTGTGTGCTTGGTCAAACCCGGATCAAGTTAAGTACCTTGAATTAGCGAGATGAGTTTTACATTGATGTACTTCATCTCATTCTCTTTTTGTGGAGTATTTTGTTTGGTGCACTTGCTGTAATACTGACCTTAACATATGATCTTTTGTTGGTTCCTGTTGTTATAGATGATGTTGGCTGCAATGCCAACGAAGATATAAATTTTAGTTTCACAGGGTTTGTTCTGATCAACCAATGTCATTGATACTTTGTTTTTATTAGTTGATGTTGAAAATCTGTGTCTCTATTGATTGACTTTAGTGCTTGAACTTGTTTTGATATTTTTGTACATTAGCTTATCAAATCTCTACATTTGCAGGTTTACCTTATCTGGAAAAGTTGTGGGCGCTGTTGGTGGAGAGAGTTGTTCGTACAGAAACAGAGGTCCATCGAATGTAAAGGTCGAGCTTTTATCTTCTGCTGGGGATCATGTATTCCTTACTCAATAGTGCCAAAAATGTAGAAGTGGGTAGCTTCATATAAGTTGACACCACTTATATTATGTAATTAGTATGTGTCGATGACACGTCATGTGTACATATATATATTATATATCTTTTGGGAATGAAGTTTGTCAATACATGTTAATTATCATGTCAATTAATTTTTTATATAATATTTTTTTATTATTTAATTGTATATATATTACTATTAGTAATCAATATTAATACATAACAACAAATGCTACATTAGGTGTGCATCTAATTTTTGGCGTTACATTAGGTATTCAACTACTTTTTAAATTGGCGTTGCATTAGGTACTCATCTACTTTTTGGCGTTGCATTAGGTGTTCATATAGTTTTAAAATTGGCGTTGCATCAGGTATTTACCTAATGCAACGCCAAAGCTCTGGCGTTACATTAGCTTACTATGTCGTTGCATTAGACCTAATGCAACGCAAGAGAATGCAACGGCCATTTGGCGTTACATTAGGCCTAATGTAACGGTTTTTGGGCCCTAATGCAACGAAAATTGGCGTTACATTAGGTCAGAAATGTAGTAGTGTTTCCAACTTGTCAATTTTTGCTTTATAAAAAGCAACCTTATCTTCCTCTGTGAGATTGGCAGTAGCAGTCTTCACAGATTTTGCCTTCTTGATAAGAGGGGCAATTCCAGCATCCTCTTCTTCTTCCTCATCAGTAGGCTCATCTCTCAAACCAAATTTCTCCTGAGGCTTAGCACTTTGACTAGCACCTGCGGTTTGAACACGCGGCCGAGGTGGTGCGGTCCTCGCTTCTTGGCCCGGGGTTCTAGGACAATGTTTTTCTTTCTGGAGGCCTTCTTGATTGCCTTTCCTAGAGCAAGAATCGCGGTTGCCGGAGTCATTTCAACATAGAACTCCTCGGGGCCGAGAGTATCAAAGATCATATAGAAATTTGTACCGGTATCTCCAAATGAGTATCCGAAGTTGTGACAAACCCCGGTTCCAAGGGAGTCACCTTCACCCATTGGTACCGATAACTCAGAGTTGAGAGTCCGAGATCCTCCAAGTGTTGATAGCTAGTGAACAACGCGGTTAGGAGCCCGTGTAATGGTCTCCATCTCTCGATGTTCATTTTTGATTTTGGATTGATAAGCATCAATGGAACTAGCCATTTCCTTCATCGAATCTTGGGCCAATTCAAATTTTAATTCCATTATAAATGGCACAAAGAAGAATCCATTGCCGAGTAGTGAAGTTGTTGTGGTCGCGCCTTACCACACACGTACATTCCTACTAAATAGCCCAAGTGGCTCATAAGTTCACCAAATTCCCTCCTTGCCTTCTTCTTGTAATAACCAGAGAGAGGTCGATTGACAATGATAGAGCGGTTGCATCCAACACTTCCCGATCAACCTCCATGGGGCATCCGTAAACATGAAATCCAAAAGTACTTCTAATATCCAGATGATCAATGGATATATCGAAGCCTTCAACACCGCCAACCGTGCATTTGATCTTGGTGCCATCTCGATAATTCTCTGTCTCCTAGAACAAACAGAGGAGTAGAACCGATCCACAAAGGAAGGAATGATATAAGATTGGCCTTTGTTGAAGAGAGGGAGGATTCCAGAGGAAGTGAGTCTTCTGATCAACTCTCTACCAAGAGCATCTCCTTGGAGCTCAGGCTCATTGATCTCAAAGCCTGGAATAAAGAATTTAGGATCCTACAAAATGAAACAAAGGTTTTAGATCCATAAAGTGATTCACAATGCACAAGCGGTTTGGGCATCCATGCGGTTGGCAATTGATGCGGTTTAAAAGTGAAGAACTCCAAACTACTTGTGAATTGTGAATACAACAAAATACTTAGAAAATATGTAAGAAATTATACTAGTACGTGGCATTGTAATCCAAGTTTATCCCACACTGCAAGCGGTGCTTGGAGAGGAAGGTTATGGTGTCCAACCTATATACTAAGTAATATCTCAAACAAACTTAGCATGCGGTTTCAAAATGACAGGCGGTTCATATTTTGTATGCGGTTCAAAGGCGAATGCAGTTGATATATAGTATGCGGTTCTAATGTGAACGCGGTTGAAGAGGTTATGCGGTTAGAATTTTCATGAAGACAGTTCCAAATAATCAAGGCATGCGGTTGATGTTCACAGATAGTGCATAAAATTTTATTGAAAAAATTTCTAAGTACAAAAACATGTGTGAAAATCAAATGAAGCAAAACATGTGATAATTTTAACATGGCATATGAACAGTCATGTGAAGGCATGATGAACACGAAGAACTTCTTAGAACACTAAAAACATAGATTCAACAAAAGTTCACCAAAATCAACAAATAACATGTCAAAATGATCACATTGAGCAGTAGATTAACAATATAACCTTAAAAATTCATACTTTGCTCAGAATCATCATGAAAAAGCAAGAACACTCAAATGGGTTTTCGAATGTCATAAACTTAAAATCCAAAATCAGTGTTCAAATCGTTGATTGATCGTAAAATAAATTACATATAAAGAATCTAACAGTTAATCCGAGCAAAACCCAACTGAAATCATACAAAATGATTAACATATGACACAGTTATGAAGAAAATTCATTCAAGGGTTTCGAAGCTTTTGAAGGTCTGATAATGGCGGATTCATGAATGATTTGCAGAAGTAAAGAGAGAAATAGTTAAGAAACACATACCATATCAGAGAAGGGAGCCTTGGGAGCCATTGAAGAAAGTAAAAAAAATTATGAAGCTTATGGAGGAGAGAGAGAGTGAGTTGGTAGAAAGTACTTTTGCAGAGAAGACAGAGTAGGAAGAGTTGAAATTGTTGTCTTGTCTGCTATTTATAGGTAAAATTCAGGTTTAGGGCAGTTGAAAGGACTGTACTGGTTACACCCTTTCATCTTCAACCCATCATCCAATGACGGCTGACATGAAGCCTAATTAATGCTAATGTTCCCTTGCATTAAATGCTCTTAAAAATTTAAATTTTCGAGGGAAAACATTTGCAAATAAACCCCTTAAAAAATAAGGACTCAAAAATAAATAAAAGAATTTGAATGCAGTTTTTTTTTTTTTTTTTTTTTTTTTTTTTTTTTTTTTTTTTAAATAAACATAAGTAAGTAAAGATAGAAAATACTCCAAGTTGAAAACGCGGTTGAGATCCAAGCGGTTGAACTGCAGCATGCGGTTTTAAGTGAAGAGTTTGGCTGCAGTGCGGTTGGACATACTTGCGGTTTGATGCACGCGGTTTCAACATGGTCTTGAAACTATACTCAACACCCAAGTTAGCTAATAACAGTATGGAATTTATTTAAGTTCAAGCATACCCATTTCTCCTCTAAGGAAGGAAAACCTCTTGGAGTCAAGAGCCTTTGTGAGGATATCAGCAATCTGGTTGTCTGTCCCCACGTACTCTAAATGGATATTCCTCTTCTCTACATGGTCTTTGAGGAAATGATACTTGATATCAATATGCTTGGTCTTGGAATGCATGACAGGGTTGTTGGAGACTGAAATTGTTGAAGTGTTGTCACACATGATGGGGCAATTCCCTTCATGGATTCCATAGTCTACCAACCGCCGCTTCATCCAAAGGATTTGACAAGAACAACTACCAAAGAAGAATATACTCAGCTCCGTGGTTGACACCGAAACCGAAGCTTGCTTCTTGCCGGCCCAAGCAACTAGTCTATTCCCGAGGAAGTGACAAGTACCACTAGTGCTTTTCTGTCAATAGTACAAGCCGCATAATCTGCATCTGAATAACCTACAAGATCGAAGTTCGAATCTTTGGAATACCAAAGTCCAAGGTTAGTGGTTCCGTATAAATAGCGGATTATACGCTGATCGCAATAAGATGTGCTTCTCTAGGATCTCGCTTGATAGCGAGCACATACACGTACACTAAACATGATATCCGGCCTACTAGCGCTAAGTAAAGCAATGAGCCGATCATACCTCGATATAAAGTTTGATCAACCTTCTTACCTTTGAGATCCTTATCTAGCTTATTGCCGGTGGCCATAGGAGTATCATATGCTTTAGCATTTTCTAATCCAAACTTCTTTATTAGCTCCTTGGTGTACTTGGCTTGGCTGATGAAGATACCTTCTTCGCATTGCTTGATTTGAAGCCCGAGGAAGAAAGTTAATTCTCCCATCATGCTCATCTCAAACTTGCTTTTCATTAGCTTCTCGAAACGCTTACAAAGCAACTCATTAGTAGAACCAAAAATAATATCATCGACATAAATTTGAACAAGTAAAGTATGTTCATTATATTTGGCAATAAAAAGAGTTGTATCAATTTTACCACGTTTAAATCCCTTTTCTAGTAAAAATTTAGAAAGAGTCTCATACCATGCCCTTGGAGCTTGCTTAAGTCCATACAAAGCTTTTTGGAGTTTGTAGACATGATTGGGAAATTTGGAGTCTTCAAAACCAGGTGGTTGGGCAACATACACGGTCTCTTGCAGTTCGCCGTTGAGGAATGCACTCTTTACGTCCATTTGATATAACTTGAAACGCTTAAAAGAGGCGTAGGCTAAGAAGATTCTGATAGCTTCCAATCTTGCAACTGGAGCAAAGGTTTCATCATAATCAATTCCTTCTTCTTGCCTATATCCTTGTGCAACCAACCTTGCTTTATTCCTAGTGATGCTTCCATTCTCGTCCATCTTATTCCTAAATACCCACTTAGTTCCTATCACTCCTTGATCTTGAGGTCTAGGCACCAAAGTCCAGACCTTGCATCTTTCAAACTGGTTGAGTTCTTCTTGCATTGCAACAACCCAACTGGAGTCTTGGAGTGCTTCATCAATCTTCTTGGGTTCAACTTGAGATAAAAGAGAAGTATGCTCGTCATAATTTGATCTCCTTGTTTGAACACCGGAAAACAGATCACCAATCACATTTGTGAGGGGGTGACTGCTGACTTCACGAACCTCCGGGGGTAAGTCTGGTTGGACTGAGGTTTGCTGAAGATCTTCAATTGGAACATCGTTAGATCCTTCAGCGAAGTCATGGAAGGTAAGTTGACGAAGAGGTTCTATAAGCTGGATAGGGGAATTTTCAACTTCTTCTTCCCTTGCAGTTGCATCTGGAGAGGGTTCTTCAGGTGCGGTTTGAAAAGTGCGGTTTGAGGGAATTTCAGTTGAGGGTGCTGGATTTTGCGGTTGAGGTTCAGGTGCGGTTTGAGATGGTTCACCTGGTTCATTATGCTCAACAAAATCATCAGCAACATTTGGAGCCAAATGTGGCTCAAGGAGAGAATGCTCATCAAAAGTAACATGGACAGACTCAACTATTTTTAAACTAGTTTTATTGAAAACACGAAAAGCTTTAGAGTGTTTAGCATACCCAACAAAAATACCTTCGTCGGCCTTGGCTCCGAATTTACCTCTATTTTCTCTTCCGTTGTAGAGGACAAAACATTTGCAGCCAAAGATCTTGAAGAAAGCAATGTTGGGGGTCCTTCCTCGCCAAAGCTCATAGGGAGTCTTGTTATAGGTTTTGTTGATGAGGGAGCGGTTCTGAGTGAAGCATGCGGTATTGATTGCTTCAAATTTCAAAAATACCGAGGTATCTTCGCTCGTATATCATTGTTTTTCCCGCCTCAATCAACGTCCTATTCTTCCTTTCCACAACCCCATTTTGTTGTGGAACACCATGATTGAAAAATTGTGATCAATCCCATGGTCATCACAATACTGAGCAACACCGTTGTTCTTAAATTCTGTTCCATTATCTGATCGAACACTAACGATGTCATCTTCTTTTTGAGTTTGGAGCCGTCTAAATAGTGCGGTGAGAATCTCATAGCAGTCATCTTTGGAAATCATCATCTCAACCCACGTATATCTTGAGTAATCATCCACCACCACTAAGGTATATCTATTTCCTCCAATGCCGGGCTGGTTACGGGTCCAAACAAATCAATGTGAAGCAGCTTGTAAGCATCTTGAAGTTGATGGAGCGGTCTTGCTGGTGAAAGACGACGCGGACCGCTTACCAAGCCGGCATGCACCGCATTTCTCTGGATGGTGGTCAGCCACTTTGGGTAAACCACGAACGAGGTTTTCCCTACCAATCTTTGCAAGATACTTGAAGTTCAAGTGGCTTAACCTCTTGTGCCATAGACAACTATTTTCGCTCACATTCTTAGCTACAAAACAGAGATTAGTAATACTACATGCAGAATTTAGATCAATAATGTAAATATTACTCTTACGAATCCCTGTGAGTAGAGTGACGCCGGAAATGCTATCTTTGATAAAGCAATTTGATGACGTGAAGTTGCAAAGCATTCCTTTGTCGCAAAATTGAGAAATTGAAAGGAGGTTGTGCTTGAGTCCATCGACAAGAGAAACCTTCTCAATAGTTAGGTTTCCTCTCCTAATAACACCATATCCAATGGTCTTGCCTTTGTTGTTGTCACCAAAGGTTACAGATGGACCACTTGCTTCAACAACATCTTCAAGTAATGATCTATCTCCAAATATATGTCTTGAAAGTACCACTATCAAGATACCATTCATTATCCTTTGAGTGACCAGCCATGAAGCAGAGGACCCGAAATGTAAACATTAAGAACGAGGTCCCCTTTATTCCTTGGGTCCTGAAGTTAGCAACCCTTACGACCCACACCTGCTGACGTAAGGAGGTTTACTCTTCTGGCATTGGATGTGAACCGCAAAAGGCATTCTGCAGCCTTGTGACCTAAACCATCACACACAGAACATTTATAATAGCTACAAGCTTCATGAGGTTTTACTAACTCCTTACTCTTCTTAGGAGTTGCATGCGGTTTGGGACAAGAAAGCGGTTTGGGAGGTGCGGTTCCAGCTAACATTCCATTCGATACAAAGGGAACAGGCTTTGGTTTGACCACGTATTTCGGGAACGCTATTCTTGCTTTTGAAGGCGTGAGGAGCGGTTGAAGAAGAAACGCGGTCGACACGGAGTTAGCAGAACCGCCTTTTCCACCGTAAGTGGTTGGAGCAGGATTCTACCAATTCCATAAGCCATTTCCTCTTCAGGTGCTTCCACGTAATTCTTAGGTTTTAACACGTAATTCTTCCCATATTGCTTTCCTTTAGGGTAGACATAATTTACTTGTCTTGCTTTACCCTTTCCCTTAGCATGCTTCTCCTTGGGAATTTCTTTAGTCGCTTCTGGAAATTCCTCATCCTTTTCACTCGAGGATGCACACTTCTCCTCTTCCTCGCATCCAAACCCTAGACCATCCTTAGTTCCAGGAGGAACTTGGAAGTCCAAGATTTTATCCTTGGTGGATTGAGACTTGAGCCACGAATCAATAATCTTTTGGCGATCGTCGATTTGGGTTACCAAGTCATCATTCCCGATTTGAAGTGCGGCAACCTTAGTTTCAAGGATGCGGTTTTGATCGACAAGAGGAGTCATCTGTTTGATTTTGTCCTTAAGATTAGAAATTTCGAGACCTCATCACAGTTTTCTCCGTCTTGTACGCATTAAGTTCATCATGAGCTAAGCTTAAGGCTTTCTTAAGATTTGAGAATTGATGGATCACCATTTCAGCTTCCTTGAACATCTTTTCATATTCCATGGGAGAAACCTCTTCCACCACCTTTTTCAAAATTTTCTTTGGAATAGCTTTTGAAGGTGGAGCAGCTTTTAGATGAGAAAATGGGATGTGAATACGAACAATTTCCTATCTTAACGCTAGGAGTAAGTTTAATATCATCATCCAACTTATAATTTGGAAGTTTTGCAAAAACCTCCTTTTCCTCCATATCATGCAACTCAAATGATTCGAATCGAGTCATCGAAGCGTCTGCAACTAAGCGAGGTTAACCTCTTCGGTTTCACCGTCACTTCCATCCTCGTAATGTTTCAATCCAAGTTGCTAATTCCTTGGAATTCTCTTCCTCCTCAAAGAACCATTCCCTTACGATGAGAAAATTTCGAAGGAAAAGTTTTCTTTTCATATATTCATATTTAGGCCGTGGACACTCGGATGCAAAGTGGCCAGGTTTCCTAGATTGTAGCATACCAAGTCACTCTTCTTCTTTGTATCTGCAGCCCTAGAAAATGTTGCAGAGGTTTGCCTTTTGAAAATGATTTTGTGAAAGGTTTTGAGGATTTTCTAAATTTTTGGAATCTTTTCACAAACATGGCAAAATCATCATCATCCATCTCGATGAGTGATGAGGTTGATATGGAAGGATCAGTGGTTTGATTGGATGTGGATGGTTTCTCTTCATGTTCCACTACAGACATAGAAAGCGATTTGGTTTTCCTTTCTATCTCTTCAATATGATTTAATTTAAGTTCATAGACTCTAAGATTGGCATACAAGTTACTTAATGACCAAGTACCCAATACTTTGGAGTCTTCTAGAGAGGTAGCCTTATTTACCCATCTAGAACCTAAAGCAGATAGAAAAGTCATATTGATTTCCTTATTGGTTAAAGTTTTACCAAGAGATCTACAAGCATTAACTACCTCAACATAGCGATCGTAGGTTTGACGCAAGGTTTCGTTGGGTTTTCTGTTGAAGTTGTTGTAGGATCTTTCAACAGTGTATAATTTGTTTTCCTTGCACTCTTCATCACCTTTGAGGTAGCTCTCTATGGCATCCCACATCTGCTTTGCGGTTTTGAGGTACATCACTTTCTGTAGAGTTGATACGGGGAGGGTTCCAGAAATGATGAACCTCGCCTTGCTGTCCAAGGCAACTATTCTCTTCTATTCATCCGACCACTCATCTTTTGGCTTTTTGACCTCTGGAGTTTCAAAGATTGGTGGTTGCATCGGTGTTAGCCTTCATTGGAATTAGAGGGCCATTGATCACGCACTCCACCAAAGATTTCATCTATGGTTTCCAAATGAATAAGCATTCGGCACTTCCAGATGTCAAAGTGGTCTTCGTCCAACATTGGAATGTGTGAATAGTTAACAGTAGTCATTGTCTTTGAGGTTGCCATATTGAATCGGCACACAAGCTGTTAAGCTTGAAAAACAGTGGTTTTAAAATGTGTTAGCTCTGATACCACTTGTTGGTCCCAAAGGTGGCAACAAGGGTGAAAATACAGCTAGAGGGGGGGGTGAATAGCTGTATAAAATTTTTCGCCCTCTTTTAAAAAAACTAAACCTCTCGCTTACAAAATCCTCTTGCAGTTGATAATAGACTGCAAGTGATAGTGTAAAATGCACAGCGGAATAATAGAGTGTAAAGCGGTTTTGAGAGGCGGTTTGTAAAATGCGGTTTTGGTGGTGCGGTTTTGTTGAGAGCAGTTTTACAAACACGTGTATTTTGACTATGTTAATTCCAAACACTATTTCACAATAATGGATAGCTAAATAAAGATCAAACAGAGACAAAGATAAATAATTAGCAAGCACAGGAAATATAAATGCAGAAAGTAAGAACACGCTATTTGGAGTGGTTCAATCGATAAACGATCTACGTCCACTACCAAGATGGTTAGTCTTGGATTTCTAAGAGAGATTTTATATTAAGTATTGCGAGATTACAAAGTACAATAAAATCTTTTCTATGAAGAACAAATCCAAAACTATAACCAGTGTATCTCAAGTGTTTAATCTATGTGATTAAAACAAGTGAGGTGAGTGTGTGAGAACAAGATCAAGGCTCTTTAGATCTGTGAGATGTAGAGCACAATGATTCTTGATTGTGTTAAGGCTTGATTTCTGGGCTAAGGAATATTTCTTGAAGAAAGAAGATGAAGATTCAAAGGATTGAATAATTTACGGCGTAGCTTCAACTTCTATGAACACAGCACTTTCAAATTTTTCAAGCAATCTTCAAATGGTGAAGATTAGGGTATTTATACCCAAGCATCCAAAATGTAGCCGTTGGACACAAATTTGTTGAAGGACGATTACTTGATGCTTTCTTATTGGTCCACAAAGCAACCACTTTTGTCCTTTGGTACGGTAGTTGCGCAGATAAAGCCGATAATGCTCCACCGCAAGCAATGAGGTTTGGACACTGTCACCTTTTCAAGATCCTCGTGCATCTTCTCGACTTTGAATCACGTGACAAGATAAGGTGGTTGACATTTGATATTGCTGATGTGGATTATAATGACAAAGGTGGTTCACTTCAAGTCTCAATCATTGGAGCGGTTCTGGAGTAGGCGGTTTGACAGAAGCGGTTGGTAAGTCCAGTGAGGTTGCAAAGTGCGGTTGATAATGAGCTGCAAGGTGCGGTTCATCATAGGGCGGTTGCACTGGAGTAGTTCAAGGGTAGTTTCAAACAAAGGATTTCACCAAGCAAATGCTAAGGGCGGTTTTGCTAGGGCGGTTTGAAAGAAGCGGTTTGAAACTTCTGAACTGCAACTCTCAATTCCAATGAGTCTTGTGCCAGTCTTCAAGCCTAAATTTAACCTAATCTATAAAATGGACTTATCTAAAAAATTGAAGTCTAAGCTTCATTACATAGGGTCCTAAAGTCCTTAAATAGACAGGAGGTTATGGTATCAATCAAATCAAATACAAAAATAAGAGGGTTAAAACATGCATACCCAACACAGATGCAAGTGTTAGATTTAACTAACCAACTCTCCATGCTTACTTCTTTCGTTATTCCTACTGTTGTTAAAAAAGCTCATAATTCATGTGCTACTTATGGTTTGAATTTACATGCTACTAATGCGTGCCCATCTTGTACACAATTTCCTTATTTTATGGAACAGGCTCATGAGGCGAGTGAATAGCAACCAAGGCCTCCTCAAAAAAATTCCAACTCATATACCTACAATCCAGGGTGGAGATATCATCCGAACTTCTTATAAAGCAACAACAAGCAGCTTGATCCTATTCCACCACAGTCGATTCAACCATAACCACAAGTTTGAAAACAACCCAAATAACCATGGGAGGAGCAAGTGGAGAGGCTAAGGTTGGATCAAGCCAAATAGATGGAGAGATTGAAGTTAGATCAAATCCAATAAGGAAAGACCCATGAGGCGACAATAAACAAACTGGAGACGCAAATAAGCCAATTGGCAAATATTCACCAAGGTCACAAGCCGGACACATTCCCTAACCAAGGGGAACACACGATAAAATTGGTAACCACATTGAGGAGTACTAAATTGATAGGTCAAGAGGTAAGTGCTCCTTCATCTTCTTCACATAATATTAATGATAAAAACACTGAAGTTGTGATTAAAGAAGGTACAAATGGGTTGGGAGATAAGATACAAGAAAAATCTTCAACTCCCAAACCATATGTACCTCATATACCTTTTCTAGGTAGGCTAATGAGGTAAAAGATGGACAAACAGTTTTCAGAAATTTATGATATGCTTTCAAAAGTAAACATTAATTTGCCTCTATTAAATGTCATTAATAATATTCCATCTTTAGCCAAATTTTTCAAAGATTTAAATAACCGAAAACTTATGTATGGAAGAGGTTAATAAGTGATCATATCTGAAAATGTTAGTGTCGTGCTTCAACACCAACTTTCACTAAAACTCAAGGACCCAAGAATCTTTAACATTACAATCTCTTTGGGGGACTCTAAGTCGGTGAAGGCGATGTTTGATCTAGGTGCTAGCATAAATTTAATTCCTTATTATGTGGATGGACAATTGGGATTGGGTGAGATTAAATCCACAACAATGACCCTTCAGTTACCTGACCGCTCGGTTAAACCTCCATTGGGTATTGTGGAGGATATTTTTGGTACAAGTGGACAAGCTTATCATCCCTGTTGATTTTGTTGTGCTTGAAATGGAACAGAATGTTAGTAATATCCGTGAAACACCAATTCTTCTTGGGCATCCTTTCTTGGCTACTACGGACACCAACATTAATGTCAAAAGGTGGAAATTAACAACGAATGTGCATGAAGAAAAAGTAGAAATTTCTATTTTTGATGCTCTGAAAGAATCACAAGGGAAGTAACTGGTAATAGGATGTGCTTAGATTTGAGAAAGTTGAATGCCGCGACCAAGAAAGACCACTTCCCTTTGCCTTCATTGATCAAATTATAGAGAGGTTGGCAGGGCATGCTTGTTATTTATTCTTGGATGGTTTCTCGGGATATAACCAAATCCTCATTGCTAAGGAGGACCAATCCAAGACCACGTTCACTTGCCCCTTTGGCACTTTTGCATATAAGAGAACGCCCTTTGGCTTATGCAAGGCAACTGCAACTTTTCAAAGGTTCATGTTATCTATTTTCTCTAACATGATTGAGAAAGGAGTAGAGGTATTTATGGATGCTTTTTCGGTGTTCGAGAATAGTTTTGACCAATGCCTCAAAAATTTGACCTTTGTGCTTAAAATATGTTGTGAAACCGACTTGACCCTTAGCTGGGAAAAAAGTCATTTCCTTGTGAGGCATAGCATTGTATTCGGTCATTTAGTGTCTGATAAGGGGATAAAGGTCGACACAGTAAAGATTGATGTGATTTCTAAATTACCTCACCCAATCTCGGTTAAGGGTGTTCGCAGTTTTCTTGGGCATGCAGGTTTTTATAGAAGATCTATCAAAGACTTTTTAAAGATTTTCAAACTATTGTGTAACCTTCTTGCCAAAATATTGAGTTCATTTTTGACCAAGATTATTTGAATGCTTTTAATGAATTGAAAGAAAATTTGACTTGTGCTCTGATTTTGTCTATCCCCAATTGGTCTCTTCCCATTGAGATCATGTGTAATGCATCTGATTTTGCTATATGAGTTGTTTTAGGGCAAAGAGTAGATAAGTCACCTCATGTTATCCAATATGAAATTAGAACTCTTAATGATTCACAATTAAATTATATTACTACAGAAAAAGAGTTTTTGGCTATTGTTTTTGCACTTGAAAATTTCGTTCCTACTTGCTTGGATCTAAGGTGATTGTCCATTCTGATCTTTCTGCCTTGATATATTTGTTAACTAAGAAAGATGAAAAGCCTAGACTTATTAGGTGGATGTTGTTGTTGCGAGAATTTGAGTTAGAAATAAGGGACAAGAAGGAGACCGAGAAGGTAGTGGCAGATCATCTTTATAGGTTACAGAATTTTACGCATTGCAACTCCCATCAAGAGTTAATTCTAATTAATGAGAAATTTCCTGATGAGCAACTTTTTGCTCTACATGTGCAAGAACCATGGTATGCTGATGTTGTGAACTATCTTGTGCCTAATAAATTGCCATAATGACGCTTATACTAAACCTAAATCTCTTTCCGATGTGAAGTACTATGTTTGGGATGATCCTTACTTGTTTAAGATTTGTCCTGATAAGATATTTAGGAGGTGTGTACCAGAGAATGAACAAGTGAGTGTTTTATGCTTTTGTCATGAGCTCCAATGTGGGGGACACTTTAGTGGACAAGCGAGTTTATATTGGACCACCATATTTAAGGATGCTCATGACTTTTGCAAGAGATGTGATCGTTGTCAAAGGATCGGTAGCATAGGGAAGAGCAATGAGATTCCCCTGCACTATAACTTAGTTGTTGATATTTTTTATGTGTGGGGAATTGATTTTATGGGCCCCTTTCCCCCACCTCATGGTTTTATGTATATACAAGTTGTTGTGTACTATGTGTCCAAATGGGTGGAACGGCAAATCATCAGCAGAGTCCATCCTGCAATGGTAATATCAACAGCAAAGTTCGTGTTCCACCCGACAAATGTTTCCAAAGTCAGCCAATCACTTCAAGTGATCCTCGTGTGCACAATCCCTACAGGTAAGCACAACACAGGTATGAAAGTATATCTCATTTCAACTGCAAATCATCTTGTCTTATGTTTGCTTTCTCGTAAAAGTCATTTCTTTTTCTTGGAATTCATCTCGCGATACTTTTGAGTTAATCTCGATCCTCGTTAGGCTTGTTCCTATATCCCTTTAGGCTTGTTCCTATACCCTTTAGGCTTGTTCCTATACCTTTTAAGCTTGTTCCTATACCTTTTTAGGCTTGTTCCTATACTTTTTTAGGCTTGTTCCTATACCTTTTTAGGCTCGTTCCTATACCCTTTAGGCTTGTTCCTATATCCTTTAGGCTCGTTCCTATACCTTTTTAGGCTTGTTCCTATACCTTTTTAGGCTCGTTCCTATACCTTTTTAGGCTCGTTCCTATACTCTTTAGGCTCGTTCCTATACCCTTTAGGCTTGTTCCTATATCCTTTAGGCTCGTTCATATACCTTTTTAGTCTTGTTCCTATACCTTTTTAGGCTTGTTCCTTTACCCTTTAGGCTTGTTCCTATACCCTTTGGGCTTGTTCCTATACCTTTTTAGGCTTGTTCCTATACCTCTTTAGGCTTGTTCCTATACCTCTTTAGGCTTGTTCCTATACCCTTTAGGCTTGTTCCTACACCTTTTTAGGCTTGTTCCTACACCCCTTTAGGCTCGTTTCTATATCCTCCGAACTACGATTTGGCTTGATTCCCTCATGGGATACGTAGGAATCCTTTTCATAAGGGTCCAGTCGCTCGACCATCTTGGTCATCTCTTTCTTCCAGCCAGTTTTTGTCCGGCTTGGGATTCTCATTTTTGTCGACGACCCCACTTCCCATGGAAGTGACGTCGCCGAAGGGCTCTGTAAGTAACCCGACCCGAACTCGTGTTTTTGGGTATGCTTTCATTTAGATGCATTTTGTTTTGGGCTCATGTATTTAAATACATTTAGTTTTGGGCCTCCTTTATTTATTTATTCATTTGGTTCTTGGGCCTACATCCCTACGGCCCAGTCTGTCCTAAGAACGACCGGTGTCATCCGACACAGGACGAACCTAAGGCGGTTAACGCCCCATGTCGTACGACATGGAAAGTCCTCTCAGCATGCCTATAAATAAAGGGCTTTGCTGATCATTTTGAGGGGGGGTTTTGGCAAGTAAGGTTACTCTGCTGAAATAGAGACTGATATTCTCTCTCACATACACACACACTCACCTCCCTCCACACACGTACACACATCCAAGCCAAAGTCTAAAGGTGGTCATTCCTTGTTGGTGTTTTGAAGGGGCAAGCACCATACTATTGGTGTCTTTGCCTTGTGGACTACAATAGGTAGACCCTAAACCTCTTCTCTCTCTGATTACATCTTGCTTAATTGTTCATTTTACCTTGCATGCTTATATTGCTTGATAATATGTGAATATTTGGGATTTTGCATGATAAAGGTGGTGGAGATGTGAATCATCAATATTCACATCTCCTCACTTCAGATCTGGACATTTAGTGTTATTAATTTCATTAAAGTTTGTATCTTGATTACATTTGTTTGAGTTAGGAGGTGATGGCTCCCATAATCATGACCCAATACATGTGATCATTCACATTGGGTCATCAAAGCCATGTGATCTTCCCATAATACTCACGTGTTACTGTCATTTTACTGCCTTCAGTTAGTAATATAGCCTGGTTTCATGTTCTGAGCAGTTTGGAATCAACCTGTTGAAGTTCACTGATGCAGGACACCTATGTCATCCGACACACGACACCTCAAGGAGTCCTGTGTCATACGACATAGAGATCCCAGATAGCTGGCTTGGCTTTCAGTGACTTCTGCTGACCCAGGTTGATTCCCTTTGTAGTTTCATCATCTTTAACTTCAGTTTTACTGTTTCAAGTTAGTATTGTAGCTTAATATCACTGTTTGGGCAGTCTGGGATCATTTGGGTGAAATCTGATGATGGAGGCAGCTTATGTCGTCCGACACAGGACACCCTGGGTGTCCTGTGTCATTCGACATCCGTATCACAGAAAGTCAATCTTGACTTTATTTACTCCAATCAACCCCAAATTGGTTCCAGACCCTAAATAGTGCTTCTCCATAGTTAAAGTAGCCTTGTTTTAGTGTTAGAGTAGTTGTGGTGGCCTATCCACCCCCTTTTTGTAAGAGGCAATCTGACCACAATGTCCTGTGTCGTCTGACATCCCTCTCCCGAGGTAGTCCTGTGGGACGACATCCAAAGTTCCTGGATAGACTGTCTCAACCTTTTCCTTGTAATTCAAGCAATTGTTTGTAAGGGTGTGGCCCCTTTAATGGTTCACAAGTTGTATTCAGTTCTTAGTAACATTAATAAAATCCAAGTTCATATGCTTTTTTTGTTGACACAATTTTGCACACACTTAGAATGTGTTGTATTGTCCTTGTTTGATTGAAAGTCTCGAAAGGGGCGACGTGGGTGAGCTCTATATTCTCTTCCCGCGTCGTAACTTGACCTCCGGACCCATTTTCTCTTTAAAAAAAGGTTTTTCAATGTTTTCCTTAAAAAACGGTGGGGCGACTCCAAAACAAAATTATTTTTGTGATTGATTTTGGCGAGCGTTCATTCAGTGGCAACTCTGCTGGGGACAATTGAAACTTGTTTTTCAAAAGTGGGTCAAACTTTCGTGCTTGTTTAACATTCATTTCATTCATTTGTGTGTGCATTGTTTGTGACATTATATGTGTATAAATGCATGTTATGTGCTTTGTTTGTTGCCTTTCCCTCCGTGTATCCCTTTTGTTTTTGGGTGTGCTGCTGATTGGTGTTGAGCCGTAGCGATGCTTGTAGGCTGAGGCTGGGGCTGGGGCTGATTGCCTGAGGTTCTGGAAATCTGGCCTTTCCTGTCACGCGACAGAAGCTGCCACTTCAATCCTGGGTCGTGCGACAGGAGAGGCCAACCTGCAAAGACTGATTTGTTTGACTTGGTTCTGATTGTGGGGCTGTCCTGCGATCAAATGCATGATCCCTTGATTATTTTTCCCCGTGGGGTGTGTGTGTTGTTCTTCCATTTTATCACCCCTTTTCAAAAAAAAAAGTTTTTTTTAGAAATTACCTTCACACTACTCGCACACTACCTGCACATAGAATTAGAACCCTTGGAGTGTACGGACGGCATCGCGGACGGTGACATGTTTCGCCTACGTTTGAGCGCCTAAAGTCCTCCTGGCCTATAGAGTGTTAGGAGCCACACCTTTTCCGTGACACACTTTTTACCGTGACCGGTTGGTTTTTGGCAAAAAAAAATACTTTTCAAAACATTTTCAAACTCGATTTTCAAAATTTTCTCACAAAGTTTGAGTCGTACTTCGTTTCCAAGGTCTTGGCATACTCTCCCTCTTCATGTCGAAATTTATGACATAACTTAACGTAACTACATGTCAAAATTTTGACATGTCTCGACGTAGGTACATGTCGATTTCTCGACTTGGCTTCGCAAGAAGTCATGACGCGTTTTTGACATGTGCTAACGCGAGATCATGTCAAATTCTTGACACGTACTAACGAGAGGTCATGCTGAAATTTCGCCGTGAAGCGAGGAGAGGTCATGCCGAATTTTTTCCAGAATTTTACCTGCGAATCTCGTACATTCATACGTACTTTCGACCCTCCTTCCTTTCGGGTCGAGACGTTGTTGACTTGAACTTGGTTTTGAAAATTTTGAGTTTGACTTGTTTTGACTTGTATGCCCTTAGGTTCGTTTTGCTTTTTGATTGGTGGGTTTCACGTGCCCTATAGGACCCCTGTCGGGATTATTCGTTTCGGTTGTGCAATACAGGTGGAATACAGGGGGTCTATAGACGTAGTGATGGAACCCATTAGTCCAGGAATAGTGTAGAATGCGAAAAAGAAGGTGTCCCCCTTTTCCAACCATTCTTAGGATTAATAAAAATTGTTTTTATTTAAAATTTTTTAATAAGGCATATGCATGAGTCCGTCCTAAGCCTATCCTCTCCCATACCACCTCAAGGTTCTCTCCTCTGCCACCTTACCAATCACCTCTTCACCTCCATGGCTATGGCAAGTTGTGTGCGTACTCTGATCCCCGGCGCTTATTTGGTCCATATTCCCGAGACGGAAGCAGTTCAAGTGTCCAAGCGGTTGTTTATCTGATTCAGAATCCGAGGTGTCTGGTGCAGAAAATGTGGTGGCTAGCCAGTCTGAAGTTTCCCGCCCATCCGAAGTTGATGCAGTCAATCAGTCTTCATAGGTTCTAGAATGTCCCTTTCGGGCATCGAGTCTGTAAAGTCCAAGTTGGACCAGTTTTTTCTTTGCTGTAATAAAAGTCTTTGTTTCTCTTCTTGCTAGACTCGAGACATCGCTTGCACACCCACATTACAATTAATTGAAATGGTCTTGCTCTATATGATCACTTGTGCTGCTCAATCACTAATTCATTGAAATGATTAATATTTAAATTGATCAGAGTGAGAAAATCGACTGATATCATTCTCAAATTGGGGCTTACCAACTCCCTACCTCGCACCTCATATGCTCACATCGCTTTCATCGCATTCATCGTTTCGTCGCTTAATGAATTTCCATGAATCTTCCTCAAATAAGCTTAAGCAAGCAATGAAGACTTAATCTCGTTTAGGTCATCCGGTACGGACTGCGGTTGAAACCTTTCACCCATAGGAAAGCCATTACCTCACCCTCACCAAACAATACCCTTTCATTTCAAGATCGGCATATTTTGAAACCCTGTTTAGCCATCATCTTTAATCCTTGATGAGAGAAGTCCAAGCAATGCCAAAAAGTTAGCTTCGAGAAGCGGCAATGCTCAAAATACTCAAGCCATGAAGGAAGGACAAAGATAATCCTCAACTCCTCAAAGAGGCCTTCCAAGTTGCCAAAAGAAGGATTTTAAATCCTCACAATTTCAGATATAATCCTCAGCTCCTAAAGAGGCCTTTCCAGTTATCAAAAGAAGGACTTTAGATCCTCATAATTCAGTAAAAGTCTTTAACTTCTCAAGAAGCTCTCCAATGTTCAAAAGGAGCCCGAATTCTCGAAAGTTCGCAAAAGTTCTCGATAGCTTGGATCTTCTCTCGTCAGCAATCCACCAACCAATCCCAAGCCGTCCTCTCAATTTTAGAGGATATTTCCATTACCATTACCCTTGCCTTTGGCCAAAGTCAAAATTTGAGCTCTCATTCCTAGAGGTAATCAATCTTCCTCGTCGTAGATTTCCCAAACACATCCCTGCAAGCCAACCTCTCATCTTTAGAGGTTCAGTCAGTAAAAGGCCCAGCCGACCTCTCATATTAAGGGGTCACAATTTTCCAAATTACCCGATGGCCGATCGAAGCCCGAAAACCCAGCTACAGTCCCTACCGGATAGAAATTTCATTCTAATAATCTTCGAGATCTAAATCAAATTAATGCTTCGTTGCTTGCTTAAATTGGAATCTAATCCATCTTGGTTCAAAATCATCAATCTAAGATTGTTCAAATTCAATCCATTCATTTGGCACTTCATGTGAGCATATTTCATTTCTCCGCCGCAAACACTTGCCGTGGATGTCCCACTGGGGCTTCGCATCCGTGTCTTTCATCGACACTCCAGGAGGACATGTTTTTCAATTCTCCAAATTCTCAAAATCCTCAAAGGTCCTCAAAATCATGAAATTTCACATTCCTTCTCTCTTCAATCGGGATAAGCCCGAACTACGGCGACCTGAGCTCCTCGCCAGGAGGGGAACGTAGGCAACCATAACTGATTCGGTCGAAATCACAAACAAATCTCAGAAAAATCCGGTCTCCTCAAGGGCCGTCCCTATACACAGATACACTTTCCATCCTTCCGAGTTTGATTCTCGATATCAGTAGATTTTCTCCTCGTGATTAATCATAATATTTGTTCATATCAGATTTAGTGTTTGAATAACCCGAACATCAATAAAGGGTTTTAAGCAGCCTTGTGATCATCACGAATAAGACAAGTTTTCAAATGTCTCGACTTGTCTTCTCTTTCTACATTCTAGGAATAAAGAGCCAAACACTGTCTTTCAGTCAGTAGGGGCTTCCATACACTTTTTCACACCTTTTCGTGCGTATACTCTCTCAAAAGAGTCGAACCCATAAGCGAGTGTGTCACACAAAATTGGGATTCATTTCCCACTTTTCGAAAGATGTGCCCCTGCACGTATATATTTCTGAGTCTATAGCTGATTGACTAAGGTCTGAAAAGATGGGTGCCTCCTTGGCCGCATGATGATTCTGCCTGTAATGGGACTACATTGGATCTCTTCAAGCTGGGGCTTTGCTATGCTGTCCTCTCAAGCTCTCCTTACCAGATTCCCTCCGGGTTTGCTTTGCATTATCAACTGGGGCTTTGCCTAGTCATCTCTTCAAAGCTAGGGCATTCTCTGCACTTTCTCTGCTGCTTGCTGCCTCAGGCGCGCGACACACTTTGTCCTTATCAGCAACAATCAACCTGCTGCCATCTGTACTCTCAGGGTACGGCCCAACTTGCCTAGCTGCGCCATATCATCCATCATTCATGGGAGAGGGTTTGACCCATACATCATCATATACACATTCATCCCGTACGCAATCCATCATAACATATTGCTACATACATATCCGCTTATCAAGCCATACAAAATCCTCACTCCATTTTCATCCCCAGCCGAGACGGACTCGTGCAATGAATTTAATAATGCATAAGCAAAATTTCAAATCAAGTGAATAAAATGCAAAGTGCCTAGTAGTGTTGTGTTCCCCCCCCCCCCCACAGGGTGCAATAATCAAGTGATCATAATCTGATCGTGAGGACTACGCCTCAAATCACAATCTGTACAATGAGTTCAAATCTTGCAAGTGGCATATTCTGCCTTTATCGTCTTCATAGGTCTCGTCATCTTCAGACTTATTAGCATCATTTGAAAGGGCCCTAGATGCCTCAGTCTCTAAGCAGTGCTCGTCAAGCTCATCAGCCTCGTTGGCAAATCATCGTCAAAAGTCCATCTTGCAACGTCAAATCATCAACAAAGTTCGTCTTGCAAAGGCAAATCATCAGTAGAGTCCGTCTTGCAACGGTAATATCAACGGCAAAGTTTGTGTTCTACCCGACAAATGTTTCCAAAGTCATCCAATCACTTCAAGTGATCCTCGTGTGCACAATCCCTACAGGTAAGCACAGCACAGGTATGAAAATATATCTCATTTCAACTGCAAATCATCTCATCTTTTGTTTACTTTTTCGAAAAAGTCATTTTCTTTTCTTGGAGTTCATCTCGCGATACTTTTGAGTTAATCTCGATCCTCGTTAGGCTTGTTACTATACCTCTTTAGGCTTGTTCCTATACCCTTTAGGCTTGTTCCTATACCCTTTAGGCTTGTTCCTATACCTTTTTAGGCTTGTTCCTATACCTCTTTAGGCTTGTTCCTATACCCTTTAGGCTTATTCCTATACCTTTTTAGGCTTGTTCCTATACCTCTTTAGGCTTGTTCCTATATCCTTTAGGCTTATTCCTATACCTCTTTAGGCTTGTTCCTATGCCCTTTAGGCTTGTTCCTATACCCTTTAGGCTTGTTCCTATACCTCTTTAGACTTGTTCCTATACCTCTTTAGGCTTGTTCATATACCTATTTAGGCTTGTTCCTATACCCTTTAGGATTGTTCCTATGCCCTTTAGGCTTGTTCCAATACCTTTTTAGGCTTGTTCCTATACCTCTTTAGGCTTATTTCTATACCTCTTTAGGCTTATTCCTATACCTCTTTAGGCTTGTTCCTATACCTTTTTAGGCTTGTTCCTATACCTTTTTAGGCTTGTTCCTATACCTTTTTAGGCTTGTTCCTATACCTCTTTAGGCTTGTTCCAATATCCTTTAGGCTTGTTCCTATACCTCTTTAGGCTTGTTCCTATACCTTTTAGGCTTGTTCCTATACCTCTTTAGGCTTCTTCCTATATCCTCTTTAGGCTTGTTCCAATATCCTTTACGCTTGTTCCTATACCTCTTTAGCCTTGTTCCTATACCCTTTAGGCTTGTTCCTATACCCTTTAGGCTTGTTTCTATACCTCTTTAGGCTTGTTCCTATACCTCTTTAGGCTTGTTCCTATATTCTTTTGGCTTGTTCCTATACCTTTTTAGGCTTGTTCCTATACCTTTTAGGCTTGTTCCTATACCTTTTTAGGCTTGTTCCTACACCCCTTTAGGCTCATTCCTATGTTTTCGAACTACGATTTGGCTTGATTCCCTCATGGGACACGTAGGAATCCTTTTCATAAAGGTCCAGCTGCTTGACCATCTTGGTCATCTCTTTTTTCTCGAACCCGAACTCGTGTTTTTGGGCCTGTTTTCCTTAAATTGCAAAAGGCATGCCTTGGTTTTTTTGGGCTTGCCTAAACTCATTTATTTATATGTATGCCTTAATATTGGGCTTGTCTCATTTATTCACATTCATTAGTTTTGGGCCTGCCTCCTTTCGGCCCACTCTGCCAGTAGTCAGACCGGTGTCGTACGACACTACAAGTTTATTCCCAAACAATATTAAATAAGGGATTTTATCATTTGTCAAGGGGGACTCACACATATTCTCTCACTACTCTCTCACTAGTCGTAAACACCAGAGAGCTCGCTCTCTCTCTAATCGGTATCCATGGCGGCTCATTCTCCCTAACCACATCCAAAAATCACCTTCCTCCTTCTTCCCCAATCGATTCTCAACCTAGACCTTCACCGTCATCTCTCTCTCCCTCAATCACCTCGAAAACCAGTTCCCTCTGATCTCCCCAAAAAGGGCGACCCAATTCACCTAGTATCTCCCTCTCCGACCAAGCCCATCACTGAGCTCTGTTTCTCTACCCCAAAACCAACGACCGTCCTCACCTAACCCTCTCCCTCGAATCAGCCATAGCTCACCCCTAAATCCCTCATATCAATTCGACACCCACCATTTACAGACAGACGCCAATCCTCCTCACCGTTTTCTCTCTCTACCCAAAACGACCATCCTCTCTCTAATCGTTCCCCATGGTTGAACTCTTCCCCAAAACCAATCGCCATTCTCCCCTGTTCAGAGCCCTTAGCATTAAGCTGCCAAGTTCGTTCCAAGCCTTGAAGCTGAGCTCGAACTCTCATCGTCCCGGAGCTAATTTGAAGACTCCTTATACCGACATGGTATAGAGAGGGTGGATCTACAAAGGTAACGATTCAATTCCATTCCTATCTCTTCTCATTGTCATGGGTGTTGCCGTATTTGGCATTGTTCTTCATGCTAGAACTGATTAAATCAATATTGTTATAATCCCATTTTTGTTCACAATATACCGTGATCTGTATTACTTGAGCATTTGTTGGATATTGGTTTGGTTCTTCAGGCTAGAACCTGATTAGATTGGTATTGGTACAATGTCATTTTGTTTCCAATATGCTTTGATCTGTGAGCTTGAGCTCTTGTTTGATACTAGTTTGTCAAAGCACCAAATAGAGATTGAATCAATCATATTCATTCTCTCATATGTGTTTATCCACATCTAGGTGATTATATTGTCTCGTTGCAATTTGATATTTCCATCTCTGCAATCTTGTATTTGCTGTTAGTTCTTTTTTGTTAACCTTGTTGTTGATTATTGGCTTGTCTCTGTAGTCCAGTTGTAAGGCCTATGCATATGGCACAGTATGTCCCGCGACACAACTGGCCATTCGTGGTCCTGTGTCGGGCGACATACTTAGCCAAATACAGCAGGTCCCTTTTCATTTGTAATTTGTTTGCCTCGTTGTAATCGGGACGTGGCCTCCCAAAATAAGTGGCTCACAAGTTGTATCCCTCGCAGTTTATCAATAAAGCATTAAAATGCATTTATACATATATTATGTCTCACACATTTGCACATACGTTTGAATGATTTGAATGTTGAACATAGAAAGACTCGTTTACGGACGAGGCGTGTTGGGTGAACTCTCGGTTCTTCCCAACACATAACCTGACCCCCGAACCCATTTTCTCATTTTCAAAGGTTTTCAATGTTTCCTTAAAAACGGCGTGGCGACTCCTAAAAAATTTTATTTTATTTTTTTCGGCGAGCGTTCATTCAATAAGCAGTTGAGACCAAAACTTTTAAGGGCGGGTATGAAGGTTCTTCTCTTCAACTACCGATCAAGGTTTTTTCCTGGCAAGTTGTGTGTAAAATGGACGAGTCCATTTGAGTTTATGCAAGTATTCCCACATGGGGCGGTTGAGCTCAAAAAATGGGAGCATGTTCAAGGTAAATGGATATCAGGTGAAGCCATACCATGAAGGAGTATCCTTCTTGTAGGACATTTATGTGATCGATTTGGTGGATCGGGAACAAGTCAACTAAATTCTTGGTAGCATCGCGTCGAGCTAAACAACTATGAAAAAAACTCTTGTTGGGAGGCAATCCAACTAGGTATCATTTATTTGTTTTCACTTTTTTCTTTCAGTTATCATCTTTAGATTATACGCAGCTTTATTTTACTTTTATACAACGAGGACATAAAATGTGTGTAGTTTAGGGGTACAATTATATAAATATTGCTTTTATGTCTATTACTTCTGGGTCGGTCCGAACTACGGTAACTTGAGCCTATTATAGTGTGTTCGCTCACTGTAATGAGGACGTAGGCAACTTATGTGCGGTCACAAAGTTGTTATGTGTCAGCATATATCACCACTTACGGGTCACTCCGAGTTTGTAGGGGTTTATAGAGGAGTGTAAATAGTTGTCACCCTCCAAAAATATTTACTTTATGTCATGTTTTTTTATGTTTAGAGGATATTACGCTTGTTTCTTGTTTTTACTTGTGATTTGTAGCTTTTAAAACCAACCAATGAAGATGAGAACTAAGAAGATGGAAAGCAAAAGAGAAAAATCATCAGTCACTTTTCTCCTAGGTTGGGCGACCGCACAGCCATATTATGGGTGACCACACAAACTCCCAGACTAGTTGGGCGACTGCACAGACTTTTTTTGGGCGGCCTCACAAACTCTTAGCACAATTGGGCAGCCACAACCCCTAATTTGGGTGGCACAGCTTCAGTGGATTGAACGAGCATGGGTTATACAAAAAGGAAAAAAATGGGGCAATCCCCCAAAATTACAAAACCCTAACCTTATTCCACCTCTTTCTCTCTTTATAAAACTCTCTCTCTCTCTCTCTCTCTCTCTCTCTCTCTCTCTCTCTACAATTTCTACCTCCAAACACCCAAAGCTATCACTCCCACCTCCCAAATCCATATCCCCACTTACAATCATCCCTTGAAAGCAAATTATTGACCCCAAAAATCCATTAAAACTGACAATTGGAAAGAAATTTTGTAGTTTTGGGAAGAAATAAAGTTGTTGCTTTTGGGAGAGTTGAAGCTCTATTTTGAATAAAAATTTGTTGGGGAAACATTTCAAGTACAAGGGCCCATCTTTTTCGGTCATCTTCTCCAACTATGGTGACTACTCTGGCCAACATCCGACAACTTTTCCGGTGACTCTTTTTCTGCCAAGTAAGGTTTTAAGAGTGATTTTGAGTCGGAATTTTGTGATATTTGCTTGAGTAATTGAAAAAAAAATGTCCAAACAGAATCGAACCCAAAGGAATGTCACCCCTCCCCTTGTTGTGAATGAGTCCCCGTTTGATAGAGCAAGATTTGTTGGGGCTCAAGCTGAAAAGAATTTTGAAGAATTTGAAACTAGGTCTTTTAACTTGGAGAGGGAGTTTAAAATTAAAGAATTGGAATTGGACGACATCTTTTCCCTTTATAAATGGAAAAAACTTGCCGCTCGTCCGACCAATAAGGGTTTGGGTTGTATGTGAAATAATTCTATGCGAATGTGCATGAGATTGGAGATACATGTTATTCTTATGTTAGGGGTGTTCGAGTGAATTACACTGGTGCTACTATTAACTCCTACTCCATGACCATTAATTGGCCAAAGGATTTTTTTCAGTTATGTATCTATGGTTTAGGAGATGGGGAAGAATGTGAAAGGAAAATTCCATTTGATTTCTGAAACTTTTGGGGATATTGACCCTAGAAAATTTCAAAGGGTTACATTAAGAAGAAAAGGGATTTGAGTCCCCAGTTGAGGGCATTTCACAAATTTATTTGTGAGAGAGTTATGCCCTCATCTCACTATAGTGATGTTCATTGGAAAAGAGTAGTCCTTATGCATGTGGTGTTTGACAAGGGGAAGCATTAATACGGGAATCATTATAAAGAATGAGATTGTCTGCACCGATCAGAATATGTCAAACTCAAATTACACTTTCACCAATCTGATACACTATATTTTCTTGACACTTTTCATATGTTGATGCAGTTTCCAAACCAGTTGTCTCAGGATCAGACTTTGATCCGGATGACATCGAGGCCATGTTTGGAGATACCCCTCTTAAGGTAGATATGAAACCACCACCGGTTCCTAAGAAGATTCCTGTCTTGGATGAGAGTGCTGGAATTGGCTCTAGGGTTAAGAAGAGAAAGGCTATTCAGGAGGAGGTAATTGATGTTGGAGACACTTTTGAAGGAATGCCAGTAGGAGAGTTCAAGAAGAAATGTATGAGTTTTGCAGCTGGGGTAAGATGTTACTAACTAGATTTTGACTGATTCAAAAGTTTTTATAACACCTTTTGATGTCAATTTTTTATGTTACAGGCGGTAGGGTATTTGGAGGATTTGGTAAAGGAATTGGAGATGCTGAAGAAGAAGTCTAAAGCTGATGTTGCTTTGGTCAAGAAGGAGAAGATAATGTTAGAGAACAAGGTGAAGGGGCATGAAAAGTCCTTGGAACAACAAGCTAAGACGTTGGAGGAACAAGAGAAGACCGTGAAGGATTTATTGGACAGTTTGGCAAAAAGTGAGGAAGATCACCTTAAGGAGATTGCCGAAGTAAAAGGCTCTTGCAAATTGGCTGCTGCTAAAACTGTTTCTCAGTATAAAATCAAGATGATGAAGGAGTTTCAGGAAGGGAAGGCTCAGGATTGGGATATCAACAAGGAATATGCCCATTTCTCCAAGCTAACAGGTGAACCAGTAGATGAGGGTGAGGTGTCATCAAGCCCACATAAAGCAGTTGTAAAAGAAGCAGCAGAAGTTGGAGAAGTTACTCCTAAAGCAACACCTGAAGCGGATGCCATATGAAGAAGGTAAAACAAGTTTGTTTTGTTTTTATTGCTGGTATTACTGGGGTGTGATCCCAAAGACAATTTTAATTTTGTTGGTTATGTAATAGGTCCATAAGGACCGAAGACAATTTCTTTTATATGTTGGGTTGGTCCAACACTTTTGCATTTTAACTTTAGCAGTTTGGACGTTGGATTATTGGCTTATCTTTTGGGGATGTTCTTATGGCAACTTTAGTAAAATTATGGTTTGGTAATTTTTCAAGCATGTCAAGGCTTGGTTTGCTTTTGATGAAATTTTCTTTGGATGATCTCATGTTAAGTTTGTAAGGTGACATGATAGTATGTCAAAGCAGTAGACACTTAAGATGACACGAACATGTCATAACCACAAGGATAAAACATAAGATCAATCATTTAACTGAGTAGGAATGGGTAAGCTATATGAGTTTACCCATATAGGCCCACCCCACACCTCAATTAAAGAGATAACTTGCGCTCCAGGCGAAGGTGTGGTAACCTAATATCTTAAGAAAGAGGTAATTAACTCTTTAAACCTTAGAAGGGATTGTGTACCTTTACTTGAGAAGAGATGGCCAGTCTCTGATGGAGGAGAATTCATTGTCCTTTTGACTTTGCGTACTTTCGACATGTCCCCATTTCTGTATGTCAACACCTCACAAGACAGAGACATGTTAAAATGGACGTCAACTATGTTGACGCCCCTTCACAAGTTGTGTTAGTGATATCTTGACTTACAGGAAAGTAAAATAAAAAAAGAAAACAGTAAATAGGGAAATGAAAGGTTACACCTAATAAATAAAAGATTGTCCATACCTGTGATGAGATGAGTTTAAGGGGGGCATTGTTTAGATGTAATACCTTTTAAGGTGAATAGCGTTCCAACTCCGTGGGATCATTTGGCCATCCAAAGTTGACAGGCGATACGCTCCTTTCCCGGCCTGTGCATCAATTAGGTAGGGTCCTTCCCACTTTGGGGCGAGCTTGCCTGCATTGAGTTCCTTTGTATTTTGGAATGCCTTTCGTAGGACTAAGTCTCCTACTTGAAACCTTCTAACCCTTACGTTTTTGTTGTAAGACCTGGCTACCCTTTGTTGATATGCTGCCATTCGAACTTTGGCCATGTCCCTTAGTTCGTCTATGGTATCCAAGTCATATGTCAAGATGTCTTTATTATGTTCAGATGTCAACAAACTGTATCTGGCCGTAGGTACAAGAACCTCTGCTGGGATAACTGATTCTGTCCCAAATACAAGTGAATAGGGAGTCTGACCAGTAGCATTCTTAGATGTCGTTCTGTCAGCCCATAAAACCATTGGTAACTCTTCTGCCCATCTTCCTTTCTTCAGGTCCAGTCTCTTTTTTAAGTTGCTTATAATAATCTTGTTGCTGGACTCTGCTTGTCCATTCGCTTGAGGGTGAACAGGTGAAGATGTCACCATCTTGACTCCCCAACTATTCAAGAAATCCTGGGTTTTCCTACTAATAAACTGGGAGCCGTTATCACAAATAATCTCTGAAGGTATCCCAAACCTGCTGAATATATTTCTTTTGATGAAAGAGATAACTTCTCTGTCTCGGACTTGCACGTATGCCTCAACTTCTACCCATTTAGAAAAATAGTCTGTCATGGTTAGTAGAAATACTCTTCCTCCTGGGGCCCTGGGTAATTTTCCTACGATGTCCATTCCCCAAATCATAAACGGCCATGGCGACAGGATAGGATGTAGCAATTCGGCTGGTTGATGCAGGATGTCACCATGTCATTGACAGGAGTCACACTTCTTTGCATGTTCTACAACGTCTTTTCGCATTGTGGGCCAAAAATAGCCCATCCTTAGAGCCTTGGTATGCATACTTCTGCCCCCGGTATGATTTCCACACTGTCCTTCATGCAGCTCCTTTAAAACCTGATGGGCTCGGTCTGCTTCTAGACATCTTAAGTAGTGACCTGCAGCAGATTTTCTAAACAAAAGGTTATCAATAAGTAAATATATAGATAATCTTACCCTGAAGGCTCTAGCATTTTTCTCCTCGGCTGGGATCGTATCATCTAAGAGATACTTGATAATAGGAGTTGTCCAAGAAGTTGTTGCTGGAGGGGAAGGCATGTCGACATCTAGAACGAACAGCTCAAGATGATCAATTGCTGGGATGTCAACATGCACAATTGGGATACTTGTCTGAGAAATGATTTTGAAGGCTGAACCTAAGTTTGCAAGAGCATCTGCTTGAGAATTTTCCTCACGTGGAATCTGCTTCAAAGTAAATGTTTTGAATTTGGCCGCCAGAATTTTAACAATATCCAAATATGTCATCATCTTTGCATTTTTTGCTATATAGGATCTGTTGTAATGGTTAACAATTAGCAAGGAATCCATAAACACCCGGATATGCTTGACATCTAGGTCCTGGGCCGCTGTTAAACCTGCAATTAATGCCTCATATTCGGCTTCATTATTAGTAGCCTAAAACTGCAACTGATGGATTGTGGTATTATGTCCCCTTGTGGCGATTTTAGTACAACTCCAAGACCTGTACCTCTCATATTGGAAGCACCATCTGTGTAGAGCATCCAAATCTTCAGGATGTCATCATCTTGAAGTTGCTGAACCTCCAATTTCACTTCTTGTTGCATGGTTGGACTAAAGTCAGCCACAAAATCAGCTAGAGCTTGAGATTTTATTGCTGTTCTGGGCTTATATTTGATATCATAAGTGCTCAATTGTACGGACCATTTAGCCATTCGACCTGACATCTCTGGTTTTCTCATAACATTCTTAATAGGATAGTTAGTACGTACAATTATAATATGTGTTTCAAAATAGTGCCTTAATTTAATAGAAGCAATTATCAAAGCTAAAATTAACTTCTGTAAATGAGAATACCTGATCTCTGCATCTAAAAGTGTCTTACTTATATAGTATTTGGGTTGTTGATTACCATCTCGTTCTGTCACCAAGACCGCACTTACATTGCTTTTTGATACTGCTAGGTAGATGTAAAGATGTTCGCCCTCCTGAGGTTTGGCCAATAATGGAGGTGTCGACAGGTAACTTTTGAGCTCCTGAAAGGCTTCTTCATGCTGGTCCTCCCACTGGAACTTCTTGTTCTTCCTTAGGATGTCATAGAAAGGTTTGCATCGATTTGAAGATTTTGAAATGAACCTGGTGAGTGCAGCAATCTTCCCTGTCAATCTTTGGACGTCTTTGACAGATTGAGGTGATGACAAGTTGACAATGGCACGAATCTACTCTGGGCGGCTTCAATTCCCCTTTTAGTTACCATATAGCCTAAGAACTTTCCTGCCTTCATTCCAAAGTTGCATTTAGCTGGATTAAGTTTCATATTGAAAAAATCCAAGATGTCGAAGGCTTGAGATAGGTTGCTTATGTGATCTTCGGCTTTCTTGGATTTAACTACCATGTCGTCAATATATACTTCCATTATCCCCAATCTGATCTTTGAACATTTTGTTGATGAGCCTCTGATATGTTGCACCTGCATTTTTAAGTCCAAAAGGCATAGCAATATAACAATAAATACCTGTGGGTGTTATGAAGGTGGTATCCTCCTGATCAGATGACTTCATATGGATTTGTTGGAATCCTGAGGATGCGTCCATGAAGGTGAGGAGCTCATGTCCAGAAGTGGCATCAACTAATGAATCTATGTGAGGCAATGGGAAAGGATCTTTGGGACAAGCTTTATTCAAGTCGGTGAAGTCAACACAGACTCGCCACTTCCCATTCTTCTTTTCAACCACAACCACGTTTGCTAACCATCTTGGATAATCTACCTCTCGGATCATGTTGGCTTTGAGTAAACGCTCTACTTCTTCCTTGATGATCTGGTTTCTTGTTTCTGCATACTTTCTACGTTTCTGGTGCACTTGTTTAAAACTAGGATCAATGTTAAGTTTGTGGGTGATGACATCTTTGTTGATACCAGTCATGTCATCATGCCTCCAAGCAAAACTCTTTACTCTGCTCCTCAACAGGTCCACAAGCTTTTCTTCTATATCCGGTGGAATGTCACTACCAATAAGTACCTTGATGTCCGGGTTGGAAGGGTCTAGCAATATTTCTTTCATATCGTTCTCCCTAGCTTCCAGGACTTCACGTACTTTCCTCTGTAATTGCTATGCTTGTTTTGGAGATGTCGATGCCTTCATTGAAGTCTTATAACACTCCTTGGCCACTTGCTGATCACTATATATTTTTGCGACACCCCAAGGTGTTGGGAACTTCACACACTGATGGTAAGTGGATGGTACAGCCTTCATCCCATGAATCTATGGTCTTCCAAGAATGACATTGTAGGATGTTGCACAATCAATTACGCAGAACCGCTCCATGGTGTTGAGGCCTTTTGAGTAGATTGGAAGCTTTATTTCTCCCACTGTTTCTTTAACTTCTCCACTGAAGCCTACCAACACTGAGGATATCTTGACAATCTCTGATTCCGGGATGTTCATTTCTTTAAGGGTGCTCAACATGATGAGATTGACAGAGCTACCCCCGTCGACCAGGATACGCCTGATGGTACAATTAGCGATCTGCAAGGAATTTACTAGACCATCATGATGGGGTTCCAGCAAGTTATCTTGATCACTCTCATCAAAGGTGATTGGATCCTGGCAAGTTGTCGACATCCTGGGTTGTCTTTCTGGCTTCTCCTCTTTTGACTCCTTAGCATGTCGCTTTGCGGCAGAATAGGATGTGCCACATATTTTTGAACCTCCACTAATGAAATTGATCACCTTCGTCGATCTTTGGGGAGAAGGCGGTCTTTCGACTTCATGTGGAGCTTCTGCATTTTCTGCCTTCTTCTTTCTGGAACCCAGCAACTCCTTGAGATGCCCTTTTGAGAGCAAGTAACTGATCTCCTTTCTTAGTGCGATGCAGTCTTCTGTAACATGCCCAAAGTCTTCATGGTAAGCACACCATTTTGACTTGTCACGCCAATCTGTGGTCTTATCTATCTTCTTTGGCCATCTGACTTTGTCCCCAAGGTTGCCCATTGCACAGAGTACACCTGAAATGTCAACAAAAAAACAATAATCAGAAATGTTAGGCACATTATCACTATCTTCATCCTCACCCTCTATTGAATTAATTTTGCTGTTATTAATTCTCGGATAAGGATTGGAACGGTTGTTCCTGCGGTGGGATGATTCGGTCTTCCTGTCTGGATTATCATATGTCGACAACTTGGATGAGGACTTCGATCTTGGCAGCTCATCTTCCTCCAATCTTATGAATCTCAATGCCCTGCTCCGGACTTCTTCCAGCCGCTTACAAGGAGTCATCACCAAATCTTGATAATACTGTGAATCCTTCTTCAGCCCCATTTTGAATGCTTCTGTGGCTATTGACATGTCAAGATTGGGAATTTCTAGCACTTCCTTATTGAACCGGTGGACATATTCTTTCAGAGTCTCATTAGGCTGCTGGGTCACATTGTAGAGGTCACTTGTCAGCTTCTCGAATTGTCGACTGCATGAGAACTAGTTATAGAACATGTTGATAAGCTGGGCGTATGAACCAATTGAACCTAGGGGTTGCCTAATCAACCACTTGAGAGCTGGTCCAACCAAGGTCGATCCAAACCCTCTGCATAAGCAAGCCTCCCTGAATTGAAGCGGGATATGAACTATGTCCATCTTTTCTTGATAGTGGGCAACATGCTCCTCTGGATCTGTGCTGCCGTCATACAACTTCATGGAAGGAACACTGAAACGCTTCGGGATGTCGACATTTGCAATTGCTGGAACAAACCGGGATTGATTGTAACAGTTCTGAGTCACTGGTTGGATTGGAGGAGTTATGCCTGGCACGTTCATTATCAGCTCTCTGAGATCCTGCATCTGCTTGGCTAGTGGGTTTCCTGCAAAAGGTATAGGAATACGATTGAAAGTATTATTATTTAAAAGATTATTCAGCAAACCAGAGTTATCCGTAGTAGTTGTGACAGTGGTGTTGTCAATGAATGGGATGAACGGGGTGAATCCTGCTGAAGGTGGCGTCATTAGGGTGTCCCCAGGCAAAGATGCCGACATTATTAAGGATGTCGGCTGATGAGTTTGAGGCGGACTACCCATTGGGATAAATTCACTCTGAAGCGTAGATCCTTCGGTGTTGTCGAAGTTGAGGTTCCTTGCACGCAATGGTGAGATGTTTTCAAGCTGTGAAGCGATGAGCTGTTGATCCCTCTGCATCCTGATCATGGAATTGGCCAACACCTTCGAATTGCTATCTTGTTGGTCCAACCTCTGGTTCAACCTGGTCAGGATACTCCGGATGTCAACATCTACATTGGAAGAGGTCGCTTCCTTTTGTGGAATCTTTGTAGGTTGAGTTGGCTGAGGTCCCGTCTGAGGAGGTGGTGGCAACAAGCTGGTTCTACCTCCTGATGTTGGAGTGACGGTGGTACCCTTGCCGGCGGCGGACACATTGGGATTGGTTGACATGATGAGATCTTTTCAAGAGATGATCCAAATAATCAATAGACCAAGTGGCCCCTCGGTGGGCGCCAAATTGTTTTGGTAGAAAAAACAATAAGATAGAATCTTAACTTTGACAAGTGTGTGGATTTAAATAACAAGGAGGGGACTATGGAATTTGATTAAATGGAACAAAGACATGAAATGAAAGAATGACACAACGATTTGTTAACGAGGAAAACCTTAGAGATAATAACCTCTTTGGAAAAAACCCCGGGAGTTAGGTCTCCAACCTTAAAAGTTTCACTATGATGATTAAGGTTACAACTGCGGAAGCGGATTGAGAGGATTACAAGTAAGAAGTGCGTAGTGTATGTAAAAAAGCGGGTTATTTTCCATCTGGAGTATCCTTGTTTCCTCTTCATAATCAGTTCCTCTTCATAATCAGTTCCTGTGCAACCCGTTTAGCGTGGTAGCATCAGTTGGTTCCGTTGCCGAGACCTGACTTTTCTTCTTTGTTTGGTCAAGTGGAGTTTGGTGGCTGTTCGTGGTTCGTTTGAAGTTGGTTACTGTTCGTGTTTTTGTTCTGCCTAGGAAACCTTTCTGTCAGTGCTCAGTTTTGTTTCTGTTGGTGTAAGTTTTGTTTGGTCTGTTGAAGGTTGTTGTGGATTTTCAGTTCGTTTAAGGTGGTTTACTGTTCGTGTGCTTGTTTTGGAACTCAGAAACTTTGTTATGGTTGCTGTCAGCTTGCCTCTATTGGTAAATTTTGGGCTTGTTTGTGTATTTGTTTGTAAAATCAAAAAAGTTGTTAAAATGGGTCAAGATAAAGGGACCCACTCCAAGACTGTTCAGAATTTGGCTCTGACAAACCCAGACCCTAAGGATGTTCATGGGGCCAGAGGGTCTGACAGAGAAGGTGATAAACAATCTACTCAAACAGAATCTACCATCAGGCGAGCTAGGGAGCGGGAATCAAATGCGAAGGCTGAGAAGGCGAAGGCGAGAATTGAGGGAGATGAGGCAGCTGCTAGGGAGGAGGTGGACCAGATAAGGGCTGATAATGACTTGTTGCTACAAATTCTCGTAAACAACAAGAGCTTGAGGAGGATGAGGCAGAAGACTTCTCAGATCCCGCAGGATTTGCTAGATAAGGCAGCAGGAAAGTGCCTAGAAGGAGAGCAAGAAGCCAACCAGAGCGTGGCAAAGGAGCCAAGGCGAGGGAGTGATATGCCGCCTCCCAAGGAGAAGGTCAGGGAGTATAGGCGAGAGCCCGCTAAGGCCAGGTTAGAGGGGGTAATTGTGAAGATAAAATATCAAGAGGTTGAAGAAGAAGAAGGAAAAAGAAGGAAAGTATATTATCAGCCTGGCAACTCGCGAGAAAAGTCCTATTATTTTGAGTATGAAAGTGATGAGTTGGATAGTGGATCAACTGCGAACAAGTCATATAGGCCCAGTCGATCCAAGTATTCTGATGAAAGGTCATATCGAGAAGAAAGGTCGCATCATTCGCGGCAATCTGAGAGGCCTCGTAGGGAGGAAAGGTCACCACGCGATAGGGACCGCAGGCGACAAGAAAGGAAGGATAAGGATAGTGAAAGGGAATGAGCCAAGAAAGCCGTAGAGGTTGCTGAAGCCGCTGAAGCAGAGAAAGCCAATAAGGAGGAGGAGGACAAGTGGAAAGTTGAAATGGCGGAAATGGCTAAGAAAATCAAGGAGCTTGAGGCGGGAACAAAGAAGGTGGAAGAAAAATATTCTTATTTGGCTCCATTTGTGAAGAGTATTCAATGTGCAGCCCCAGATCCTGCCTTCCGTATGCCTAATTTGCCATGTTATTCCGGGAATTCCAGGGCAAAAACCCATGTGGGCGGGTTTGAAGTGACTTTGTCTTTGTTAACGAAAAGTGAGGCTGTGTTGTGTAAGGCTTTGGCAAGCACGTTGATTGATCACGCGCTGGAGTGATTTTTGGCCCAGCCTGCGGAATCAATAACGGGCTATCAGGATTTCAAGAGAAAATTTCTGGCGAGATTCAGTGCATCTGGGGCACAGCCCGTCAGAAAGCAGGAGTTGTGTGGGATTAAGCAGAAGGCTGGAGAGGGGATTGCGAGCTTTACTGACAGGTTTATGAAAGTCTCTAATTGGATTTTTGATATTGAGAAGAGCCATATCATTATGTTTTATAATGGTAGTTTTCTGCCTAGTCCTTTCAAGAGGGAATTGGGTACGAGGTTGTGAGACTACTGGGAGTCAGATGAAAGAGTAAGAGGATATTGTGGCGGCGAGAATGATGATGATGTGAAAGTGACTCCCGTGGCAAGTTCTACGGCAAAGAAGATTGGTAAGGATAGAATTGAGGTGGTGAGAGATGAAGGGGAGATGGCGGCAATCGGGGCGGAGGCCAGGCTGGAGGAAGTGGAGGCCTCGGTGGTGGCCGTAGGGATCCACGCAGAATTGTCAAGTATAGTAGGTTGAACACCCCTATCAACGAGATTTTGAAAAGGGTAAATTTGCCTGAGCCTTACCCTATTAAGGAAGGTACCCTTGGAGCCAGAGATAGGAGCAGTTTTTGTGAATATTACAAGGATAGGGGGCATACAACAGAAAATTGTTACAATTTGAGGTGAGTAATTCATATGAAGATTGATGGAGGAGACTTGAAGGAGTATTTGGAAGAAAATGTAGGGCTAGATGAGGGGACGAGACCTGAGAGAAATTTGGTGGATGTTATTCAGGATCCTTTGCCTAGTGTGGCTCAGCTAAATAGTCAGATAATGACATTGTCGCACAGTTTTGATTTCCCTAAGTATGCCGCCAGTGAAGACAGGGTAATTAGCTTTTCCCGGCGAGAATTGGCTGTCACCAAGAGCCATGGGAACCAGCCGTTGATCATAACTATCTATCCAGACAACAACATAGTGCAGAGAGTTATGGTGGATTCTGGGGTGAGCAGAAATGTCTTGTATTATGAAGCTTTTAAGAGAATGAATTATACGGAAGCCAACTTGGTGCCGTACAAGGGATATTTGGAAGGGTTTACAAACCATGCTGTCAAGGTGAAGAGCACGATAATGTTGGAGGTTGAGATTGGCGAGGGCAGGCTAGCGAGATCTGAAAATGTTAAATTTATGGTGATTGATTTGGTTTCTCCTTATAATGCCATAGTGGGAATCCCCTTCATGTTTAGTTTTGAGATGGTTTTGCAGATTCCTCACCAGAGGGTGAAGTATCCAACTCCTAATGGAATAGGTTGTTTGATGAGCGAGATAATTATGGTGATGAGGAGGAAGAAGGAGATGCAGAAAGCTAAAGTGGAAAGCACAAGCTCACTAACAACAAAGTTTGCTTCTCGCCAGCTGAGGATAAATGTGGTTGAGGTTTTGGAGGATGAGGCTGATTGGATAGTGACTGAAAGCATGATGAATGGTACGGCCATGGTAGTTACAGTGGCAAGGGAGGTCCCAGAGGTTGTGGTGGGTAGACTTGAGGAAGTGCAGGAATCTGGAGAAATCGTGATGAATCAAGAGGTCGCCAGTGAGATGAATTTGGCAATAGATGTGGTTGAAGCGCAGGAAGCGAGAGAGGAGTGATTGAGGTGCGGGAACCAGAGGAAAATGTTCCTGAGCAGGAAGTTGAGGTGGTTGAGGTGCGAGAATCTGAGCAGGATGTTTCTGAGCAGGAAGTTGGGAGCGAGAATGTGTTTGCAATGGAGATGGTGGAGCTAAGAATTGAAGATATAGTTGAAAAGGTTGTTGATGAATCCGATGAAGATTGTGAGACAATAGAGGTGGAGGATTGTGAGGGATGGCCTACTGGGAACTTTTTTGCTGACCTGAGAAGGGCAATTATCGCCAAGGGCAGGAAGAGAAAGAGAATGGAGGTTGAAACATTGCAGAGAAGGGATGATCCTGACATTCAGGCTATGGAGGAATTAGAAGAAGTTGAAATAAACAGTTACTTTTCGGAGCAGAAAGTGAAGATTGGGCAGCAGTTGTCGAGGGATGAGCGAGAATGCTTGGTGGAGTTTTTAAAGGAAAATTTGGATGTTTTTGCTTGGCAACCAGAAGATATGAGGGGTATTTTAAAAAATGTTTCCATACATTGTTTGAATGCTGACCCACATGTTGAGCCGTATAAGCAGAAAGTAAGGCATTTGTCTCCAGAAAAGGAACAAGCTATTTTAGAGGAAGTTGATAAGTTGTTGAAAGCGGGAATCATAGAGAAGATCCATTATCCCATTTGGATGGCATGTCCCGTTATGGTTCTGAAGTCAAACAAAAAATGGAGGATGTGTATTGACTTTACAGATTTGAATACGGCATGTCCAAAGGATTGTTACCCGTTGCCCAAGATTGACAAGTTGGTGGACTCTATTGCTGGCCATAAGGTTTTCAGTTTTATTGACGCTTACTCTGGTTACCACCAAATAAAGATGGCAGATGAGGATAGGGCAAAAACAGCCTTCAGGACCCCGAAAGGAAATTTTTCTTATAAGATGATGCCATTTGGATTAAAGAATGCTGGAGCGACATATCAAAGAATGGTGAATAAAGTTTTTAAGTCACAGATAGGCAGCAATATTGAAGCTTACATTGATGATATTGTGATCAAGACCAAGGAAAGCGATCATCTTTTAGATCTCGCCAAAACTTTTGACAATCTGAGGAAAAAATCAATGAAGCTGAATCCGAGTAAGTGTACTTTTGGAGTTACGGAGGGAAAGTTCCTGGGATTTTTGGTGAATAGGCGAGGGATTGAGGCCAACCCTGAGAAAATTCAAGCTTTGCTGGATATGTCGCCACCTAAATCTATTCGCAAGATCCAGAGGTTGAACGGGAGGATAATTGCATTGGGGCCATTTATTTCCAGATTGGCGGAAAGATGTTTACCTTTTTTCAAAGTGTTGATAGGCGGGAAGAAGTTTGTGTGGGATGAAGAGTGTAATTCCGCGTTTGAAGAGATGAAGGCTTATTTTGGAAAGCCACCATTGTTCTGTAGCCTAGTTGAGGGGGAAGAATTGTTTGTTTATTTGGCAGCTTCAGATTATGGGGTTGTAGCTGTGTTGGTGAGAGAAGAAGGGAAAGTTCAGAGGCTGGTTTATTATGTTTCAAAGGCGTTGAGTGAGATTGAAGCAAGATATTTTAATGCCGAGAAGTTGGCCTATGCTTTAGTGGTTGCAACGAGAAAGTTGAGGGCTTATTTTGTCGCCCACACTATTGTTGTTTTGACGGATGCCCCACTGAGAAAAATTTTGCAACAGCCTGATTCAGCGAGAAGATTGTTGAAATGGTCGATTGAGTTAATAGAGTTTGATATAAGGTATGAATCCCGCCGGGCAATAAAGGCGCAGGCGTTGGCTGATTTTATTGTCGAAACATCATTTACCAAGTCTCAGGCCGAATTGACTGAGGAGGCAGGGAAGAAAAAGGCGATAAGGAGAGTTGTGCCTAGCTTGATTGAAGAGAAGGAGAGGCCGCCAGGTTGTTGGATTTTGCATGTAGATGGCTCGTCAGCCAAGGATAGAGGGGGTACGGGAATAATATTGGTTTCACTTTATGAGGAGTGTAAATATGAAAAGGCATTCAGATTTAAGTTTTCTGTGTCAAACAACCAGGCGGAGTATGAGGCTTTGATCATGGGAATTGAGTTGGCGAGAGATATTGGGCTGAAAAGGATTGTTATTCATTCAGATTCGCAGCTGATTATGAACCAAGTCAGGGGTGAGTATGGGGTGTTGAACTCAGTTTTGGTAAAGTATTGTAATTTGGCGAGAAGTATTTTGAGGGGGTTTAAATTTTGGGAATTGGTACAGATTGATAGAGCTGGGAATTCAAGGACAGACTCATTGAGCAAGACGGTTGGAGGTGATCTGCATGATGCGGGTAGTGAACCAATGGTTGAATATGTTGATATGCAGGCAATCAACAGGTCGGTAATCATGGAGATTGAGGAGGCGGAAAAGAATTGGGTGACTGAAATGAAAGATTTTTTGGACAAGGGAGAATTGTCGCAAGATGAGGAAAAGGCCAAGTTGGTAAAGGAGACCTCGCCGTGATTTACTGTTCAGGATGGTGTTTTGTATAGAAAGCCTTTTTCAAAGCCCCGGATGAGATGTATAGAGCCAAGCATGGTGCCGAAAGTTTTGTTCGAGATTCATGAAGGCGTGTGTGGAGGCCATCCTGGTGCGAGAACTTTGGCTGATAAAGTTTTGTTTCATGGCTATTATTGGCCTAGTTTGAGGAAAGATGCTGAAGTTTATGTGAAGAAATACGAGAAGTGCCAAAGACACGGTAACATTCCAAGGCAACCAGCGACTGAGCAGACCCTGATTATGGTGACATGGCCTTTTGATATGTGGGGAATAGATTTGATTAGGTCCTTCCCAAAGGCCAGGGGAGTATGTCAGCATGTGGTTATCGCAGTGGACTATTTTACAAAGTGGACTGAAGCGAAAGCACTGGCGACAATCAGCGAGGACAATGTGATAAAGTTTGTTCAGGAAAATATTTGGTGTAGATATGGGCTGCCAAGGGCGATTATTTCAGATCATGGGACACAGTTTGGGAAGAAGTTTTCTGCTGAATGCATGAGATTGAATGTGAAGCACTGGATGTCGGCAGTATATAGGCCGCAATGCAATGGGCAGGCTGAGGCGGAAAATAAGCAAATTATTGCCGCCCTATGCAAGAATTTAGAAGGAAGAGGTGGCACCTGGTAGGAGGAACTGCCGACGGAGTTGTGGTATGTCAGAACCACCATAAAGGGCTCAACTAGAGCGACGGCGTTCACGCTAACTAATGGGTCTGAAGCCATGGCGCCAGCTGAGATGGTGTTGCCGACATACAGCGTGACTTACTATGATGAAGCGAGAAATGGGCAAAGGTGTTGCAATGATTTGGATTTAAGTGACGAGAAGAGGCTGCAGGCGAGAATGAGAATGATAAATTACAAGCAAAAGATGAAGGCGCAACATGACAAGAGAGTTAACAAGAGATCATTCAATGTCGAAGATTGGGTTCTTAGGAGTGTGGAGGCCACTGGGCCTAAGCTAGGATTTACGAAGCTGAATGAAAAATGGGAGGGACCATTCCAAGTGACCAAGGTTGTTCGTGAAGGAACTTACAAGTTGAAGAAGCAAGATGGTGAAGAGTTGAAGAATGCATGGAATGTTGATCATCTCAAACGATTTTACCAGTGAAGTTGCCGCGTTTGTTTGTGATTCAACCATTTTTTATTGTCGCACTAGATAGAAAAAGATATATAAATTTTATTTTAATTTGAACATTCGATTGCCGCATATGGGGGGAAAAGTTATGTAAAATTTGATAGTCTAGAATGATGTAACTTGTATATATTATGGAAAAGATAGTGGGAATTTTCCAGCGACATGCTTGTATCATATTCATCCATACTTGTAAAATTCTAACAAGGTTAACTTTCTGTTTCATGGATCAATGGATGGATGGACGAAGGCACAAGGGTCGAGAATCAAGCACGGAATGGCGATAAGAGTAAAGCTTGAAGATGGAGGCAAGTAAAGATTGCCGCCAAAGCTTGAAGAGGGAGGGAAGTGAAGATTTCCGCCAAAGCTTGAAGAGGGAGGCAAATGAAGGTTGCCGCCAAGTAAAGCTTGAAGAGGGAGGCAATGAAGGTTGCCACCAAGTGAAGCTTGAAGATGGAGACAAGGCAATGAAGGTTGCCGCAAGAAAGCTGGATCAAAAGAAAGATCTGCGCTTGTAGGGCCAGGCACAATGAGATCTATGCTTGTAGGGCCAGACTCAAAAAGTCCTGGCTTGGAGGGCCAGGCATATGGAAGCAAAAGTCCTGGCTTGTAGGGTCAGTCATATGGAAGCGAAATTCCTGCCTTGGAGGGTCAGGCATATGGAAGAAAAAGTCTTGGCTTGGAGGGCTAGGCATATGGAAGCAAAAGTCCTGGCTTGGAGGGCCAGACATTTAGAAGCAAAAGTTCTGGCTTGTAGGGCCAGGCATATGGAAGCAAAAGTCCTGGCTTGGAGGGCCAGGCACCTAGAAGCAAAAGACCTGGCTTGTAGGGTCAGGCACAGAAAGTCCTGGCTTTTTAACAGGCATAGAAAAGACCTGGCTTAAAGGTGCCAGGCAAAATGGAACAAGATTGGAACAAGAGAGTTTGGCTAAGGAATATTGTCGCAGATGCGGTCGGCATCAAGTGTGTGGCTTGTCACAGATACGGTCGGCATCAAGTGTGCGGCTTGTCGCATGTGCGATTGGCATCAAGTGTGGTTTGTCACAGATGCGGTTGTGGTTTGTCGCGGATGCGGTTGGCATCAAGTGCATTTTGTCGCAAGAGTGTGATTTGTAATATTGTTGTGATGCGTTTTGTATAAGTCGCTACAAAACTAAGAAAAAGATGAATGGCGAGAATCAAGACCAAGGAGTAAGGCTGCCTAAAGACAAGCCTCACTCTTTTGAAGGGAGTAGTAGTATGTATATAGAGATAAGGTGGGTAGAGTGAATCTTTGATAAACTATCAAAGCAAAAGTCAAAATTGTCGAAAAGTCAAAACAGGCGACATGCAAATGATAGAATTTAAAGTAAGTTATAGAAAGTAAAGTAATATCATTCAAGTTAAAGTTAAGGTTAAGTCGCAAACAGCGACAACCAAAGTGCAAAAAGTGAAGATTAAAAGATAGAAAAGTAAATTGTCTTAGTACAGACCCAAGTTAAAAATAAAATTGTTTGCACCAATTACAATCATGATACAAGAAGATTAATTGCCGGCATAAGCATCGTTGAGGGCATCCTTGTTCTGTTGCGAAAGTTCAACCCAGGCGTGAATTATGTTATCGGCACTAATAGCTGGAATGGGCTAGGGAGCCTTGCCTAAAATTGCATCCTCCATCGCGAGCTGGGTAAGTTCATCCTCGCCATAAGGAACAAGGTTATGTCCCTTACGATAATGGTCACTGAAAATTGTTTCAGAGCCCCAATGGCAGGTATATGAGAAGCGTCAGCGGCAACAGATCGCAGCGTATGGAGAATGGCATTGTCGTAGACGTCCATGGATTCGGCCTCAGCTTTTGTCTTTGCGTCTGCGAGATCGTTTTTGAGTTTGGTAACTTCGTTAGCTTTAACAAAGTTCTCGTTACGAAGTCGCTCATTTTCAGCACTGAGCCATATCACTTTGTCATCCGCATCTTTTTTCGCCTCCTCCACTTCTTCCTTGAGTTGGTTTCTCGCAATGATTTCCACCTCCAAGTCAGCGTCAGCTTTGTTTTTCTGGGCCTTCAAGTCCTTGATCGTTCCATCCCGCCTGGACACTCATTTCCTTGAGTTTTCTTTATCTTTTTCCGCATGATCAAGGGTTTCCTCTAGAGCCACGCACTTCTTGCTTAGGCCTAAGATAGTGTTGCTGACCTACAAGGTAAAAAGTGACAAAAAAGTGTTAACAAGAAATGAAAGAAAGGAATGAAAGCGAAAAGAGGGTAAAATTTTCTTACCAGAGAAAGCTGGATTCCCGCATAATAAGCAGAATGAGTGGGATCCTCCCCTTGAACAAAGGCTACTTGGTCAGCATCGCTAGAGCGCTTCAGGGCTGTAGAGCCAAGCAGGCACTCCACAGGTTCCCTCCTCTCAGTACCTTAAGAACGGGAACATTGTCGGCTTATTGGCAAAGGGTCTTCATACCCTCCTCATATGCGGTAAGAATAAAGTCTCCCTCCAGCCAGCTGGCCCTACGCCGGGGAGTGGTGTGGGAAGTAGGTTGATGGTCTGGAGAAGAAGTTGGTGGAGCATCTTCGTTGGTTTGGGGAGGCGGCGGGATCTCAGTCCCCGCTTGCTCTTCAGTTGGGACCCCATCGGTTTGGACAACAGCATCGGCGTCCATCTCTTCTTCCTCAGCGAGATCATTGCCATCATCATTGGCATCTTCTTCATCCTCGTCTTCATCCCGCAAGTCAAGAGCCTCAGGTTTGTCCCCTTGCGATTGGGCAGAAGGTGCTGGGCTTTGTGACTTAGGTTGGCGGGAAGTGTTGGAAGCTCTCTTACGAGAACCTTCACCGATAATCTTATCGTCAACACCAGTTGGTGAGATGGGAATGGCGAGGTCTTCTTTCTGAGTCATCAGGCTAGCCCTCCTGGACATAGCCAATCTTTTTGCCTGAGCCTCAGAGTTGCCCTAGGCTAGTCTCCTTTGATTCATATTCATTGTGCGGTGTTCTGCGGGAAAAAAAGAGTGTGTTAGCGACAAAGAAAATTTAACTTGAAAATTAAGGGAAGAGAGAAAAATACGAAAACCATATGTTGGACTTTAGTCATGGCAGGACACAAGTTCTGGCCAATCCCGCAAATCGAGCACTCCGAGCTGAATTTGTCCTCGGAATGAATTTCCCAACCAGGCCAAGACGCGGTATGCTCAATGGCGACCTGTGGAGGAGCAGGCGAGATAGTATAAGAAAGCCCTACTTGGCTGAGTAGGGAGTGGTCCAAAATGATCTTCTGGCAGGAAAACAAGGTTGGGGGAGGGATAGTAGTGCCAGAGGCATCTGCTAGGACTTTAAGGATTCTATTCTTAAGACGTTTCTCATCTTCATCTAAATCCCATTTCTTGTCAATCTTTGGGTGAATTCCTATCAAGTCTGAGGGGAGAGCCTAGCCTATGCGGGAAATTATGAAGAAATGATCATTTTTCCAATTGTGGACTTTGGCAGGAAGTGGAGTGAGAATTTTGGGTTTCTTGTACTAGAGCGACATCCTGATTTCGTTGGTTTTCTTATCGTGCTATTGGTAACCAATGAAAAGATCTAGTAGAAGGTGGGAAGTGGGTTCTCGCTTCAAAGCACGGCAGATAACTATGAAACAGGTAAGAACCCTAATGGAGTTAGGGTGAAGTTCAGCTATAGCCGCTTGGGCTTTGTAAAGAATGAGGGAGATGAAAGGATCTACGGGAATCCTAAGTCCGGCATCAAGTTGGGATGGAAACACCATAACTCCATCTTGCCTATGTCTAATGGCGGAAAGAGACATCTCTCCATCATAATCAGCTATATGGTAATTTATATGATCTATGTTGTATCTAGTATGGTAAGGGGTTATGTGAGAATTTTGGGAAGAGCTGGTTCCCGCAGCATCAGAATGGGGATTATTGTTTAAGGCTGAATTCCCGCCAGTTTGAGTTGAAGTGCTGGGGGCTCCTGAGTTTGATATCTCGCCTGAATCAGAAGAAGAAGAAATTTGTTTATAATGAGTCCTACTAGCTACGGATCTCGCAGCGGGAAAATCAGTGTCAGAGCTGTCAGAATCTATTGGGGAGCCATAAAAGCGACAAATATGGTCGCAGAGTTCTCGAGAGTTAAAAAACTTTTTGGACATGGGGGCTGAAGAATGAAGAAAGCATCTACCCCTAACTTCGACAGTGGCAATGATGGCGGGATCTACCTTATGGACACTTAAGCAATTAACTAAGTCAGTCAGTGGGATTCTCGCCCAAATGCCTCTAGTTAAATAATAGATACCCCCAGATCTTTAGCATTGACCATACTAACTTGCCTAACACAAGACTTAGATCTAGCCATGTGCGACAAACAGGAATTTGAAGGAAAGCAAAGAAAACCAAAGATCAAATTGTTACCTAGAAAATACGAGGGATCTTTGAGAAAGTTGAGAAGATGTTGAAGATTCGCCGGAAGGTTCAACGGACATGAGAAGGGATTTGAGTCCAGGTTGAGGAAAATAATAAAAAAGGGGAGTTTTGTGGTCGAGATTTAGTGAAGATCAAAGATTAGCAAGAAATCTGAACGAAAAGTGATTGGTAATGCTGGAAATGGGTTCGCCAGAAAAGCTTACAGGTCACCTGAGAGTGTGCAGAAGGTTAAGGAAGCCTAAGAGAATAAAAAATTGAAAAGTGGGGAAGGAAAAAGTATTTATAAGAGAGGAATTTCAAGGGGTTTTGAGTAGTTAAAATTAATCAGCCCCCAAATATTAAATTCCCCCCCCCCATTTAATGATTTCAAATTTCAAAATGTCTCTTCAGATGTCCTATCACAGCCGTCAAAACCGTCAGAGGAATCCACCAAGAGTGCGACACGTGTCCATTAGGTATCAGTTGGAACCAGTTTGGCGCCTGTTGATAGGTGAGGGCGGGAATTTTGAGCGGCAACTAGAATTTCTCGCCTGGACCATGAATAGTCTAGGTCTCGAAATTGGGGGCTACTGATGTGATTATGAAAAATGGATCTGGGTCTGAACAGTAAAATTAGGCCCATCAGGGCGAAAAGGGGCCAACTTGGCCAAGTACATATAATATGTGTATTCGAGTAGGCTCAAAGTAGTGAGGCGACAAGTATAGTGGCGACATGAGTAGGCCGGAGCGTGAGAGTAAGTATTGAGCGAGAAGTTCCCCTCTGTGGTTTGTGGCATGCACTAGTATGATCAATAGGCGAGAATGTCGCAGGAGCGGAAGAGGGGATTGGCGACAATATAAGGATTGCCACTTTCCCTTGGGTTATCACTTAGGCGACAATTGTGACTGATGATGGTAAACACTATTTGAACTGACACGTGTGGACCCTACTATAACCGTCAAAATGGAGTGATTTGACAAGGTGAACAGTGCTTTTCCAGTAATTTAGGGGTGGTTGGCACCTTGCTTTGATGATTGACAAGTGTCCCACCATGTGCAAGGCACATGGTGCATGGGAGTATATAAACCATTGGAAAAATATTATTTGTAAGTCTCTCATAATCTCTCTAAGCTCTCTCTCTCTTTCTTTACAACTCCATTGTTATCAGTTTGTTATATCCTGTCACTTTCTCTCACGCCAGAGGGGTTTTGCCGGAGCCACCACCGGCCTAGTTTACGTGCGTGCTTGTGTGTAGGTGATCGTTTGACTATTCAGAGGAGAGCAGATGGAGTATCCTTGTTTCCTATTCATAATCAGTTCCTGTGCAACTCGTTTGGCGTGGTAGCATCAGGAATGTGGACTCAGAGGAAGGTGCTTACCTACTGGTAGCCCAAGTTAATACGCGAGTAGATGCAGAGATTGAGGCAGCCTAGGTATGGAGGGAGGAGCAATCTAGAGAGTCATTCGAGAAGATGAGGATGCGGAAGATGTTGTTGGGACATACGCCACCTTCACATGGAGGGAGCTCGTGCCAAGGTGGCCAGTGAGACCACCATTATCGTCCTCCGTATTAGTAAATTGGTTGAGTTACCCTTATCCCTACTATTTGGTACTGTTGAATGCATTAGGAACAATGTATCATTCTAGTTTGGGGATGTAGGGTATGTTTTATCTATTATCTACTTATCACCATGATAGTTTAGGATGTTAAATTAGGATTTGGATTTCCCTGTTTGTAGTTAAAATTTTAAAATTTTGTTCTCTATATATTTTGGGTTGTGGCCATTGTTTGTGATGATTTGAGGGATTTAGTTATATTATATTTTATATCATGAGTGCCAGTATAAACTTGGGAATTGGAATTGCATTGAAATATGTAAATCATGATTTCACCACTTTTCACTTCCATTACTTTTCTTGATCATTGTCATCAACTTAGGTGCCCTTTTATGGGATTACTTTATATATTCTCGGGGTCTTTAGAATATGTTTTCATAACTGTCAATATCACATCAATAGGTTAGTTTGGGGGTATTTGATAGATGTGTTTTTACATCTAATTCCTATACTTTTCGAAATTATTTGATGTTTCTTCCTTTGGTATGTTAGTGTTTTAATGTTTTTTTGTAATATTCTATAAGTACATGGATAACAGGACAAATGAGGAGAATTTAAGGCTTAAAGGGTGCAAGAATTGATGGAATGGATCGGGGCAGCAATTGGAAAGAAGAAAGTAAGAAAATTAGTGATAGACCACCTAGGCGATCGCACACCCTCCCCGAACAGAAATCTTCAGTTTCCTTCCTGTACAAGGATTGTTATATTATTTTTTCTTATTTCATTCCTTGTATTACCCTATTATATATAGGATAAATCTAACTGTTTTTAGTACGACATTTTTACCTTTTATTCTAGTTTTTATGGTGTAATCAAGATTTGAGATTCAAGTTAAAATTTCTCAATCGAAATTCTGGTTTTAATGTTTAATCTTTTAGTCTTTATTGTCATTTTCTAAACTATGAGTAGCTAAATTATTCAATTCATGGGTTGGATTTAACGACTCCTATTCTCTATGATATAAACATATTTCTTGTAACCAATCTTGTTCTATTTATTCAAAGGGATTTTTACCAATAAGCCCCTATAATAAGGTGGAATTTATTAAAAAAAACTCAACATTTCATAATCAACCTTAGGGTCCATTGATTGAAATATATTTTACCAATACACCCCTTAGCTCAATTTAAAAAAAAATTAATACCGAAATTGCCCCTTCTATATATACGTATGAAATTGATGTTTAACAATCCTAAAAGGAAACGGAATCCATCGCATTGCATATCTTCTGCGCCAGCGCGAAATCAATCGCGCCATTCTCCTTTTTGTCTCTAGATTTCAATTCGAGGGAAGATATCTCTCTTTTCTGATCATAATTCATTTCTCTCGATCTCAATTTGAAGTGGAATTAGATTCAATTTATTGGTTGATTTTTCAATTGATTGATTTAGATTTTCCCAGGTATGTTATATTCGGATTTGATATTGTGGATTTGCTAATTTTTTGTGAACGAAATCTGTGATAGCTTTGAAATTTCTATAATACATTGTATTTTTATGCTTTTGTAATTGTTTTAATGATTCAGTTCTATGATAATCAATATTGTTAAGTGAATTTCTCAGTTGTAATATTTTTCATGTTTCTTCTATGCAGCTGTATGGATACTCCAGTGATGCTTTCATTTAAGTATGGTGAATTGAATGCAATAGCAAGATTTGCTCAGTTTTCTTCTTATTTCTCAGTTGTTGAGTTTGTTTGTTCAAGGTGGCCTTCATTGAATAAGGATTCTATATCATTGTTATATGTTTTACCTGATAATTCAAGTTGCTTACTGGAGAATGAAGAGGATTTCTTGAATATGGGCATCATGTTAGGTTATAGTGGTGCAAACCTTGTTGTTGTTCATGTTAAAGAGAGTCAAGCTATTTGTGCCTATGAATCATCTACATCTACTGTGCGTTGTGGTGGTTCTATATCTAATGAACTAGAGCATAGTAGTTCTAGTAGGCTTGCACTTGAAATGCCTGTGAACTTTTTCCATCATGGAGAAAAAGAATTGTTAACTGCAAAGTGGGCTAAGGAAATAATAGGTATTGGACAAGTATTTGAAGGAGGAATTACTGAGTTTCGTATCAGATTATGTAAGTATGCATGTGAGGTTGGATTTAGTTTTGAGTATATTAAAAATGACAAAAAAACGTGTTACTGCACAGTGCAAGCATAAATCTGCTGTAGGCTGTCCTTGGAGGATCCATGCTTCTGTTGAAAAGTCAAATGGATTTGTTTACATCAAAACATATACTTCAATTCATACATGCGGTGATGTTCATAGGAGTGAAAAGGGTAGTAGGGTTACTTCTGATGTTTTTGCTGAATCCATAGTTGATGTTGTTCGTTCTACGCCTTCGATTGGTACAGCTCAAATTCTTAGGGTTCTTAAGACTAGTTATGGACTTGATGTAACTTACAAAGTTGGGTGGAGAGCTATTGAGAAAGCTAGGGCAGTAGTTTACGGTGAAGAATCGTTATCTTATGATAAATTGAGAGGTTACTTTAAGAAGATGAAGGAGTTGGATGCGAGTAATCAGTTTGTGCTTGAATCTGATAAAGTAGGTCACTTTAGAAGGTGTTTTGTTTCATTTGGGGCATGTATAAGAGGTTTCCGATTTTGTCGTCCGTTGATATTTGTTGATGGTACATTTTTACATGGAAAATACAAGGGGACTTTACTTGCTGCAACGGCCAAAGATGGCAATTCAGGTATGTATTATTCTGTACAGAAACAGTATAGTGTATTTCACAATTGTTTCTCTAATTTTTCTTACTGTCGTTTTTTCTTATTCAGGGCTTTTTAACATTGCTTTTGCTATTGTTGGTGGTGAAGATACTGCAAATTGGATATGGTTTTTGGAGCAACTTAAACCTCTCATAGATTATAGGCAAGTGACATTTGTGTCGGATCGCCATCAAGGCATTATTCAAGCAGTGAAAGACGTGTTGCCCGAATGTTTTCATTCATTTTGCATTGTTCATCTGAAACATAATTTGAAGGATAAGATGAGAGGCTGTTATATAAGCTTTAAGAATAGGATGACCTATAAACTCAGTCAGTGCGCAGAAGCCCCAACGGAAGAACTTTTTAATAATTTTTTGAATGAAATGAAAGCTGAAGGTGGGACAGTTGTTAAAGAGTTTTTGGATAACCTACCAGTTGAAAATTATGCTAATGCATTCTTTAATGGTAGTCGATATGGGGAGATGTCATCCAATGCTGCAGAATCATTTAATGCTCAGTTTAAAGTTGCTCGTTCATTGCCTATTATGGAGTTAATTGATTCTATTAGATTGAATATGATGTGTCAAATGTCAAAATGGAGAGAAAACTCATCAAATTGGAATTCAACATTGTGTCCTCTTATGCAGAAGAAGTATGAAGAACTTAAAAAAATTGGTAGGTCATGGGTGGTATACTCTTCTTCAAACAATGTGTTTGAAGTGCATTCCGTTCCACCAATGGTTGTCAACGTAGAAGAATGCACATGTTCATGTGGAAAGTGGCAGCATGAAGGTTTCCCTTGTGTGTATGCGATTCTTTGTTACATTCAATACCAAACCAGATCTATTCTCATACATTGAGCCATTTTTCCATTGCAGTTACTACAAAGAGTGTTATGCTTCACCAATCCAGGCTTATGCTTCATTTGGTCAAGCTCCCAATACTGAACCACCTGTGATACTTCCACCAGTAACAAGGCGTCCTCCTGGAAGGCCTAGGAAGAATCGTATTCCTTCTAGGGGGGAGGTTATGAAAAGGAAAATGAAATGTGGTCGTTGCGGAAAATTAGGAACTCACAATAGGAAGTCTTGCAGGGAACCTATTTGATTATGTTTTGGTTCTATCTTTAGTTCAGATTTTTTTCTTTTTCTTTTTAAAGACAATATATGAAATGAAATGAAATAGTGAATTTAATTTCTCTGTTTTTGGTGATTGTTTTTGTTCCTTAACATTTTAATGATTTGTTGTTTCAGTAATAGGTAAACATAATTATGAGTTTATTTCACTGTTCTAGTAATTCTTTTTATAGAACAACTGTTAAAAACATTGCACAGTTATTGTGCATAACAGTGAAATAGGAAGGTCTGGACTACTGCCTTCCAGGCGCGCGCCTCATATAACTCCAGGCGCCAGCCTCAGTTCCTACCAGGTGCACGCCTCAAAAACCAACAACTGTGAAATAGGTCCTACAGTTATTTACATCAATACCCAGCAACTGTGAAAAACATTGCACATTTATTTACATCACATTTGTCAAGTCTATGAAAACTGCAGTAACAGGTAAACATACCAACTGAGAAATTGCATAAGCATAACTGAGAATTTGACATTACAGTTGTGCAGAAACTGCAGTAACAGGTAAACATACCAACTGAGAAATTGCATAAGCATAACTGAGAATTTGTCAAGTCTTTTTCACTACATATTTTCCAGTTACTTCACGTCTTTTTCATTTGTACTTCAACAACCAAAAGAGTGCCTAGACAAAAACAATGTATCTTTAAACTGACACTACAATCAAACTACAGACACTTTCCTTTCATCATTCAGAAATTCAGTAAACATTTTTGCCCTAAATTGATGCGCTTCATCCTTTTCATAGCTCTTCCTCACGAATCCCCAGTCAAAGTAGTCCTTGCAATTCATAAGAACATGAATTCCACAATCAAGACTTGGCAAATTTTGCTGTGGTGTATCCTCAACTTCAATGAACTTTTCAGCTGGTGAATCTTCTTGAGTAACATTTGACAAAACACAAGACAAGTTTCTGACGTAATCAAACTGTAAAAATGAAAAGATTTTATCATTTATCAAACACCGAGTCATAAACTGAAAGAAAATTAAAGTAAAATTACGTATCATGTTATTACCATTACTCGAGCATACACAGCATATGGGTCCTTTGTTTCTTTTTTCCTTGGACGCATTGAGTTATAAAACATAAACTCCCCCGTTTCAACATCAAGAACGAGAAGAGTCCAATGTTCAACCAAACTTTGTTTTGATGGGGTGTGTATTGGGAAGAGGATGAACCTTTTATCATCTTTTATCAATTCCAACAAGGCATCATCAATCTCTTCTTTAATGCATTTTGTATAATTATTTTCTAGAAATGACTGCATGTAAACATTTAGTCAATATCTATAACACCTCAACAAGAACATTTTACATAAATAAATATAAATGTACTTACCATGGCATTAGCAGTGATAACTCCAACAGTAGTATTCTGTGAGCTTGAATATTTTATGTCTTTGTATTGCTTTTTCAATATTTCGAGGTAACGATTCATTACTTGTCAAACAACAGATGAAATTGTGAAATGTTTTTTAATAACTGATAAATTGACCTCACAGTTGTCAATTATTCATGATTTAATGTTGTTAAATTACTGAGAAATAGATTGCACAATTCTGTTGTTAAATAGATTGTATTACAAATGTTAAATAACAAACAAATGTTGTTAAATAACTGAGTAAGGGTTTAATAACCAACAAATGTGAAATAGCTTGCACAATTATTCATGTTTGATTGTGCACAATAGATGAAATAGAATTCACAGTTTATCAATTGTTAAATCAATTTAAGAGTAGGAGTAAATATACTGTCACATCAGTACATGTGTCATGGGCAATCATCCACAATTCTTCAACACTTATATGGATATTTCCATATACCCATGCATTCCCACTGCAAGAACATAAATATAACTTGTTATAATGATTGTGATAAATAATCATTCAAAAATATTAAAGTTTGTTTTTGGTACTTACTCCTTTGTTTGAACTTTTAATAAGTTGTGATACTCATCAATTTCCTTTTGTGCCACCATTTTTGTTGTTTTACTGAAATTTTTCTTGAACTTGAGCTACACAACACGTTTGCCTTTCTTCTTTTCTCCCTGCAAATCATCTAAAATCTCAATGTTTTCAGCTTGAACTTTCTTTTTCTCATCATTCTTCTTCTGCCTTTTTGGTAAAGAAACAAAGTCATCATCGACCTTTGGTTTTCTTGTTTTTCCCTTTAGCCTCCTCACCATTGATCCAGTCACTCCAACATTTTTTCCCTTTTCAGCCCCATCCTTGTCCTCCTCAGCCCCATCCTTGTCCTCCTCAATTCCCTTTTCAAAAACTGCTTCATTAACTTCAGCTTGAAACATCCCAATCCTTTCCAAAAGTTCTTTGTTAATTTCATCTTTTTCATTCAATTTTACCGCCTGATCTTCACTATCTTGAATCAAATTAGCAGCCTCTTCTTCCAATTTGGCTATTTGGTTTCTGTGCAATTCATGTAACTCCTTGATCTCTTTTTGGTGAGCTATCTCTCTTATTCTCTTTTCTTCTTCCAACTTGTTGATCCTTGAAATAGCAATACTGAGTTGTTTTTCCAATTCTTCAACTTTTTCATTCAATGAATTTGTTGTTTCCACTTTCTCAATGAGCTCTCTATTTTCTTTTACAAGCTTGTCATTTTCCTTTTCCAACCTCTCTTTTTCTTTTACAATCTCCAAATTTTCCTTTTCCTTCACGGTTTCAAGTCTTTTCTCTTTCAGCTTTCCCTTATCCCATTGTGACTCTTTTTTTTCAAATTCCAATCCTTCAATTCCTATCGATTTATTCACACTTTCCAATGCAGATGTAACCATATCATCAAAATCATCTGCCATCAACGCTATTGGAGTTATTGGCACAGAACTGTGAACTGGAGTATCCGGGATATTTTGGGGTTGAGCCAAGTGAATGGATAAGGTTCTTTCACTATCTGTAGAACCTAACTCCCTCATCTCCTCTTCTTTTTCATTTTTTCCATCTTCTTCTTCATCTTTGTTCTCCAGTAGGTTCACATCATCTGTGATGTTTGCAAAGTTTCTTTGTCCACCAAACATTATTTCTTCTTCATCGGTCAAAACTAAAGCTTCAGCATTAACCTATCAAGAAAGGTAAAATGGAATTCTCAGTTTTTCTATAAAAATATGACATTTAAACAGAGAAATCTATCAAAGTTATGCACAATAACTTAGAAATTTACTTCACAGTTATAAACTGAGAAACTGACCTTACAGTTGTGCACAAACAATCATAACTAACTGTGAAAAACATCTCACATTTATATTCATCAAAATCAACAACTGTGAAATAAGTCCTACAGTTTAGAACTGTGAGGTCAATTTATGTGCAATGTTTTTCACAGTTGTTCTATAAAAGAATGATTAGGACATAATACACATGTTTGAAACCAAAAAATGAGAAATTATTAAATAAACTGAGATAATATTATAACTCACATTCTTCTTTTTCAACACGTCGATTCTCAACTCCTTGAACATTTCCACCTTCTTTGGCAAATCCCACTTCATGAATCGTGGAATCAGTTGTCTTTTTGGTTGCAATGTGTTGGTGTGTTCACTGAACCAATACTGCATCAATTAAAAAAATTATTATGTTGCAATTTTATAAGAATATATAAATAACTAAGAAAGAGAAGAACAAAATATATATTGACTTACCGATAGCAAAGAAACACAGCCAGAAACTTGATGTGGCTGTTGGTGGTGTTTTCGAATTGAATTCATTAGATTATCAAGGATTTCTTGAGACCAATTATAATCCTTCATGTTCTCAATCTTTTCCACATAGTAAAGAAAAGGAGTAGAAATGTAAGTACCCCTGCTGGCAAAGAACAATGTTGCCATTGTAAACATTGTTAGTAGCCTCACAACATCATCAATATCTTCTTCTTTATCACTTTGACAAACTTCCATCAACACATCCTTCACCGTGTTGACTGTGATCGATGAGATGTTATTTTCACCCTTGAACCTTCTCTGAAACAATTCAAATGTTTCTGCAGCACAACCCTTCATCTTCATGTTCATACTTTTCTCCCCGAATTCCACCCCAAATATTACAGAAACGTCATTGCTTGTTAGATTGACACGAGTACGCCCCAACTTAAAGTTATCAGTATCCGGGTCATAACATCTGATAATATCCAATGTTGTCAAATCAGACTTTCTGATTGTGATATCCGAATTGTTGTTCAGTGCATTAAACATATTGAAAAATGGAGAAAGTTTCAACTTTTCAATATGATAATCCTTTAACTTCAACTTCATCAGCAATTTCAAAGTTGCTTCAATGTTTGAACGGAAAGAGAAGGACTTGGGCCTCTCCACTGATTTTCTTTTAGCTTTACTTGTGGAATCTTTTTTTGCCATTCTTTTCTTAGTCATCTATAATCACACAAAAAACAATTGAATGTTAAAACATGGAGTGAGTGTTACAACCAATGCACATTTATACAGTGCACATTTATACAGTCATAACTGAGAAATTGACCTCACATTTAAGCACACATATTCATCGACAACATATAAGTAGCAAAACAAATGTAAAGTTGACATTACAATTCTCAGTTTAGAAAATGCCAAAACCCTAATCAATTCACATTCATAAATAACTGTGAAACTGAAATCACAGTATTAGAAGTGTGAAAAACATTTCACACTTATTATCCCTCAAAACAAAACAAATGTGCAATAGATCTCACAATTGTTTTCTATGAAGGAATGAGACAAAAACTGAGCAATTGACCTCACTGTTGTGCACGATAACTGAGAAATTGACTTCAACAAACATAACTGAGAAATTGACCTCACATTTGTGCACAAACATTCATCAACAACAGATTAATCACAAGTAAACCACACATAAAAAGTAGCAACACAACTGTGAAGTTAACCTCAGAATTCTCAGTTTAGAAAATGCCAAAACCCTTATCAATTCACATTCATAAATAACTGTGAAATTGAAATCACAGTTTTAGAAGTGTGAAAAACATTTCACACTTATTATCCCTCAAAACAAAACAAATGTGCAATAGATCTCACAGTTGTTTTCTATGAAGGAATGAGACAAAAACTGAGCAATTGACCTCACTGTTGTGCACTATAACTGAGAAATTGACTTCAACAAACATAACTGAGAAATTGACCTCTCATTTGTGCACAAACATTCATCAACAACAGATTAATCACAAGTACACCACACATAAAAAGTAGCAAAACAACTGTGAAGTTAACCTCACAATTCTCAGTTTAGAAAATGCCAAAACTCTTATCAATTCACATTCATAAATAAATGAGAAATAGACCTCACACTTCTGAGACCTGTGAGGTATATTTTGACATTTTCTAAACTGTGAAACTTACCTCACAGTTTTAGAAGTGTGAAAAACATTTCACACTTATTTTCCCTCAACAACCAAACAACTGAGAAACTAGACTTTACAGTTATTGTTCTATGAAGGAATGAAATAAAAACTGTGAAATAGACCTCACTGTTGTTCCCAAAATAACTGAGAAATTGACCTCATAATTATTGTGCACAATAAGTCATGAACAACCGATAAATGTCAAAACCCAAACGAATTCACATTTAAATATACAACTGTAAAGCAAAATCCAACATCTGTGAAATTCAACAATTAAACCTAGTTCACATTTTTCCTAACTAGGTTACTTGAGAAATCATAAACTTCGAAATCGAAAACAAAACAGTGAAATTAACATCAAAATCGACATCAAAACAGTGAACTCGACAAAAACAAGTGAAATAAACTTTGAAATCTCAAAAAATAAACTTCAAAATCAAAAAAATGTTGAAGATTACCTTTGGTTTTGAGGACGAAAATGAAGAAATCCGTCGAAGGAAAGAAGAAATTGCTCAATAATCGTTGTCGGTGAGACGAGAACGGGGAGGTTTTCAAAATTTGAAATTTGAGAGATTTTTAGAAACAGAAAATAGAAATAGTGAAAATTTGAAATTGCGGCAAAATAGGGTGAATATGAACGCGACGTCGAGGGCAATTTGGTCCAGGGGTGTTTAGGGGGGTTTTCAAAATGTTGGTCCTTTAAGGTCGTTTTTGTTTATAATAGGGTTATTTTGGTCAAACTCTCTTGTTCAAAATAATTATAATCAAGTTTTAGGTTTGGAGTTTTATGATAAAATAATCCTGGCCTTTTAACTTTTGGGTATAAATTGGACCATTAATTTTTGGTAATTAATACATTTACCACTATTTTATTGAATAAATCTAATTGAAGTCGTAATAGAATTCAAAAATATTTAGGTTCATATAATTCATTAGTGCATAATTTGTTATTCGCATTTTGTGTAGTCGTAATAGAATAAATAATATAAAAGGAATAATATGATTACAATTCGGCCATCTAGCTAACCGTAACAATCATTACTTTTGTAAATGAATTTTACAATAAGATTTCCATCTTTAATTATAAAAATAGTATAGAGTGAAGGTATTGTGAATTTCAACCTGTGAATTATTCTCGTATTCTGATTTGTTTTTTGTTTTTTTATGCTCCTTTATTTTAATTGTTTTTAATTGCTTTATTTATTAAAGAACCAATTAAAAAAGAAGTCTTTTAATTTTTGTCTACCGCTAAAAGTTGAACTGTTGATAACACAAATAATTGTGGGATCGACTCTCGCATTTGCACATTACTACTGCGGTAACTAGTCTGCTTGCTATTATATTTTTATAACAAGTGAATTTTTCTCCATCATAGATCCAAAAAAAATATTACATGCACCACAAATAGTATATTTTGTAGTAAAATTTTACATGGATAAATGATTTTCATGCAGGAGAGCAGTAGCAAAACACATGCAGGAGCCGTGCCAAATCCTTTCCTACCTCCACTTTTCACACTAACAATACCCACACCACTAACATTTTTCTTAATTTATATGCCCAATTTAAAGTGTATAGTTTACGTTGAGACAATAGTAGTATATATATATATATTTTTTTGTCTGAACCACTAGTATCTGAATACCACATGAGTTACCGAGCTAATCTGTTTAGATTCAGGTAAGACTATAAAGTCGATAAAGTTATCTCAACAAAGTTTTTATACTATTGTATTATCAGAGATCAAATACAAGACCTTTCATTAATCTATAACACTTTTTATCAGATAATTATGGCGTTTTCTATTTAATAATGAGTAAGTTTTAGGAAAAATCTGTTTCTTTATAAGTTATAAAAAGCCCACTTTCATTCTTAAAAATATCGAGTTTAGACATTAAAATATTGAGTTTAGGCCTTAAAATACCTAGAAAGTAAATTAGTGAGTTTAGGCGTTAAAACAGTGAGTTTAAGCTAGAAAATAAAATAGCGAGTTTATGCCTTAAAACAGTGAGTTTAGGCTTTAAAATACCAAGTCGATATATTTAAAAACAAGATTTTTTATGACTTATGGAGAAACAAGTTTCCCCCAAAATTTTCTATTCAATAATATACGGGAGTGAAACCATGAGCGAAATTTTTTATGACTTATGGAGAAACCAAGTGATATCCTTTGTATATTGGTGAGGCGAAAATCGGTTCAAATGTTGTAGCGGTGAGTGAATTTTCGCTTAAGCAAAACTGCTTCGCTCACAGTTTGAGGGAAACCATGAGCGAAATTGTGAGTGAATCGAAAACGAATTAAGTGTCTAATTTTTAATTTTGATTTACGTCAAACGACGTCATATATCCAAAATACCAAAAACTTTCATAATTTTTTTCCTTATAAATAAAGCCCAATATTTTATAGTTTATTCACACCTTTGCTTCCATACTTATTCTCTTCTTGCATAATATTGAATAATATATATGATTGTTTAATACGAACGATATCAATATAGAAACTATGACGATTTAAGTGAGTTCTGGGCGAACAAACCTGAAAAATAAGGGGATGGAAAAAAAATCCACTTGAATCGAGTAAAACGATACTTTCACGTACACGACGAAAAATTCACATGTTGAAAATAGCATTACCGATATATGATACACAAACTTGATTTTGAAGACAAAACCACAAACATGGCTCTCATAGCAAACCTGATTGAGCATACGCTATCAACAATTTTTGATATATTGATATACTTTGTTTTCGTATGTATATTATGTGTTAAGTTATTAATCTCATGTGTTTTGCGTTTAGATATCACAATTGACATTTATTTATAAGTGCTTGATTTAAAAACAAATTCAACTATAATAATAAAATAAAAAAATTATTATGTGGATAAATAAAACTAATTTTAACAATAATTTATATAATTAATTTATAAAATAAAATAAATACTATTAAGCATTTTATTAATTATAAAAATGTAGTGAGCCAAAAAATTTGACTCAAAATTACAAAATGTTTGTTTCTATGAGCGATTTTTTTTCAAGCGATAGATTCCGCGTATTTGGTGAATTGCACATGCTCTTACGCAGAGTCAAGATCTGGGGGAACAATATAAGAAGAGGAAATTACGTAAGGGAAAAACAGAGAAGCCGCGTTGACCTTGTGGAAGCATTAATGAACATGTCAAAGGCCATGTGACCTCACGACTATTCCTTCGTTCTTTTCTAACATTAGTATTTTAATACCCAGAACACAAGTCTTTACATTCATGTTAGTATTTACTCCCTCCGTCCCGATCCAAAGGCAAAGTTTGTGTCTCGCACGCAAATTAAGGAAAATGATGTAGGAAAGAGAAAAAGTGTAAATGTTGTGAGTATGAAAAATTAAATAGGAGAAAGAATGAGTGGGAGAAATAGTTAGGAGAGAGAATGTTGTGAGTGTAAAAGTAAAATAGGAGAGAGAATGAGTGGGTGAAATAGTAATAAAAACTTTCCTTTTTGGGAAAGTGCCTTTTTATATGGGACGCCCAAAATGGAAATTTGTGACTTTTCGACCGGAACGGAGGAAGTATCAAGGAGTCGTTTTTTTTTTATTTAATCACCTCCACCGCCATTTCTAAACAGTCACACTACCGTCTATTAGTGTTTGAATATTTCCTACGTTAGGTTTCGAAATGATTTTCTCACTATTTTATCGTTAACACAAATATATTTTGAGTTATAATTTTAAATTGATTTAATTATACTAAAAAATTTAAAATTTATCATCAATGTTGGATAGAGTCCAACCAACGTCTGATTAATAGGAAGAAAAAAAGTCAAATACTAATCAAAACGGGTTAAAACGACAAGTGTGTAAATTAAGGTTTTGGGGGTTTACAGGGACTTTGATGTTTTGTTCTATTGACACGGTCGTGATGGACAAGGGACACGGTCGTGTCACTAGAGATGTTTTTTTGTTTTTGCTTGGCACGGTCATACCTTATAATCAGCACGGTTGTACTCAGCTGGACTGGGTCAAAAATCTGATTTCGAGATTTTCTTATTGTCTAGGGTTTAGAACTATGGGTTATTATATAAGCAATGTTCCGCCCCCAAACTTGTCTTATCTCATATTTGAAAAATTATAGTGCAAAATCATGGCTTGACAGTTTCCAGACGTAACCAATTAATTGGTGAAGTGGGTAAACAATTCTCTTGTGTTCTTTATTGATTTGATTGTGTGTTTTTATTATGTTGTGTGTGTGGGTGCTCTGTATTATCTTGAATTACTTAACATGAATTAGGACCAATTTTCCAATAACTGGCATTAGAGCTTCGGTTACAAGGTACTAGCTGGGTTTTAGTTGTTAGGAAAACTAGTCAGTAACCCGTCGGTACCCGACGGTGAATAATTTTTTTTTGATTAAGTAAATAATTATTTATTTGTTTTAATTGATTTTTAAGTAACAATATAAATCGAAATTGATAATCAATGTAGCGGATATTAGGAGTATAATTAATACAGAAAAAAGATGTTGACACATGATGTAACGTGGAAAGCCCTTGAGACAACTATCTCGCCGGCACAAAACCACGGGAGGTTAGGTCCCTGCCTAACCAAAAAACATTATTAAGTTTTTAGTGTTACAACTTTGAAAGATAAAGAGATATGGTTACAATAGCGTGAGTTTAATAGTGTGTGCCTAAGTGTCAACATGATCTCTTCCATCTCCTATATATTTAAAGAAAAACAAAAAAAAAACAAAGAAAATAATAAGAAATTTCAATACTTTTGTTTAACCACAAATTGTGCGACATAAATTCTCAGAGTCTGTCGAAAACTTCCTTGTAGACTACATTCAGCGTCTTGTCATATGTTTGAGCATCTGAATCACAAATAATAACTTTAAGTCCTCTCTTGTTGGTTACTCTGGAAAATGCTACATAAAGTTGTCAGTGACTGAAAACAGGCCGTGAAAGATATAGTCCTACATGGGAAAGAGATTGTCCCTGACTCTTGTTGATTGTCATAACAAAAGAAACGGCAAGTGGAAATTGCCTTCTTTGGAATCTAACCGGAAATTTTGTCACATCTGACGGAGACATTATCATTCTAGGAATAAGCACCTTCATGCCAGCATTCTTTTCCAAAAGCATCTTGGCTTCGACTACGTGCTTACCTACATATATGTAACAAAATTAAGTATTAAATTATATGTATATGAAAAATAAAAAATTACTGTATTTACCTAATTGAGTGACAATCATTCTGGTGCCGTTACACAATTCGGGCTTGATCAAGATTTCTCAAAAGCATTACTATGCACCCAACCTTCAACTTAATAATGTGATTTGCCAATCCAGAACACTTGATAGTGCTTAGAAATTCAGGTGAGAATATATCTTCAGCACTATTTTCATCATCCTCATCCTTACAAATGGCATCAGAACTCATATATTCAACTTCGTCTCCCGGAAAGAGTGACATGACATAATCATTTATGTTATCGACAATCTCATTTGTTGGAGCAAGCACAGCTCTAGTCTGGAAGAATCCTTCGACATCCTTATTTTGCAATAAGTCAGGATATATAGATTCGACTATTTTTGCAATAGGATCTGAAGCCTCTCGAATCAGTATATCATCAGGAAGGTTAATGTCAATTTCTCCATCATTATCTCCACCGGCAATCCCATCTCCGACACTCAAGAGCCACTGAGCGAAATCTCTTATCTCTTCGGAATTATGAGAAGTAGAATCACCCTACATTAAGTTAAATATATACAAATTACTTAAATTGAAATAAAAATATTTAAGTAGATGAATAAATGCTATTTACGAATTACCTGCAATCTCATATTATGCGTCAATCTGAGAACCTCACATTCATTTCATATTTTGGATGAACAGAGTGCAGCATGCACAATATCATGCCTACTCCCTTTAGGAACAACATGTAAAATGCATTGAAGTCACCACCGAATACAATAACTAAACCACTAAATGGTTTATTGGAATATCTTCCCTCGGGTGTACGAATAATATCTCGGAGGCTACGATCGAGAGCCTCAAAACAATGTTTATGAGCCATTGGAGATTCGTCCCATATAATTAGTTTGGTTTTACGTAGAAGTCTTTGCCTCATCCGTACCCGACTTTAGTTTACTGCAAGTTGAGCTCTCGTTTACCTGTATCGGGATACCGAACCTAGAATGCGCGGTCCTACCTTTCGGAAGGAGCAATGAAGCTATACCACTGAAAGCAACAGGAAGAACAATATCTCTCCTGCTCCTTAATGCAGAACACAGTGTTTTCCATATGAAGGTCTTTCCTGTACCACCATAACCATAGAGGAAAAACACACCACCGTTTCCTCGATCAACGTAGACATAATCTTATCATAAACACTCTTTTGCTCGTTACATTGGCGAGGATGTAATCGAAGTGCTCGGCTTTCATCTCATCAATGTCATAAGATGTCTCATCCAGAATGAGCTTATTTATCGCATCACCAATCACATTGCCCACCGGTTTAGGCATGTCTTTAAATTTATGAAGGCTAGCTGCAATTCTCGATCGATAACTTCTCAATTTCCGCCAAAGCAAGATTCTCGGACTGTTCATTAATTAATTTCAAACTGAAATTATAAAAAACAAAATAAATATATTAATATAGATAAATATATATAATCATATTGTATAACTATAAAGTAGAAATAAAATCATAATTGATATTTATTGTAAAACAAATATGTAAACATGGAACGGAATACCCGGATTATCGTGCATCCTCCGATACTTGTACTCTATATCATCAGATAATAAGTGCCAAGTCTTCTCCCATACCTCTCCCGGATTCGACATACTATTAGATAGTAGCAACATAGAAAATAGTCTTCTCAGACTATCGGGCAACCTCCAATGACTCGCTTCTATAATTTCATCAACATATTCCTTGTCATCATCTAATAATCCCAGAGCGTAACATGCAGATTTGAAATCGGGATGAACAACGCGATTTACAGTTTTCAAATCCTTGAATTCCATGGGACCCGCTACATGATTCAACATTATCCTGAGGTAATACAATTCTCCGCAATTCATTGGAACATGATAAATACGCCCCACTGCAAAACAGAATCACTGCGTAGCTAGCTCAAATTAAAGACCAATTCAAACGAATGTTTTTTTGATTGTAATCTGTTAGGTAAAGAGCAGCTGAGAGTTAGAACACACTACAGAGGGGTAAGGCAAAGGGTGGGGAAAATGGGCGGTGAAATACGTGACCCAAAGAAGGCAGCAAGAGTTTGGTTAGGCACATTTGAGACAGCGGAGGCAGCAACAATTGCTTATGATGAAGCTGCCTTAGGGTTTAAAGGAAACAAAGCAAAGCTTAATTTCCCAGAAAGAATATCCGAGTTAGGTAATAATATTCCTCGCCCTCAGCCTCCTCCGTTAGTCCATCCAAATACGTACTCTCAGAGATTACTTGGTAATGAATTTAACTATGGCACTTCATTGGGATTATTGCATCAAAATCCTGGCCCATCTCACCCTCTCTCCTTCACCATAACAAAAACCAAACTTTAAATTTGAATGAAAATCAAATTGACTGCAAACTTAACCACCAACATTCAAGAACCTTCAGAAAAAAAATTAGGTTACAAAACTAAAGTACCCTTAGTATAGATTGGATGAGCTATTGATTCACTGCGATTGACATAGATTTTTGTTCTCTATCAGATCTAGTGACATAACTGAAACTATTTTAAATTCTTTTATCAATCTCAGTTTACATCTTTGTTAACAACATACAAAATAAAATAAAAAGATTCATTCTGCACTTGTTTTATTGTGCATAAAAAATTTATAAGACCGTGTAAAACTACCAACTCATTAAAAGCTTAATCATTAAAAGAGAGCTCCCAGCATGTTTGTGATGATCTAACGCATTCATTCTAGCAAGTAAAATAGATAAGAATGGAGGAGTACTTACTGCTTTGCAAGATGGACACCTACGGTAGATCCGATTGTTTGCAGCTTTCACGCTGGTCTTCTGACCTTTACAAAAATCCCAAAGCAACCACCCTCTCCTATTGCAAGGTTCACATGCAATTCCTGTGTTAACATTTTATATTGCAAGAAGTGGATAAGAAACACGATGAGGGATACAAAGCTTTAAGCAACAATAATTGATATATAATTTGCATATATGATTTTGGCTAATGAAGTACTCTGTTTTATCGCCAAAAAATTGAAGGACTCTGTGCGGATGGCTTGGCTGATGAAGGAGTGTGGATTATGGATGAAGGAGTTAGCGTCTATATCAAACTTTCAAATGTGAAGGATTACGTGTTTATCTCAAATTTTTAACTTATCTAATATTGTTTACCTCAATCACCAGGCGAATATCTTTTTTTTTTTTATTTAAATTTCCGAAATATAAAATTACAGTTTTATGTTTTTTAACATTCCGAAATAAATATATTTTAGTTCTTTTTGCTCCGGATTCTTTTTTTTTATTTAAAATTCCAAAATATAAAATTTGGGAAAAACTGTTACTAACCTAAAAAAATTACTCAATATAAATGATCATTTTAAATTTAAGGATAAAAAAATTAATTTTTGTTATTGTTTTAATTTCTTGGCTGTTTTACTTTATTGGATTATTGATATACTTCAAAAAGGTCAAAAAAAAAAAATTATCAGGAAGGAATTGATGTTGATGACTGATTTGGAAAAATATTTCTGCTTGCTTAAGTATCATGTAAAACAAAACTGTAACCAATGATGGAAAACATATATTCTGCAGAATTAAAAGTAATTTAAGAACTATTCAAGAACAATATCTTTGCATGTGTAATTTAAGATCTAACAGTCGTTAATTGAAAGGAAATATTTGTTAGCAAAAAATGTGAACATTAGGGGTACAAATGTTCCTTCAAGTTGAGGGGTTGGTGTAGAAAGGGGAATGAATTCTTGTTGGTTTATGATTACATGCCGAATGGAAGTTTGAATAAGTGGATTTTTGATAAGCCAAAAGCGTATTTGGGTTTGGGAAGGGAGGAGGAGAGTTTTGACTGATGTGGTTGAAGGTTTGAACTATCTCCACCATGGGTGGGAGAAAGTGGTTGTTCATAGAGATATAAAATCGAGCAATGTCTTATTAGAACAAGATATGAGAGGTAGATTGGGGGATTTTGGGCTGGCAAAGTTGTATACTCATGGTGAAGTGGCAACCATGACACGTGTAGTGGGTACCCTCGGTTACCTGGCACCTGAGCTGGCAATGTTGGCATCACCAGCTGCTTTGCTAGTGATGTTTACGGTATGGGATTGTGGTGTTGGAAGTGGCATGTGGGCGTAGGCCAATAGAGGCTTGGCAAGAAAAAGAAGAGGATGCAATTTTGGTTGACTGGGTTAGGGATAAGTACACAGAAGGAAGATTAATTGAGGTTGCAGATATGAGGATTAAGGGGGAGTATGAGTTGGAGGAAATGGAGGCGGTATTGAAGCTTGGGTTGTCTTGTTGTCACCCTGATCCACTGCACCGGCCCACAATGAAGGAGGTGGTGGCAATCTTGCTAGGGGAGGAGGTGGCGTCAACACCAAGAGTTTTGTTAAGCGAGGCGAGCCATGGAGGAAATAGCAGCAATGGTGATGAAAATGGTGAAGCAGATGCCCCACTTACTCAACTTCCGGTGTGAAAACTTCTCTTGTCCTTGTATAAATAGGCCTTAGTTCATGAATAACTATTGTTTGCATTATTTTATTTATGTTCTGTACACGATCTTGTGATTATGTACCTTGCTTTGAGGTGTTTTAATGATTTTAAATTTCAACTTCTTCCAGAATTAATCGGAATTATACTATTATAAGTTTCTAAAAATAAATTATTTAGGGACAATTTTTTTAGAAACTGAACAAACATTTAGGACGGAGCATGAATTAAAGAGAACCCCCATGAAGAAAACTCCACGGTTCCACCACTGGATCACATATAAATTAAGAAAATACCACTATAAAGCAATAAAAAAAACATCCTAATAAATCAGGAAAAACAACTAAACCTAAATGTAATCTTAAAACAAAATCATATAACCAAACGGTACTATTCAACCTAAAGTCTAATAAAATCATTAACATTCCCAAAACAACGCATATATTTCAAGATCAAATATGCAATTAGCACATCCAGTATTTTCATGTCTTGAATAATAGCACCAACTTTTGTCCTTGTAATGATCTTCAACATTGCAAAATATTGGCTATTTGTAGAAATAATAATCATTACTCTTCCATAATGATTTGATGAATGCCTTCAAATTAGAACGATAGTTAATCGACTGACTCTTGGTGAAATCGGATTTTTGGAAAGTCATATGATTTGCTTTCCCATATCTTTTTTCGATTCATCCTCATTGAAAAGTAGTACTATCCCTAGAATATACAATGCCTCCATATGACCTTTATCTGCAGCTTTTTGTAGATAGTTAATACCGGACTGCAAACTCACTTTATCATATGAACCAATCTGAAAAAGAGAGAAATTAATTAATATTACTTTAAATAACTAAAAAATAATAATTATAAAATTGTTACGGCCAGTACTACTTAAGAAAAATAGGTAATTGTTTACATACCAACCCGTGACGGAATAGAGCCTCAGGATTTTCACATGCAAGACACCTATCCAAAAATCTTGTTGCTACATTACTCCGACGCCACCATGGGTTAATTGGAAAATCCCGGAGTGAACCTTGCTGATATATATATTCATCATTTCCTGCCTCCCAAAAGATCCTAGAAGTTGATTTAAGATTCACGAAAGCGAAAAACGAATTTGCAAGAACGCGAAGAAAAATTTCAATGATAAGTTCCATAGGAAGTTGTTCAATGGAAACCATTGTAATTGAATACACAAAAGAAATTTGAAGAGTTGACTGTGAAGAAAAAAAAACAGTTATATACGAAATATAGATGAATGACTTCATATTTATAGGCTAAAAAAATTATCTAAGTGTTTTTTTTTTCATAAATTCGAAAAAAATTGAGTAATATATTCTTATAAATCTCAAATATTTGAGATAACAGTAGAATTAAAAGATTTATCCGGACTTTAAAAAAATGAGTACTGCAATCATATTACTAATTTTTGAAAAATAAATGTGTACTGCAATCATATTACTAATGAGGACACCAAGTTATGAAAAAAATGAGTACTTCAATCAGATTTATGAATTAAAATAAACTTATCCTAATTTCGGAAATATCCGAAATAATTATAATTGAAAAAGACACCAAGTTATAAAAAACCTCTGTTAGTATATGAAAAAAAAAACACTTATCCAATATTTTTTTAATTAAAATCTAGAAATATCCGAAATATTCGAAATAATTATAATTGAAAAAGATTTATCCAAATTTTAATCTGTAGAAAGCCTATTTTCACCACTTATCCTATTTTTTATTTTTTCAGATTTATGAATTAAAATACACTTATCCTAATTTCGGATTTATGAAAAAAAAACACTTATCCTATATTTTTTTAATTAAAATCTAGAAATATCCGAAATATCCGAAATATATATAATTGAAATCAATTTATCCAAATTTTAATCTGTAGAAAGCCTATTTTCACAACTTAACAAACTGAGTTATTAATTTTCATTGAAGGTTAGTAACATTTGTTCTTCAATTATCTTTGATTAATTATTTTTAATTAATAAGTGTTTTTAACTCGCAGTTATCCTATTTTTGATGTTTTCGGATTTATGAATTAAAATACACTTATCCTAATTTCGGATTTATGAAAAAAAAAACACTTATCCTATATTTTTTTAATTAAAATCTAGAAATATCCGAAATATATATAATTGAAAAAGATTTATCCAAATTTTAATCCGTAGAAAGCTTATTTTCACCACTTAACAAACTGAGTTATTAATTTTCATTCAAGGTTAGTAACATTTGTTCTTCAATTATCTTTGATTAATTATTTTTAATTAATAAGTGTTTTTAGCTCGCAGTTATCCTATTTTTGATGTTTTCGAATTTATGAATTAAAATACACTTATCCTAATTTCGGATTTATGAAAAAAAAACACTTATCCTATATTTTTTAATTAAAATCTAGTAATATCCAAAATATCTGAAATATATATAATTAAAAAAGATTTATCCAAATTTTAATCTGTAGAAAGCCTATTTTCACCACTTATCCTAGTTTTGATTTTTTCGGATTTAATTAAAAAAAAAACACTTATCCTAATTTCGAATTTATGAAAAAAAAAACACTTATCCTATATTTTTTTTAATTAAAATCTAGAATAAAAATGAGTTGGAAATGGAGCTGATGACGTGGCCTTTGACGTGGCCTTTTCTGGAGGCTCTAAATAGTTTTGTTGTTTATATTATATATGATTACTTACAAAATCAGTAAATAGAAAGAAAACAGATTACAAATCGAAACAAAATATTAAATAAATTGAATTTTTGAAATTGCCCGAGTCGTGTGAGACCACACTCTCCTTAAGACAATTTACGCCCCCTCACCGAGTCGTGCTTGAGTTTGATCGGACGGTTGTCTCCTAAGATAAAACGGAGCGTAGCGGAACAGTTACTGCACAATAGTACTTTCGGCGAATTGAGAATAAGCCTGGACAGTATCACCATGGGTGCAGATGCAAGAGGCCAAGGGAACGGATTTATCAATATTCAACGAATAGGAGATTGTGAGGAAGCTGATGGATTTTCGTGTGTTGCAAAGCTGGTTTGTGTCTCCCTTTTAATTTGCTCAAATCGTTAGAATCGAAGAGACTATCTCAATTAAATTGAGAAGCCAAAGTGTTTCGGCTTCCATGAAAGCGCCAAATGAAATGAAGGGAATTTGGGCATTCGAACTTCGGTATGTTCTAGAAAAGGCATGCGAATTTACATGCATTTCTAGTCCAGTTCAAATAAAAAAATGGCAAAAGGTGGGCTTGCGTGGACGGGCAATTTTGGAGCTCCATTCGTAATCGCGGGGACGCGCTCGCACATGAGTTCGATAGCCGAAGGCAAATCCGGACCATGATTTGCACCCCCTTGCGCACTTTGTGCGCGAGAGAGCCTCTATGCTACTTAATCTTACTTCTTACTAAAGTGCAGGAGTATATAAACTAGCCCACTTTTCCATCTTTTTCCAATGTGGGATAACCACATTTTACCATTTTCAACCCACTCACTTTGAGCCTTCATATCTCATTCATCCCTTAATCATTTTGGACAAATGAATATTCAATCTCTATCTCCTCATGGAGTAGAACACAAACCCATAATCAATTTGTCATTTTAACAAATTACTCATTAAGAAAATAAATAATTATTTCCTTCAAAACACACTTTTTTCCAACAATTCCCCACATGAAGGAATAATGCGAAAATGGTGATAAAGTCTGGCAGACGAAAACTTGCATACGATAGATGTGGGAATGCCCATTGAATCTTCGCTCGTACAAGCATATTTACTCTACTCGCAAGTCGATGGACGCGATGTCCTTGAATCGTTATGCTTTTTGTGTAGTCGATCATATGCTTGACACAAGTATCGTCCTAACTTATTTTCAATTCTCATAGCTATGTTCATTCATGGCCCTGAACATACGCTTGGTTCAGCGAGAGGGTCTAAGAATTGAGCCTCACACAATTCTCCTCGAAGCAACCCCACTTCTCTCTCACATAGGTGATTTCTTAAAGGTAACCCGTATTACCCCGCTAGAAATTTTCGACGCGTAAGAATCATTAAAAGCCAAATGCTTATCCTTGTCCTTTCGGGATGTCACTAACAGGAATGGACTTGGGGTTGGTTCCCCCACAGTGACACGCAAGTCTTTTAACAGTTAGGTTGTCCCATTGAATCTAGTTTTTGGGATCTCCAGTCATCTAGATTGGGTTTTCCGCTGTGTTTAACTTTTAAGAATCTTAAGTCCCATTCCCCTCGTCGGATTTCAACTAACTCTCTATTTAACCCTTTGGTTAACGGATCCGCTAAATTTTCCTTTGACTTAACATAGTAAATGGAAATTGTACCAGTTGAGAGTAGTTTTCTAATGGTATTGTGTCTTCGACGTATGTGTCTAGACTTACCATTATACATATGACTTTGTGCCCTTCCAATTGCTGATTGACTATCGTAATGAACGCATATTGGTGGCACTGGCTTTGTCCATCTTGGAGTATCTTCTCTAAATTGGCGTAGCCACTCGGCTTCTTCACCACATTTATCTAACGCTATAAACTCAGATTCCATTGTGGATCTAGCTATAACCGTTTGTTTAGAAAATTTCCATGATATAGCTGCTCCTGCTAATGTAAACACATATCCACTTGTAGACCTTGAGTCTTTGATGTCGGATATCCAATTAGCATCACTATATCCTTCAATTACCGCTGGATGTCTCGTATAATGTAATCCATACTCTCGAGTAAATCTCAAGTACCTTAGTACTCTCACTATACCTTTCCAATGTTCCGCTCCAGGATTACTAGTATACTGGCTCAGTTGCTAAGCGTGTAAGCAATATACATCTGTACAACTCATCAAGTACATTAGACTTCCTATGATTCTCGAGTATTCAACTTGAGAAACTGCATCACCTCTATTCTTTGATAGATGTTGACTCATGTCTATTGGGGTTCTAGCTATAGCCAAATCATCCTTGCTAAATTTCTCAAGAATTTTATCCACATAATGAGACTGACTCAAGACAAGTTCATTTGAAATTCTAGAAATTTTCACGCCAATGATTACATCTGCTAAACCCATATCTTTCATGTCAAACTTTGAGTTCAACATATCTTTTGTGGATTTAATCATTTTGTCACAGCTTCCTATGATAAGCATGTCGTCTACATAAAGACACAAAAATTACATAGCCGTTTTCCGTATTTTTAACATAGACACATTTGTCACACTCATTTATTTTAAACCCACTTTCCAACTTGGCTTGATCAAATTTTTGATGCCATTGTTTTGGTGCTTGTTTCAAGCCATACAAAGACTTTACTAACTTGCACACTTTCTTTTCTTGCCCTACCGTCGCTGAAAACCCCTCGGGGTTATTCCATGTAAATTTCCACTTCTAAATCCCCATTTAGAAAGGCGGTTTTAACATTCATTTGATGTACTTAAAGATTTCGCAAAGCGGCTATTGCAAGTACAATCCTTATAGTTGTTATTCTCGTAACCGAAGAATATGTGTCAAAGTAATCAAGGCCTTCCTTTTGCCTGTAACATTTAATTACTAGTCTTGCCTTATACTTGTCAATTGTTCCATCCGTCTTCATTTTTCTTTTAAAAATCCACCTATATCCTAGTAGTTTGCTTCCCGAAAAAAGATCCACTAATTTCCAAGTGTGATTTTATAAAATGGAATCAAACTCACTTTTTATGGCCTCTTTCCACAAAGGTCCTTCCGAAGAGCTCACGGCCTCTTTATAACTTTGTGGTTCACTTTCAAGCATATAGGTTAGAAAATCCGGGCCAAAAGATTTTTCTACCCTACCTCGTTTGCTCCGTCGAGGTTCTACCTCCGCTTCATCATTTCCATCATGTTCATCATGATGATTTCTTCCTTCTACTTCTTCTTCTTCAATTGAATCATGTCTCCTTTTCGATGAACTTGCCTCATCTCTTTTGCACGGAAACACATTCTCAAAGAAAGAAGCATTTCTTGACTCCATTATAGTATTCATGTGTATGTCTTGAATTTTCGATTCATGCACAAGAAACCTATAAGCACTACTATTGTGAGCATACCCGATAAATATGCAATCAATAGTTTTTGGTCCAATTTTCACCTTTTTAGGAGGTGGTATTGAAACCTTTGCAAGACCCCCCATACTCGCATGTATTGGTATGAAGGCACTCTTCCATGCCACAATTCATAGGGGCTCTTATTTATTTTCTTTCGGGGCATTTTATTTAACACGTAATTTGCTGGCAAGACGGCTTCTCCCCACATGTTATCCGGTAACCCCGAACTTATTAACATGGCATTCATCATGTCCTTTAAAGTTCGATTTTTGCGCTCGACAACTCCATTAGATTGTGGTGTGTATGGTGGTGTTGTTAGATGTTTTATCCCATGTTGAGCACAAATACCTTCAAAAGGAAATTCATACTCACCACCACGATCACTTCTTATGAGTTTTATTTTCCGGTTAAGTTGATTTTCAACTTCATTTTTATAGAGCACAAATTTCTCTATAGCCTCATCTTTATTTTTGAGAAGATACACATAACAATATTTTGTGTTATCATCAACAAAAGTCATAAAGTACTTATTGCTCCCTCATGATTGTGTTGACTTGAAGTCACATAAATCCGTGTGAACCAAATCAAGTGGTTCATTATTTCTTACAATAGAGTGGAACGGAGGTTTTGTAAACTTTGCCTCTACACAAATTTCACATTTATTTTTGTAGTCTATTTTAATTTTTGGTATGCAATTAATATTAATTAATCTACGTATAGTATCATAATTAACATGTCCTAGTCTACCATGCCACAAATTAGAAGACTCAAGCAAGTAAATGGAAGAGTTTTTCATTTCATTGCTTTTAGGCTTAATAGCCATTACATTTGGTTTCACAACCATAACACTAAGCTTGAACATACCATCACTAACATATCACTTTCTTACAAACATTCCACTCTTAGACAAAGTCACCATATCGGATTCAAACACAACACGAAAATAATGCTTAATCAAAAGCGATCCGGGCACCAAATTTTTTCGGATTTCGGGCACATAAAACACATTGTTGAGAGTCAACTCTTTTCCGGAAGTCATCTTGAGCATCACCTTTCCTTGACCTTTCACATCGGAAGTAGCCGAATTTCCCATGAACAATTTCTCACCATTTTCAAGGGCTTCAAAACTACTAAACATTTCCTTGTTGGAACACACATGCCTAGTTGCACCGGTGTCAATCCACCACTAATTTGGGTTTGAACCCACCAAATTCACTTCAGAAATCGTCGCCACCAAATACATATCGGAAACTTCATTTGTCATGACATCAACCATGTTCGCTTGCTTCTTTGGCTTTCTACACTCGGAAGACTTGTGGCCCACAATACCACAATTGTAGCAAGTTTCGCCAAACTTCTTCTTGGAGATTCCTCCCATTGGATTCAAACTAGAACCTTTTCCGGCACAAACTTGCCTTTGGCCTTGCCTTTGGCCTTAGAGCTATCAACATGCTCCACCACATTGGCTTTCGCCACAAGAAGATGATTCAACTTCTTTTCCACAACCCTATTCTCTTCCTCAATTCGAAGACGAATAGCAAGCGCTTCAACATTCATTTCCTTTCGTTTATGTTTAAGGTAGTTTTTGAAATCTTTTCAAGCGGGAGGCAATTTTTCAATTATAGCCGCCACTTGAAAGCTTTCACTAATTACCATTCCCTCAACATAAATTTCATGGATTATTATTTGCAATTCTTCCACTTGACTTTTAACTGTTTTAGAGTCCATCATTTTGTAATCGAGAAAGCGGCCAACAATGAATTTCTTTGTGCCCGTGTCATCGATTTTGTACTTATATTCCAAGGACTCCCATAGTTCCTTTGTGGTTTTCTTAACACTATAAACATTATATAGTGTATCCGATAACCCATTTAGTACATAATTTCGGCAAAGGAACTCCGAATGCTTCTAAGCATCAAGAGCATTCACGGCCTGCACGTCCGTCTCATTCTCACCCAACTGTGGCGGGTCTTCTTTTAGAAACCTCGTCAAGTTCAAGGTGGTCAAGTAAACGAGCATCTTTTATTGCCACCGTTTAAAGTCTTGGCCAACAAATTTTTTCGGTTTCTCACCATGGTGAGTCGGAACAGTTTGGACAACCACCCTTGGAGGATTGGTTTCCCCACGAAGCGCTTCCTCCAGACGAGGAGTCTCGATAGTATTGTTCCCGGAACCAGTTCCAGTTACGTTCACATTGTTCGAATCAGTAGCCATTTCTGAAACGAAACACAAGTAATTAGTTACTGTTTTTTTTCCTTCGAAATCTTTTTCCCTTCCAAAGAAATAAATTGTCTTAAGATTGTTAGGAAAATTACTTACAAAATCAATATATAGAAAGAAAACAGATTACAAACCGAAAAAAAATATTAAATAGATCGAATTTTCGAAATTACCCGAGTCATGTGAGACCACACTCTCCTTAAGACAATTTACGTTCCCTCCCCGAGTCATGCTTGAGTTTGATCAGACGGTTGTCTCCCAGGATAAAACGGAGCGTACCGGAACAGTTACTGCAGAATAGTACTTCCGGCGAATTGAGAATAAGCCTGGACAGTATCACCACGGGTCCAGATGCAAGAGGCCAAGGGAACGGATTTATCAATATGCAACGAATAGGAGATTGTCAGGAACTGGTGGATTTTTTGTGTGTTCCAAACTGGTTTGTGTCACCCTTTTTAAGCTGCTAAAATCGCTAGAATCGAAGAGACTATCTCAATTAAATTGAGAAGCCAAAGTGTTTCAGCTTCCATGAAACTGCCAAATGAAATGAATGGACTGGACTGTTCGAATTTCTGTATGTTCTAGAAAAGACTGTCCGAATTTTTGTCTGTTCTAGTCCAGTTCAAATAAAAAATGGCAAAAGGTGGGCTTGCGTGGATAGGCAATTTCGGAGCTCCATTCGTGTCCGCAGGACGCGCTTGCACATGAGTTCGGTAGCCCGAAGGCAAATCCGGACCATGATTTGCACCCCCCTGCGCACCTGTGCGCGAGAGAGAGCCTCTATGCTACTTAATCTTACTCCCTACTAAAGTGTAGGAGTATATAAACTAGCCCACTTTTCCATCTTTTTCCAATGTGGGATAACCACATTTTACCATTTCCAACCCACTCACTTTGAGCCTTCATATCACATTCATCCCTTATCATTTTGGACAAATGAATATTCAATCTCTATCTCCTCATGGAGTAGAACACAAACCCACAATCAATTTTTCATTATAACAAATAACTCATTAAGAAAATAAATCATTGTTTCCTTAAAAACACACTTTTTTCCAACATTAGTAGTCAAGATGGGCAACGAAAAATCAAAGGTTGATAAGTTTGACGGATCGGATTATGATTTCTGATGGTTGAAAATAGTGGATTTCTTATATGGTAAGGATCTCTATAATACTCTAAAAGGAGTAAAGAGCACTAAGCAAGAGGATTAGGAAAACTATGGGTGTTCTTAGGTCGACTATAGTAAACAGTATTGCTAAGTAAACCAAGAAGATGAAGACCATCAAGGAGATTCTTGATTTTCTGTCAGAAAAGTATGAGAAACCATCAGTAGCCGGCAAGGTTGATATGGTGCGGAAGTTATTCAACTTGAAGATGGCAGAAGGGGCTTCTATATCAGACCATATTGATGATTATTAAAACATTCTTGACTCATTGAGTGCGGTGGAGATTACGTTTGAGGATGAATTCCAAGCATTAATAATATTGGGTTCTTTGCTAGAAAGCTGAAGTGGAGCAATTATTGCGTTGAGTACTGTAGTAGGGAAGAATGAATTGAATAGCGAGGATATCAAGGAATTACTTATTGGCGAGGAAAATCGTCGTAAGAAATTGGGCATTGTCTCTACTTCAGGAGCGGCTTTAGCTACAACTAACAGGGGGAAGCCAGGTACAAACAGTAATTGGAAATCAGAATTGGCTAAGAACATAGTTGGTGGTGGGTCTAAATATAAGGAAAAGTCCAAGGGGAATTAGGATCCGATAAAATGCTATAAGCGTGGGGAGATCGGGCACTTCAAGAAGAATTGTCCCTTGATGGGGAACAAGACAGTGAATTTAGTTATCGAGGATATAGAAGATACACTGGTTGTTAGTGTTAGTAATTCACTAGAATCATGGGTGTTAGATTCAGGGGCATCATTATATTCATGCGAACGCGTAGAAAAGATAGATAACTATACTTCCGGGAATCATGAAAAGATCTATCTGGCGGATGGGGAACCTTTACAAATCAAGGAGAAAGGGATGTCAGTATTGAAACATCAAGCGGTTCGCCTTTGCAACTATATGGGGTAATACATATTTTGGGTTTAAAGAAACCTGTTATCAGTTGGGCAGTTGGATGAAGAAGGTTTGAAGTGACCTCTGGCTGTAAGAATAGGGTTATTATTAAGGGAACTAAGGAGGTAGCTCGAGGTAATAAGGTGGGTACATTGTAAATTGCTACAAACACCATAATAGTATTGATTTTGCGGAGGACAATGGTAATACGGTTTTGTGGCACTGTTAATTGGGTCACGTAAGTGAAAAAAGGGATGAGGGTAGTTTATTCGAATGAAACTGTACCGGGCTTGAAGACAGTGGATGTGGGTATCTGCGAGGACTGTGTCTTTAGAAAGAAATCAAGGAATAATTTCTCAATGAAGGGTAGGATTTTGAGAGAATAGAAGTTGGAGTTGGTTCACACATATTTGTGGGGGCCATCACCGGTTGCATCTCTAGGTGGTGGAGCATATTACATGACCTTTATTGATGAATTTAGAAGTAAGGTCTGGGTTTATTTCTTGAAATATAAAGATGAAGAATTCGAGATGTTTAAGAAGTGGAGGGCCTTGGTGGAGACAAAGACCAGGCTTAAGGTAAAAATCTTGAGATCTGATAGTGGTGGGGAGCATGAGCTTAGATAGTTGAAGAATATTATGCTGTGAATGGTATTCGCATGGTTAAAACCCCAATCAGGATGCCACAACATAACAGGGTTGCAGAGAGGAAGAACAGAACATTGAATTAATGAGCCAGGACTATGAGATTGAAGTGTGGACTTACGAAGATGTTTTGGGCAGATCCAGTTAACACAGCGACTTTCTTGATTAACATGGGACCATTAGTACCGTTCGTAAATGGAATTCCAAAGGAGGCGTGGAGTGGTAAGTATGTAAATTTTTCCTTTCTTTGCATATTTGGTTGTGTTTCATATGTCCATGTTAATTCTACGAAGAGAACTAAATTGGATGCTAAGTCTTTGAGGTGTACATTCATTAGGTATGGCGTAGATGACTTCGGGTACAAATTTTGGGATGAGCAGAATCGGAAAGTTATTCGTAGTCGGGATGTCATAGTTAATGAGAAAATTTTGTATAAAGACAGGAAGAGTGTAAGTGCATCTGATGTGATTAGTTCAGAACCTGAAAATGTTGAGCTAGAGGATATTCTTGGCTTGGGTGGGAGCAATGAGGTTCATGTTGACCAAGATCAGGGGGTCAATGAGGATGACCCAACTACTCCACGACCGGTTCCGCTACGCAGATCCACAAGATTGTGTGGGTCGCCTGATAGGTATTTTTCTTCAAATTTCTATTTTTTATTAACAGATAGTGGTGAAGTGGAAAGTTATGCGGAGGCTAGTCGGTTGTAAAGATGACTACTATCAAAATGGTTCTGGGTTTTGTAGTTGCAGAGAACTTTCTGTTATAACAGACTGATGTAAAGACAGTCTTTCTTCGTGGGGATTTGGAAGAGGTAATTTACATGGTACAACCACAAATTACTTGTCTAAGGGTAATGAAGAGTGGTTTGCAGATTGAAGAAGAGATTGTATGGCCTGAAACAAGCTCCTCGACAGCGATACAAGAAGTTCGATGGATTCATGCATGACATTCAGTTTTTTAGATGCGATGCAGATCATTAATTGTTGCTATTTCAAAAGGTTTGATAACAGGTACATAATCTTCCTTTTATATGTGGACGACATATTAATAGTGGGCTCTAGTGATAGGGAGGTAAACATATTGAATGGACAGTTGTCAGAACACTTTGAGATGAAGGATTTTGGGGAAGCCAGACAGATTTTGGGTGTGCGGATTGTCCGGGATAGGAAGACAGTGAAGTTGTTTCTTTCGCAGGCTGAATATGTCAAAAAGGTCTTGGGGAGATTCGATATGGAGAGAGCAAAGCCAACGAGTACACCATTGGGTAGCGACTTTAAGCTATCTAATAAGAACTCACCTAGGATATGTAGGAGCATGCTTAGATGGAGAAGACTACATATGCTTCGACATTGGGGAGTCTAATGTATGCCATGGTGTGTATAAGGCCAAATATTGCTCATGCGGTGGGAGTAGTCAGCCGGTTCATGGGTAATCCAGGGAAGCAACATTGGGAAGCAGTTAAATGGATCCTAAGGTACTTGAGGAGTACTATTTGTATGCCTTATATTTCGCAGGCAAGGGTATCGAGTTAGCGGGTTATGTGGATGCGAATTTGACATAAAGTGATCTTGATAGCAGGAAAAGTACTATGGGTTATGTGTTCACATTGGGTGGTATGACAATTTTCGGGGCTTCTAAGTTTCAGAAGGTCGTGGCACAATCGACTGTTGAAGTAGAATATATTTTAGTAACTATGGCAAGCAAGGGGATGGTATGGTTGCAGAGTTTCTCAAGTGAACTTGGGAAGGCTCATAGTGATAATGTGCTCTACAGTGACAGTCCGAGTGCTATTCATCTTGCCAAGAATCCAGTGTTTCATTCTAGTACAAACCACATTGAGCTGAGGTTTCATTGCATTAGGTACCTCTTGTAATGGAGAATCTTAAAGCTTGAGAATATTCAAGGATCGGAGAACTTGGCTGACATGTTAACAAAGGTTATGAACCTTGATAAGTTGAAACTATGCATAGCTTCAACTAGGCTTGGAGACTAGGAGAGGAGGTCGGCACTACCATAATCGAGGTGAGCAAGGATCACGAGGAACATGTGAAGGAACGGACAAGAGAGCTTGATATGGTTGATCTTTAGGTGGGAGATTGTTGGGATATAGTCCAACCAATGTACTAAGCTGATTAATAAGGAGGAAAATATCAAATAGGAACCAAAACGGGTTGGCACGGTAAGTGTGAATAAGTTTTGGGGGTTTCCAGGGATTTTGGTGTTTTGTTGGACAAAGGATACGGTCGAATCAATGGAGATTTTTTTTTCCTTAGCATGGTCATGCTTTATAATTAGCACGGTCATGCTCGGCTGGACTGGGCCAAAAATCCGATTTCGAGATTTTCTTATTGTACAGGGTTTAGGACTAGTCCGGGGTGCCTATATACGCAATGTTTCGCCCCCAAACTTGTTGTATCTCATATTTGATATATTATAATGCAAGATCCTAACTTGTCATATCAGACGTAGTCAATTAGTTAGTGAATTGGGTAAACAATTATCTTGTGTTTTTATTGCTTTGATTGCGTGTTTTTATTTTATTGTTTAACCTAAAATTATTATCGTTAAAGGTAACTTCGATTTAACGACAAAATAAGTTGAAAAAATCATTTAAGAACGGAGGGAGAGTATAAAAAATTTAAAACATTGATTGTACAATGTTAAAGTTTTAAAAGCTTTCAAAAAAAAAAAAAAAAAAGAGTTTATGCCTCAAAAATGAATGTTTTTTCTTAAAACTTGCTATAAAATAAATATTAATATTGTAAATTACTTTATACCTGAATGATGTTTTAATGATTTAAAAAAAAAAGTAAATATTTCTTATATTTCACTTCACTTCACTTGATATCAATTTTCATTTTGATCTATTGCACTTCACTTAATACTATCCAAAATTGAAAGTTTTTATATTCACAACTTTAATCAAATTACTATTTCCTCACTTATTCTCTGTTACTTTTACTTTTTCTACACACAACACCTTGTTTTATTAATTCTCTATCCTACTTTTTGTTAAATCGTTTGCCTGTTAATTTGGTATTAATTGAAGTGAAATGAAGTGAGTATATATTTAAAAGTATTGTGAATGATCTCGATTCAATGTCATAATAAAATAATCTTTGATGATAAAATTGAATATTTAAGCAATACATATTATTTGATTTACATTTTTAGAGTAAAGAAGTAAGCACTCATTATTTAAAACCGGAATGAGGGTATTAAAAAAAAAAAAAAAGGAATATTATGTGTACGTGTATATATTTTGATCACAAGATCTTATAAATGCTAACCTTTCGAAGCAAAAGCACGCAAATTCCAACAGGCAGTAGTTGTTAAATATTATGTGTACGTGTATGGTAATGATATTCTTAAAGTATGAGAGGTAAGGTTTGTTAACTTTCGTTTTGGGATAATGTTTTAACACATCTCATTAATTAAGTGTATCTGGGCTTTGCTAAATCTTAGCACGTGTACTTATTAATTGGGATCCTCTAAAATCTTAGGATGATAAAGAATGCACCCACAATTTATATCTTGATTAGATATTAACACTCCACCTCCCGTGCATATATAGGGGTGCAATTGGATCAATACGTGTCATTTATAATTTTTGTACGATAAAAGCAACCAGAAATATTTGAACCCTATAACTTAAAGAGTAGGTCTAGCGAGAAACGCGTTTCTCCATAAGTTATGGAGAAACGGGTTTCTGGATATCCAGAAGCTTTGGGATTGATATCCAGAAGCTTTGGGACGGATATCCAGAAAAAAGATTTGAGACCAAATCCAAGGCCAAGAGCAAATTTCTGATTCTGGATATCACTTTCACAAGGTTCTGGATATCCAGAACATTGATTATGGATATCCAGAAGCCTTAAAACTTATATCCAGAAGCCAATTCTAAATTTCAAGATATCATTTACATAAGGTTCTGGATATCCTTTCAAAGGGTTCTGGATATCCAGAACCTTTGAGACTGATATCCAGAAGTAACCATGGGCCAAGGTCATGGCCAATACAAAATTTCTGGATATCCTTTCAAAAGGTTCTGGATATTCTTTCAAAGGGTTCTGGATATCCAGAACCTTTGAGACTGATATCCAGAAGTAACCATGGGCCAAGGTCATGGCCAATACAAAATTTCACGGATATCCTTTCAAAAGGTTACGGATATCCTTTCAAAGGGTTACGGATATCCGAACCTTTGAAGCTGATATCGAGTAACCATGGGCCAAAGGTCATTGCCAATACAAAGTTTCTGGATATCCTTTCAAAAGGTTCTGGATACCCGTAACCCGTTTCTCCATAACTTATAGAGAAACGCGTTTCTCCATAACTTATGGAGAAACGCGTTTCTCCCTAGATTTTGGCATACCTTGCTAAACCTTGAACTCTGATACCATGTTAAATAACCAACTCCTCTAAAATCTTAAGGTGATAGAGAGCGCATACACAATGTGATCATGCTTAGATATTAACATATATGTGTGCAATTATTTCTGCTAAATTCTCTGAAATGTATACTCTACATAGTAAGGGTATGATATATTTTCATGTTAAATGTTATTTCGTAAGAATAAAAATATATATTTCTTTGGTATAAATAGTTGTACGAATTAAGAACATGCAATTTTTTATTTTACCCTTGCACTATAACTTATTTCAATTTATTACTTCCTCCCCTCCAAAATAATTAATGTTTTTCAGTCCTAAATAAATATTGTTTTCCAATTAAAAGATTCAAAAAAAAAAAAAATTACCATTGCCTTGAAACTTGTTGTTTTGTATTAATTCTTTTATTAGTAATATAAGTGTTGGAAATAAACAATCTGTGTGCAGTTAAAATATTTTCTTGAAATATCAGTAGAAGTAATCTCAAAATATGCTTCTAAATAATGTTTTTCATTAAGTATTTTCGAAAAATACTTCTTAGAAATATTTATTCTAAGAATTAATATATGTTTATCAAAATATATCTTGTGAAAGAAGAAAAGGTGAAATAAAAATACTTGCTAAATCTTATTGGTAAGTATAATAAACAAAATATTCAAATGTAAACGTTTACTTGGTTTTGACTGAGGCTTGCTGATGCAATTACCTTAAGACAAAATTTTCAATCCTTGCTTCGGTGCACGCCATGGTAGATTGAAAGTCTCCCAAGATACAACCGTCTTGAATCTCTTATTTTGCACTAATTAGAGATTCCTCGGGAAAAATAGAGTATTTAAAAGAAAGAGAACAATAAAAGAAGAATATGATTTACTTGAAAATTGAGTTAATGAATTGGCCAAATTCTTCCTCAATTTATAGGGATCATAGTGTCTCTTCTCGACGGACACATCCATAGAAACAAGGCTTGAAAAGTCATTCGTTAAGTTTAAAACTGAAAATCTGTTAAAATTTGTCAGTTCTGTTAATATTGTAACTGAAACTTGAGAATTTGTTATGTTTATAACGGTAAATGACAATTTTCGTTAACTTTTTGACGAAATGTGGCAATTACGTTAAAATTTTAACAGAAAGTCACATTTTTCGTTAAAACAACAAAAAGGCATGTTTTTATTATCTTTCTAATGAAACTATAACGAAAATTAATGGAGCTAGGTTTTATGATTCAAAAGTTAAGAAATGCTTATGAAATACAGTATATTATAACTTTTGATCTTATCCATCATTCAAACAATTTGAGTTCCCCAGGAACACAAATGTCCTTGTTCAATTCAAGTCTCTCTTTTAATTCATGTGAGATTTTATTATTTCATGAAATCTATTTGGAAATAATTTTTCATTCACTATATTTCATAATATTGGAAAAGTGACAATAAAATTTCCATTATTGTTTTCATCTCATATATTTGATTATTTAATAAATTAAAATGACTTCCACTTTAATATCACAATCAAATTATCATGAAATTACAACAGTAAGCGACACCTATTTTGGACGAAAGAAATAATTGATTTATTGAAAGTGGAGTAACGTAGAAAAAGATGACAATAAATAGGATAAAATTCTAATTCTAATTATTAAGCAATAGTACTCCCTCCGTCCCTAAAAGATTGTCCTGTTGTAGGAAAAGCTTCACCTTCTTGTACCTTAGTAGATTTGCACTAACATTCATACATAAGTTTAGAAATGGAATATACTTTTTGGGACAAGTCAAAATGACAAATGAGACAATCTTTCAGGAACGGAGGGAGTATAATATTATTTTATTCTTAATTTGTGAAAAAAAAGAAGTAAAAGCAACAAGTATTTTGAAAGGAATAGAATAACTTATACTTCCTTCATTATTTTGAACAAAAGCTTGAATAAAGAATAATACGCGGATAGTTGTTGAGAGTATGAAAATGTGTCCCATTGAATAAAAAAATATTTCAAAATTTTCATTTTGAGAAAATGTAAATTTTATTGGGACAATCTTTTTGACAAAAAGTGTAACTTTTAGTGTGATGCAGGGAGTATTATTGTTGGATATAATTTATACTTTCTCCGTTCCAAAATACTTGTAGTTTTATCATTCCTTAGAAATCTTTATCATTATTTACCAAGTATACTCTTAATTATAATTGAAAAAGCACATAGTAAAAGTAAAAGCAGTTAGCTAATTACTTGAAATATTTTAAGGATAATGTAGTCTATTAGATATTTATTATGAATAAGTTTTAGGGAAAACCTGTTTCTCCATAAGTTATAAAAAGCCCACTTTTCATCCTTAAAAATATCGAGTTTAGACCTTAAAACATTGAGTTTAGGTCTTAAAATACCTAGAAAATAAAATAGTGAGTTTAGGCGTTAAAACAGTGAGTTTAAGCTAGAAAATAAAATAGCGAGTTTAGGCCTTAAAACAGTGAGTTTAGGCTTTAAAACACCAAGTCGATATATTTAAAAACAGGACTTTTTATAACTTATGGAGAAACAGATTTCCCCCAAAATTTTCTGATTTATTATTTGCATGTTTTATTTTGAACAAAAAAATCTAAAACAATAAGTATTTTCGAATAGGAAGTATATAATTACTTATATTGAAATTTTATTTAATCTCTGAAGATTATTTGTACTATATTTTAGCATGAATTGTCTGAAATAAAAATGAAATACAGAATTTGTGTTACTCCCTCCTTAGAAAATGTCGCACATTTGTATAAAAGAATGTTAAACAATATCTTTATGTTAATTTAATTGTTTAAATAAAAAAAATTTATAGATAATATTTATAATAATTTATCAATAATAAGTTATATGTTTTATAATAATAATAACATTAAATAAAATTATAACTCAAAATTTTTATATTAATATATAAACTATAAAATAAGAATGAGACATTTATTTTTTAAACGGGGAATAGTACTACAGCTATGTGACTATGTGAGTAGTGAAATTTTGGAGTTTATTGATGTCGGCAGCAGCTCAACCCAATAGTCAAGGATAGGATACTGAACATGGCCCTATCCCTAAATTTGCGTGCTTAAAATTCCCTCTCTTACAAAAACGTGTACCCACTTCATGCTCAGTCTATCGAGGAACTTAGGGTGCTTATTGCTTAACCGACCCCAAAGCCATAATAATGTCTCAAAACGACTACAAATATTGGATATTATTTCATAGGATAGAGAATTTTTGAGGATTTTATTTTGTTTTATTTATTCAATTTTTCGTTTGAAAAAAATTAGTGTTACTCCCTTCGTCCCTAAATGTTTGTCCCATTTGACTTTTCAAACATTTTAATTTAGTGATTTTGAAGCTTTAATTTTGGTTATTTTTACGAACGCTTTGAAAATTATTGATAGTATACACTGCCGTTATGTAATACTCCGTCCCTAAATATTACAAGTTTTGAAAATTTAGTGATTTTGAAGCTTTAATTTTGGAAATGAGACTAACTTTTTGGGACAAAGGAAAAGGGAAAATGAGACAAACATTTAGGGACAGAGGGAGTATAATTTAACATTAAAATTAATTTGAGTCTATAGCTAAACTATGGGAATCAATTTTAATTAAGTATCATTTTTTTGGTGGTTTTGTAATTAAATGTGTAACAAATTATAAAAAATGTGTCTTATAGTTATAGTTGAACAATTAAATTAAATTGAGTCTGATAGTTAAACTGTGGAGTAAATATTAATAAAACATCAATTTTTTTTTTTTTTTTGAAAAAAAATATGAAAAATAACTTTTACACTTCAAGTATAAGAGACAAACTAGTTTTATAATTCAGCTAAAAGAGATTAATAAAATATTAGATTTTTTGAACTTTTCTACCAAATTAGAAAATTAAAAAATAATTACACTTATAGTTCAACTATAAGAGGCGAGTTTGACTTATACTTCAACTACTGATATTTGTCAAAAAAAAAAAAAAAGTATTGTGTTTCCATCATTAAGCTTTTTGAGGATAGTCGGATCTTTCTAGCTATTGGGTTCTTATATAAAATATTGAAAATTTAGTGTCCTTATACTCCCTCCGTCCCACCTCACCTCAGACACTTATTTTCATTTTGGGCCGTCCCAGCTCACTTGACACTTCCCAAAATAGCCTACTTTTTATAATTTTATATTCACTCTACCCCACCGCTCATTCTCTCTCTTCATTTTTCACCACTCAATTTATTCAACCAACACTACTATTTACCCCACTCATTCTCTCTCTTCATTTTTTACCACACATTTTTTTTATTTTATTCTTTTTTCTTAATTCCCATGCCCACCTCAAGGGTGTCAAGTGAGGTGGAACGGAGAGAGTATATAGTATTCATTAAAACAAAGGCTCCTAGAGTCAGGAGCCCAAAAAAAAAATTATTTCTAACTGAATGTCAAGTTGTAATTAATCTCTTAAATAAGATTTTAAATGAAATTTAATAACGGACAGTTATCAAATCATCCCTCACCCTATCAAAAACGACCAACTAGTACAAGAATTTTCGAAATCGACCACCAGGGTAGTCCTCTCATTGTAAATGGACGCGCATACCCTTGTTAGATTTGACAAAATTACATAAATGTCATCGCTTAATTGACGTGGACGCATGTGGTCCATTCCCCATCTCCCCATCTCCCCCTCTGCACTTTCTTTCTCTCTCTCTCTCTCTTTCTTTTTTTTTTTTCCCTCAAAACTTTAAAATGAAATATCTTAAGATCTAGAAATAAAAAAAAAAAAATCTGAAATCACCGTTGTTTTCGTATCGTCAATACGAATCAAACTAGTAGTATCAACATATAATTTGGAGTAAATTAGAGAAGTTCACAGTTGTTTTTGATAAGCTCAAAGTTATTTTTCACATTTGTTCCAATAACAATTAAGAGAAGTTTACAGTTGTTTTAGCTACATTTATAATTTCTACATGGAAATGACTATTATTTACTTAATTCACATATTTTTTTTGTTAAGTTCACAGTTGTTTTAGTTAAGTTCATAGTTGTTTTTAGTCTTTTATAGCCTTTATTTTTGCAATTTTATGAGATTATTTGACATATTTGTTAAGTTCACTATTGTTTTTTGTTAAGTTCGCATTTATTTTTTGTTAAGTTCGCAGTTGTTTTAGTCCTTTATGACCTCTATTTTTGCAAATTTATGAGATTATTTAACATATTTGTTAAGTTTACAATTGTTTTTAGTTAAATTTACAGTTATTTTTAGTCTTTTATGGCCTCTATTTTTGCAAATTTATGAGATTATTTGACCTATTTGTTAAGTTCACTGTTGTTTTTTGTTAAGTTCGCAATTGTTTTTTGTTAAGTTCGCAATTGTTTTAGTCCTTTATAACCTTTATTTTTGCAAATTTATGAGATTATTTGACATATTTGTTAAGTTTACAATTGTTTTTAGTTAAGTTTACAGTTATTTTAGTCTTTTATGGCCTCTATTTTTACAATTTTATAAGATTATTTGACATATTTATTAAGTTCACAGTTGTTTTACATAAGTTCACAGTTGTTTTTACGTAAGTTCACATTTATTTTTAGTATTTTAGTACCTCTATTGTTATTAGTTTTATTAGGATAAGATTTTTTAATCTTACTTCACATACACAAAACCAGCAAGTAGAAGCTCAAAGTCCTATATGACCAACAGAAACATACATTTGAATTTTGGAGTTGTCCAAATAAACCCAATAGACCACCTTAGTAAGTCAGGGGTATTGGAACTAAATGATTCATAAAAAATAATATTTGAAAGTGTATTTGATAGAAATTGAACTCATGACCTCTATTACATATGATCATTCGCAATTAAAAAAATAAAAGCGCTTAATTGAAATAAAAAAGAAACTAAGGCCTAAACAAAGTACTCCCTCTGTTTCACGATAATATATAAAATTTTCTTTTTGGGCGTCCCACAATAATATACTCCCTCCGTCCCACCAAAACTGATACTTATTTCCTTTTTGGTCCGCCCCATCAAAACTGATACTTTCCAAAATAGCAAGGAAATCATCACTATTTACCCCACTCATTCTCTCTCCTATTTCACTTTTACACTCAAAATATTCTCTCTCCTAACTATTCCTCCCACTCATTCTCTCTCCTATTTAATTCTTCATACTCACAACATTTTCTTTCACTTTTTCACTCTCTTACTTTCCCTTAATCCGCGTGCCCAAAAAGTTGATCTCAGTTTTGGTGGGACGGATGGAGTATAACTTTCCTAAAATGGAAAGGAATCTTTACTATTCACTCTACTCATTCTCTCTTCTACATTATTTTAATACTCACATCACCATTATAATTTACTATTCTCTCCACTCATTCTCTCTCCTATTTTATTTTCACACTCACAACACTTTCAATATAATACTTCCTCTTTAATTTTCGTGCATTGGCAAAAGTCTATAAAACTATAGGACGGAGGGAGTATTATTTATGGAAAAACAAGATTAATTAATTGAATGTTTACACCCCATCTTATATCTACAAACCAAAATAAATAAAATGGAAAATAAAATGTAAAAAGAATCGTATTCTTCCCATTTTTCGTCGAAAGAACAAAGAGCAAGTAATCTGATAAAATAAATTAAAAACTAGGGGTGAGCAGAAAAACCGAAAAATCGAAAAAAATCGAAAAAAATCGAAAAAACTGGAACCGAATAACCAAACCGATCACTTAATGATTTGGTGTGGTTTTTTAAAACTCAAAAACCGGCTAAACCGGTTTGGTTTTGGTTTTGTATAAATAAACCGATAAAAAACCGAACCGAACCGAACCGAAATTACTTATACTTATACGTAGTTGTTCATATAGGAGCCTTCGTGAATAAAGCTTCTGCCCTAGAGATCACCTTGCTTGAAATTAACGCAAAATTGATAAAATCAAGGCAGAGTTTCGGAAGCAATTCTTAGAATATTAAATCTATCTGACTAATCATTTTTTACCAAGTAATTGTCATGCAATAATATGTATCTTTCTGGTCTATGCTCATTCTGCAACTAGCTAGTGCCAATTGATCATTAACAATACCCAACAGAGACTTCTTCTAGCCACATCAAGATCAGAAGAGTAAGTAATTCTATAGAAAGCAGTGAATCAGTGCACGCGTTTGAACTTCAATAATATTTGAAATAACTCAATGCTGCCTGTTTCTTCCAATGAACCATTTTATTCATTTGATGTTGATTCGAATTCTGGAAGGATATCTACCCAATGAATGACTTTGTATATGTTGCAAACAAGTGACAAAGTGGGTGGTAAATTATGTTAATTTCTTCCAATGAACCATTTTACCAAGTAACTGTCATGCAATATGTATCTTTCTACACTAATGTTAAAATTTTGAATGGTGTTCCAAACGACACCGAATGACACCGAAACCAAACCGAAACCAAACCAAAACCGAACAAAACCGAAATCGAACAAAACCGAAATCGAACGGTTTTGAAATACAAAAATCGATATTTTTCGGTTCGATTTCGGTTTTAGCCTATAACCGAACCAAATCGGACCGTGCACACCCCTATTAAAAACCCTGACCTCTCTTTCATCATTAACGTCATTGTCGTTAATGGTGTTCCATTCGATCACCGTCCTCAGTTTAACCTCCCTATTTCAAAATCAATATAATTTCTATGACATTATTATAATAGCTTTGCTCCGATCAAATTTCCCCCTAAATTAAGCCTTCAAATTGCAGAACATCGGAAACTCATTCCAATCAGCGAACAAACTGTCCACACCGTCGGCGTAGCTGCAGAAATTTTGACAATCGAAGTACGTCTGTACATCGTCCGGAAAGCTACCCCGTGATGGATCCGACTCCAGCGGCGATGACAGACTGTCACCAGCAGAGGTCATTTCAAGCATCTCCTTGAACTTGGATGATTCATAAAAAATAATACTCCCTCCGTCCCACCTCACTTGACACCCTTTAGGTGAGGTGGGCACGAGAACTAAGAAAAAAAAAAAAAAAGAAATGTGTGGTAGAAAATGAAGAGAGAGAATGAGTGGGGTAAATAGTAGTGTTGGTTGAATAAATTGAGTGGTGGAAAATGAAGAGAGCGAATGAGTGGTGGGGTAGAGTGAATATAAAATTATAAAAAGTAGACTATTTTGGGAAGTGTCAAGTGAACTGGGACAGCCCAAAATAGAAATAAGTGTCAAGTGAGGTGGGACGGAGGGAGTATTTGAAAGTGTATTTGAGAGAAAAGATAGTGGTCGATGGTCGGGGAGTAATCGTCAGACATGGGAGAGTAGAGAGAGAGAGAGAGAGACTGTGTGTGTGCTTATTGTGTGTCGTGTACGGGAGAGAAGAGTAGTTTGAGTATATCATTAAACTAGTAAGGGACCTGATGGAATATTGATTCTAATGTTGGATTAGTCGGTTAAATTCGAAAATTTATTGGCCTAATTGAATGATTGACTTAGAATGAAGGACCCAGTAGTAATTTCCCCATTTAATAAATAACTTTATGTTCTTTATTAATTATAATAATATTAATTTAAAAAATGTTGTTGGTAATTGGAGATGGCCAAAAAGGGTCCAAATCTGTGGGAGGTCCGCACGGACCGTTGCCCGGGACCCGTTTGGCCCGAGCCCGTCTAGCTCATGGCCTATAACCCGTCCATCCCGCTTTTCGTACGGGACGGGCTTGGATCAAAGAAATTCGCACGGATCGGGTTTTGACCCGCGGATCAGAAGATCCGTTTGGTCTGTGGCCCATTGGCCCATTATGAAAGAGGTCCGCACGGACTTATTTGTAAAAATAGGACTGAAAAAACATAAATTCACATAAGTTTTGTTTGACTCTATGTAATGTTGACTTGTCCATTTTTAATCATTTTGTCCCAAAACATCTATTCATTTGTATAATAATAATAATAATTAAATATAATAATAAATGATAATAATGATACTTAGTTTATTTAAAAATAAAACTATTTAATAAAAATAATTGTACTATTGGTGTAAATACTTACTACTATAATAATAGTTTTTTTCTATCTTTTTTTTACATACATTTTTGTAAAAAAAAATCACTAATAAACAATGTCTAAAATATTATTTTCTAGTCAATAAAAAATTTTAAGAAAATAAAAAATAAATATAGCATAGTCCGTCCCTCTTTTATTCTATATACTTTCATTTGTTTAGTTTTTTTTCTATCTTTTTTTTATATACCTTTTTGTCAAAAAAATAAATAATAAACAAAGTCTAAAATATTATTTTCTAGTCAATAAATTTTTTTAAAAAATTAAATAAAAATAAAGGGTAGTCCGTCCCTCTTTTCTTTTATATACTTTCATTTGTTTAGTTATTTTCTATCTTTTTTAATATTTAAAACAACTAATTTTCTTATGTCTAAGTGATTTTATATTTTAAAAAATATTTTATTAAATACTAAATTGCTTTTTATTTTTTCCATATTTTTTCAGATTAAAAAATAAATAAATTTGGAATACCCGTTTGGCCCGTGGATCTTCAGATTAGGACCAAAAGGCGTGCTTGGGTATGGAAAATGGGACGGGACGGACCGGATTTAGGCCCGTTTGGCCACACGGGCTGACGGGCTTGGATCCGTCCCGCCCGCGAACAGGTCCGTACGGATCGGGTCGGGACGGGCCGGCCCGTTTGGCCATCTCCATTGGTAATAATACTTAACGTTGTAAACCTATAAATATATCAGATTAACATTCAAAAATTAAGGGACATGGGAGTACTAATACTATAATTGCTTTGGTAGAAAAAACAATGGTGTAGAATCTTGACTATGAAAGTGTATGGATTAAATAATAAGGAGGGGATTTTGGACTTTGATTAAATGGAATAAACAAATGCATAAAAACAAAAATGGACACAAGGATTTTGTTAACGAGGAAAACCTTAGAGATGACAACCTCTTCAGAAAAAACCCCGGGAGTTAGGTCTCCAACCTTAAAAGTTCTATTATGAATATTGAGAGTACAAGCTGGAAGACGATGGAGAGATTACAAGTGTTGTGAGCGTAAGTGAGTATGTGAACGTGTGTGTGTGAGTCTCCATGTCCCCTATAAATAATAAAGACTAAAAAGATAATAACAAACTCCTAAACTCTCGGCATGTCTCTTATCCTCTCAACGTCCAATAGACTTGGTCTTCTTAACGTTGAGGAAGAGTCTTACGTGCTGACTATAACGCCTCCGAATTTATCTCCTTTTATTCACTGAAAAATATGAATAAAAATAATTAGGAAAACACAGTAAATATTAAGCAATACTTACAGTGGAGTAGGATGTCGACATGCAGGAACGACTGAGGATGTCAACATGCTGAAAATGCCCATGACAAGTTGTCCCTAAAAATATTTGCCTTTCACGGAATTCGAAGGGGTAAATATTTTTCAAAAACAAAACTGGCGCCTGCCATGATTTGACAACCGCATTGATGTGGAGGAGTTATGAACGGTTGGGAAGTTTTATTTGAAAAGAAGTTTTTAGAAAAAAGGGCTCTTTGTTTTTAATAACCGTCCTGTCAAATTAAAAAGCTCCCAAACCCTTCCTGCCTCTTCTCTTCACAACGGCGCTTTCTTGAAGGTTATTTCTCTGTTCTCTCTCTCCTTTTCCATACTTTTCGATTCTCTTAAGCTGTCACCATGGGAAAGACTAGGTGGAGTTCCTCGAAGATGAAAGTGTAAGTGCTCCAATTTGAGTTGTTAGTATTTCCCTTAGAAAACTAACGAAAGCCTTCACATTCTTAACCTAAACCTTAACTTTTCTAACAAAACCTAACTTTTCTAACAAAGCAAGGGTAAGTTGGGGATTGCTATTTGGAGTTAAACAAGGAAAAGAATCTCAAAAAGGGTAAAATTCTGAAACCGATGGCTTGTAAATAACAATTTGGTTGAGTATTTGAAAAAAATATTCCTCTTGTCCAAAGCCTGCAGCAGCATTTAATGAACAGTGCACGCCTTCAATAGGATCCGCGCGGATGGTTTTGAATTTTCCAGAGGCCTATAAATAGAGCCCCTCAGTCTCATTTTTAACAAGAACAATTCACTCACAACAGCATCACTGGTGAAAATATTATAGAAAACAGTGGGAATTCCTGGAATTGTCACCTTTTTCTTAATCATTTTCCCAAATCTCACTCACTAAACACTCTCAAATTCAAGTCTCAAACACAAATCTAAGGAAGATAGGATACTACCATTGGTAAATCCTCCTTCTCCTTACCTTAAACCTCCCTCATCCATGCATGCATCTCATACTTTAAAGATGTAATTTGTTCTTCCACTTGTTGTTCAAGAGGATCTCCATGGAAGTTCATCTCCATGGATGATCTTCTATAAAGATTCACATTCCTTCTAAATTGTTGTCTTTTATCTTATACAAAATATTTGATACTTGACCTAAGGTGTGGTCACCTTGGAGTTCATCTCCATGGATGATCACACTAAATGGTCCACATTCTCATTTCATGTCATTGGTTTTTACTTGACCTAAAATGAAGTCATCTTGAAATAAATTTTCATGAATGACCATTTTAAAGGTTCCAAATTGTTTCTTACTTCCTTAAAAGTGTTTTCCTAAAATCAATTTTCATACATAAAATCTTTATTTCAAGTTAAATCTCCCCTTCCCAAGCAAATGAAGTGCTTCAAGTCCTAATGTACCCTAAGGATGACTTGATATAGTAGATCACCACCAATCAAGTTTAGTGTTCACTAATCAGAGCCTAAGGAAATGGGGACAAAGCATGGATGCAAAACCCCCTTAAAATCACATTTTCCTTCTTGAGAATGTTGCTGTCCAGTAGCATTTCTCTAAGACCTCTGTCCATTGTCTAATTTTTGGACACAGTAAAACTTGGAATTTGGTGTTGACTACAAAATACTTTTTGTAGCCAACATCCATAGGATTCCAAACATATTTTTACTTTATTTTTTACGTGAGTCTAACTCCCTTTTCCAAATTATTTTCCAAAGGTCAGTTTAGCAGTCTCTGGAAATCCAGATTTCACATCTGTGATTTCCAGAAGGTTTTGGTCCATCAAATCATCTCCAATCATAAAAATATTTTGCAGTAACCTTATTTAAGATGTTTTGAACAACTTTCATTCTCTGACTTTCCCCAGATTCTGAATTTTTAAAACTCTTAAATCCATTTTAAAATCAAGTGTCCACTGTCTTTTTCATTCTGGCAGAATTGACTTTCAACTTCAAGGAGTCTTTTGAGTACCAAAACTCAACCCTAAAATCATACCAAAAATCATGAGACTTGTTTAATGTCTTACAAAGAGTTCTCAATTTTTAGTTTTCTCAGTTTGCATTTATTTTAACCAAAGAAACACACACACACACACACAAATGGTTTTAAATTAGGAAGACTCGTTTTACGAGGCATTCCGGGTGAACCCTAACGTTCTTCCCGGAGTGTAACGTGACCTCGGAACCCAAATCTCTAATCTCGGGCATTTTTCAAAGTTTTGGTCCTTAAAATAAAAATGGTGTGGCGACTCCCGTTTTGTTGATTTTCAAAAAAGAAAAATCGCGACGGCACATCATCACAGTGGCGACTCCGCTGGGGAAGAATAAGCTTTATCTTTTAAAAAAAAATAAAAAAAATGGTATTTGGTATATAGGTGGAAACCATTAAGTTTCCTGTACCGCTCCCTAACCCGGGGCTTGGGATAAATTATGGTCTAACAAAGCCACGTACCGGTATCATTATTTTTTAAAAAAAAAAAGAAAAAAAAAAAGAAAAGCTTTTGTGGGTCAAACTTCCATCCCGGCATTTGAGACCATTTGTACTGTGTGTGTGTGTTGGTTTTGCACATTTCGTGTTGTTTTGACTGTCCCGAAAGAATCGATATCTTGACTGTCGAAATCATGTCCTTAACTGTTTGAATTTTGTGCCTATGTGCTTATGTGTTTATTTGCTTTCAAAAAAAAAATTTCAAAAAAAAATTTTTCAAAAAAAATTTTTCAAAAAAAAAAATTCAAAAAAAAAATTCCAAAAAAAAAATCATTTTCAAAATTTTTGCGTGCATCATTCTCTTTAAGACACATGTGAAAATTTCTATTTTACTCAGAAAAAGAAGATAGACTGCTTGCACACTACGCGCACTTGGCCTTACACTGCACACTACGTCCTTAACCCGGGGAAATTCCATTAGCAGCCCGTTTGGCCTTATTACGTCTCTCGGTGCGAGCACGGGACTACCCAAACATCCCTTGGAGCCTCGTGTCGACCATGCACTTGTCAGTGACACACTTTGTCAGAGACCCGGTTGGTTTTTAGTACAGTCCGTGTCGTGCCCGGTGCTGTGTATACACCTTTCCTGTCAAGCCGTAGTCGGCAGACCAAGTCAATATCTTTCGGGGACCCTAATCAGTCGAAGTCATGCCGGTTTTCCGCCGCAAACTTTGACCGGATATTGGTGGCGCCTTGACTTTGACTTTGGTAGCACAACTTATGCACCGACTCCGGCATGACACTTTGAGTCATCAAGGATTAATGATTATTCCATGTCTAATTACGACTTAGCGACGACGGGTCAAGATCAATTATGGACATTTATCGGTCCGAGTCATGCCGACTTTTCGTCGAGCCCTCGGACATGATCTTGACCTTTGACGTCGGCTTTGTCCGTAATTTACATCGAATGCTCGTTAAGACTAGATTACCCGCCGGACTTTAGGATCGTTTTTCTTTTCGGTCGGTGGGACACCTTGCCTACGGAACCCTTGTTCGGGGTTACGAGGTTGAGGGTCCGCGAGGCGTAGTGATGGGGCCCAGCGATCCGGGAATCGAGTAGTTTGCGAAAAAGAAGAGCAATCTTTTCCAACCGCTTAGGTTAATAAAATACACTTTAAGTAAACAAGAACAAATAACTGCATGTTGCATGAGCCCTAAGCCCAAACACCTACCCTCCTTCACTCCCGAATATCTGAACCCTCGTGTCTTTCCCCCACAGCTCCCCACAAAGCTTGGTTTCGGGCACCGGGTCACCGTTTGATCAGTTGGGAAGAGTCAAGCGCATCGTCGGCTTCACCATTTGTTTCGACTCCGGGTTTCAGAATGTACGCATCGGCCCGGTAACGATGGGGACAACATCACTCCGCCTCCGGGACTCCTCAAAGCAGAGCAGCGGTGGAATCAGTTAGCAGAACAGATGAGATTGCGACAGGAAGCACAGATTAATAGCCTTATGGAAGCCATCAGGAGCCATGGTTTGGCCGCCAGTCTCAATCCCGATGGCACCTTCACCGTGGAAGAAGAGGAGGACCCCACACCTAATCTCGGTCGCCCCGACTACTCCAGGATGCCACCACCCACCTCCTATGGTACTACTACGAGAACCCATGCTCCTTGATCTTTGGGTCAGCCAGCCCCCCAATTACAGACCACTGGATCCATGCAGCCTGACGGGACGAACCAGTTCGCAGTTCCTCAGTGGGGACAAAATCAGTATGGAATGTCTTCTCATGGTTGGGGGTACCTCGGAATGCCACAGCAAATTGGGATCCCCCCTCAGTTTGGAACCGATCAAGCCGGACCTTCACAACAGCAGTTCAGAGTGCCGCAGCAACAGTTTGGGATGCCACCACAGTTTGGTTCGGGACAACAGTCAGGAGCCCCTCCTCAGAATGATGCCAGTTCAGCTGCTCCTAACACAGCTTCTACAAACCCATTTCTCACTCAGGGTTCGATGGGTTACCAAGCCTCCATCCCAGTTTCATCAGAATCACCAGGACCACAGTACCCCCTGGTTATACTCCCTCGCCGCAACCAGCCATGCAATTCAACAACCAGGGACAACAGCCCGCACTTAAGCCTACTTATGGGTCTCACTCCGGAAATCCGAGCTACCCAGCTACATCAGGCCTGCCTCCGCCCACTTTGCCGGTTGAAAGTCAACAGCAAGCCGCAAGGTTCTATCCCTATGCCCAGGCTCCTACTCACGCTCCCCAGGGTAATTCGGGCCAATGACAGGTTTTTACCTATGTCCCGGATCGGCCGTTCCCTCCACGATCTGCCGCCGGTGGTAACTCCTCACTCTAGCTCGATCGGCTGTCAGAACGCCATGGCTCCACCACAAGACCACTAACCTGGCACAGTTCATGGAGCAACACAAGGAAATGAAAGCGCGGTGCCGGGTGTTGCTAAGAAATACGCCTTCCGGCCTACGGACCGGACTCCATTGTTCCCTTGCCCCACAAGTTTGTAATGCCTAATATGGACTGTTTGATGGGAGGTGCATGCCCGAAAACTCATTTGGACACGTATACCTTGGCAATGAAGGCCAAAGGGTGCACCAATCAGCGGTTGGGCGACTATTTGACCTCTCTTTGAAATCTAGTGCTCTAAAATGGTTCTTTCGCTTAAAACCCGAGGCCGGGGCTACATGGGATCAGATCACCGGTGCCTTTACGAGAGAAGTACAAAGCTAATTTGGAATGGGAAACAAATAGAGTTGACTTGCGAGACAACCGTGCGGCGTCCCGATGAGAATGTCGGGGATTTCTACAAGCGGTGGAATGCGAAACTTAGTGAGATGGCCATCCCTCCTTACGAAGAGGAACAGTTGGACATCTCCCAGTCATGCCTGAAATCACATCTGAGAACCTCCCTCAGTCATTTCCCGTACTCAGACTTACGTGCTATGGTTAACTCCGCGGCTAAGTTTGAAAAGGCTTACAATCAACAGTGAGCTGCTTTGCACCGCTTACAGTCTGAGCTCCTCCCTCCAACACGGTTCCCGCTCCTGTTAAAGGTAAAGAGGTGATCAACTACGCGGGCGGGAATGTAATAATGCAACTCCTTTTGCTCCCGGGAAACCATTGAGCCCAAGCCTCGGGTCATAAACCTCGAAAGCTTGAATGCCTACGAACGACATCTTTAGAGGATTGGTGAAAGAAGGCTTCTTTGCGGCCTTTAGAAAATTTCCAACCCGGAAATCCGAATGCTCCCGTGGATACTTCTAAGTTTGCGCTTTTCATCAAGCCCACGGACATCTAACGAGATAAGCTGCTTTACTACGAAAAAGGCAATCCGGGGATTGATAGAGCAAGGGAAGTTGGAAGGCCCAGGGGCCTAATACGATCAAAAATCCCTTCCCAAGAAATCAAAACCAGGTGAACATGATTGAAGCCGGAGAACCTTCGCATGCCCGGGAGGATGCGGAAGCGATGAAGATCTCCAAATACCCATGGCCAACCTTGTCGAGGATCCTGAATTCGGATTCCCCCTTAGCCTTGAGGATGATGAACAAACCAATCCTCCTTGGTCTCATGTTAGAAATTTCTTGCAAGAATATGAGGCTCACTATTTCTCGGAAGAAGGGAAAGCTGATATTGAAAAGCTGGGGCTGTTCCGGTCAAAACATGAGAAAACCATTTACACGAGATGGTTAGAGCAGTCAAGGAAGATTGAGCAAGAAAGTTTCGGGCGGGCGCTGTATTGGGGCTTATCGGCAAAGAGGCCGAAGAGCACACAGGTTAGTACACTTACGCAAGTTGGTTTTGGGAGAAGCCGAATACGATCCGAGGACGGTGAAAATGAAGAATCAGAGGAGGAGGATTGATTCTATATCCTTCCTGGAGTCAAGTACGTGCCGCCTCCTCTCACTCTTCCCCCTCAGTTTCTGGGAGGAGAAGCGGAGTCGCAATTGCCGCTTCCGGCAATGGGGGCATATGACAATTTTTGCGGTTGCACGCACCCATCTTCCCCTAACAGATTTGACCGGCGTTCTCTCTCAGCCGAAATCCCAGTAGTATGGGAAGATGATTCGATGGACGGTAATGACAATGATGATGATGATGACGACGAGAGTGAGGAGTCAGCGAGGCCCAAGATCCGGAATCAATCTGGAACAATCATGCCAGAAATGATATCATGAGAGCCGGACACAATGGTTGGTTGTCAGCAAGCGACGATGAAGGACCGCCAGAAAATGCGGGTCAGATACCAATAGAGACGGGCCCCCACGAAGTACTCCTCGTAAGATGCACTTGTGGTCAGTGCCCGGATACCTCAGAGGATGAAGAACAACAAAGCCCACTTACAGATCCATACATATCCAAAATCTAGAGCACAAATGTCCCTATAAGGACCTAGCGGGCGAATGGAGAAGGTTCATTGAAGCACTGGTTGAAAAGGGAGGTTTTCAGCAACCGGAAGACGATGAATTCGTAAACGTCATCGGTTCCTTTTCTTCCTTCCCTAAAACAGACGGCATCACAACTGTAAGGGTCACTGCCGAGCCGCTTGAACACCTCGAATGCATGGAGTCACTGAAAAGGGTTATTGATCTAAATGTCTCCCCAGTCGCCTTCATACCCATGGACCCACATGACGCTTTCTTAATTGCTCATGTACCCGACAGTGGACCCCGGGTACTCCTCATTTGGACCCAGATCTACCGAGTACATTACGTCAAACTACGAAGCGAGCATTGTCTATCCTTTACTTGTGGTTGCCACCTTGCAAGGGCGAAAGGAAGAAGATGTATGACGAGATGGAGGTGGCCAGTAGTAAGATTGAAGAAACTTCGGAGGACGATTATGAAACCGAGGACATGAAGGCCATGAATTTTCTGGGGGTGAGCACGTGGACGTCATAGAGTTCAACACGCCTACCATGCTTTGGGGAAAGGGTTTTCGGACACCCGATCCAAGAAGATAGTTGAAGATACGTTAGAGAGAGGAAGCGACTCCCATCCTCCCCAATGAGAAAGTAACCATGGTCGAGATCAAATCCGCCCGAAACAAAGTAACAATCCTTGTCGGGGTTACCCGAAGAGGTCACCTTCCCCGAATGTATTTCGGCTCTCGGAGAAGTCCTAGAAAATGGCATGATACGATGCTCCTCCCACACGAGAATGCTATAATCGTCTCCGGCTACGAGTATTACGAGAAAGGAACCGAGTGGCTGCACTATACCGGAGATGAAAACGAAAAGCCGCCAGAGCCACGAGAATAGCAATTCTGTTGTATGATAACTATGAGCAAGGCGAGGCTATGAGAGGCGAATCGGAGGATGCCCTAGCTCTGTGGGCCATCCGAGGGAACAATGACACAACCCCGAGTTCAAGCACTGTAACTTGGGAAGCGATTCGGAAGGCTGCCCGGGAAGGAGCAGTCGGCTCAAGCTCGGCCTCTCACCATTACTAAGCTCCGTCGAGAACCGGTGGCCGGTAGCCAAAAAGGCTCCCCGTTGACCTTGGCGGCATTGAAGAAATCTAGTCAAGAAGCGGCGATGAGGAAGTCAACTGTTGACCCGATCCGAGGCGAGATCTACCGGGGGAACCCCAAGACGGATAAGAAGGTAGCGGATCAAGCACCGAGGGAAGACCGTCTCCCCTATGCCAAGACGGCCGAAACTCGACCTCGAGAAGGAGGATCCCGTGCTCACCCAGTTGAAGCAAACTCGAGCCAACATCTCTTTGTGGTCCACTTTACCTCATCGTACCCCACAAGCTAAAGGCTGGAAGAAAGCCTAGCCCGCACGCTAGTCCCTATTGATGCTACTCTAGATGATGTGGTGCGGTTGATTGGGAACATTCACTATGGCAATATAATCACTTTCACAGACCTCGATCTCCCTCAGTTCGGAGCTGATCATAACGAGCCCCTCTTCATCACAGTCCGGTTGGATGAACGGCGTCTTCCCGAGTTTTGGTTGACAATGGGTCAGGGATGAATATCCTCCCGGCTAAGATCATGAGTACGCTCGACATCAAATCCACGAGATTTAAAGCCTTCCTCCCTCACAGTCAAAGCTTATGACTCGACATCCCTTGCAGTACTTGGGGTTGCTACTTTGGCCCTCTGGTTTGGCAAGAAGATGATACTGTGGAATTCCGGGTTATCGATATCCCGATCACCTTTAATGCCTGTTTGGGAAGACCTTGGGCTGCATCAAGTTAAAGGGGTTGCCTCGAGCCTCCATCAGTGTGTGAAGTTTGTTTCGGATGGGGATTTGACAACCATTTATGGAGACCTAGTCACTTTGGAGGGCAACGATACGGGTGGGAATACCTATTACGGAGATCAAACATGACGAGGAAGGTCTCATGCTAACGGGCTTCACGGTCGAGCCTCCCAAAGCCCAAGTTTGTAACGTAGATCGACGATCACTCGGGACAAGATCCCTCCGAGTCTTGAAGATGATGAGAAGGATGAGCTACACTGCTGGTCTCGATGCAGGGAAGCATCGGCAAGGAACTCACAAAGTTATTGAGGTGAAAGGACAAAAAACTCGCCACGGCCTAGGATATGAGGCCACCTCGGTAGACACTACAAAAGAAAAGGAAATTGCCCGGAAAAGGGAGAAGGCTGCCACGGGAAGGGTCCGATCAACGGCCCTAAATCTCTCCCTTTCGGTCCTTATTTGGATGACTACTTTGTAAAAGGTCCTACACGAGGGTAGCGCCCGGTCAAAAGAACCTACTCCGGCGAGAGGGATGGATGAAGTTACGACATGACCTTAACAAGCTCGGAGGAACCAAGGCAAATCCGGTCCGTAGAATGTTTTTGGATCTACCCAAGATACCTGGGGCTACCACTACCATGGAGAGCGAGTACACTTTAAAAGGCGTTCCAAGCCCAGTAGAGCAGTTCGAGAAGCTTGCCACTGTGGTCCCATTGTCCAAGAAGGCCCAAAGCTTTGAGTTTGGTGACAATGCCGAAAGCCAAAGCCACGAAGTCTTTTCGAGATGATTGGGATGGTCCGATTATGCGATTATTCGGAGAAAGAGGTTCAGTGCCGGACACGATTGATTTCGGTTCGATCAAAGAGATGATAGCAATGATTGAGAAAGGAGAACAGCGCAAATCCCGAGTCATGAGGCCCCTGACAGCAATGCCATTGAAGAATTGGGAAACTCTCTCAGGCCCGTCCGCGACCAAGGAGGAAATGATCACAAAGCTTGGATTGGTCCCCCGTCCCCTTGTGTCAACCTATGTAAAAGTCCTTAGAGTCTCTCATTATTGAGTTCGAGTCTCTCGAGTCGTCCGATGGCCTTACGCCTGAAGACTACGAGGTTGTAGCAAACGCTGTATTCCCTTTCGTTCTCAATGAAATGATGAACCTTTCTGAGTATCCCTTGATTGCCACTTTAACTAATGATGAAATAACTAATAACTTAAAAAAAACAGTTAATAATGATTCACTAGATAAAGAAGCAGACACATTAAATGAACAATATATTAAAGAAATCTTTAAGCAGGTTGTTCGGAAAGAGGAAAATCGAGCCCAAGCTGCCGAAGAGGTTTTGACAAGTGTGAATTAGAGGCTGCGGAAGAGCCTAAAGAGACGCAGATTGGTAGTTTCTTTGAAGAGACTGAAAAGGATACTCTGATTGAGCTGCTAAGAGAATTTGTGGATACGTTTGCACGGTCCTATAAAGAAATACCTGGCCTCGACCCTTCCATAGTTGAACACCGGATACCGCTCGACCCGGAAGCCAAGAAAGTAGCCCTCTTCATCAAAGAGAACATCATATGCAGATACGGGTTGCCGGCCGAAATCATTTCAGATAATGGATCCCACTTTGAAGGGGAATGCGACAGGCTAGCGGAATTCGAATAACCCGTCACAAGTCATCTCCTATAGGCCCCAAACTAACGGAGCCGTTGAAGCGGCAAACAAGACTTTGGAAAACATCATTCGGAAAATGGGTGTCAGGCAGAGATTGGCCCGACAAGCTTCACCTTGCTCTCTGGGGATACAGAACATCCGTCAGAACAGCAACCGGGGAAACACCATTTGCTCTTACCTACGGAATGGAAGCCGTGCTCCCAATCGAGCTAGAAATCCCCTCACTCCGGGTACTGTTGGAAAGTCAGATCAACGAGGTCGAATGGCTCCGAGTCGCCATGATGAATTGGCCTGCTAGATGAACGCCGATTGAGAACCATGGAACATATCCGAGCTTACCAAGGAAGGATGGCGAGCCTTCGATAAGAAAGTAAAACATCGGGAGATCGGGGAAGGTGACCTCGTTTTGAAAGAGAAGCCCCGATCCGCATCAACCCGCTTGGCAAATGGGAGCACATGCAGGTCGGGCCATATGTTGTTCGAAGATCTTCTCACGGAGGGGCCATGCAACTTGCGGACCTCGACGGAAATCCTTTTGTACACCCGGTGAATGGCGATAAGGCTGCGCGAGATACTACGCATAAAACAGCGAGTCAAAAAAAAAAAAAAAAAAAAAAAAAACCAACAAAAAAAAATTCAAAAAAAAATTGCTAAAAGAGTAATACCCAACTAGGTTGAAAACCCGAAAAGGGCGGCCTAGGTAAAAAACAGGGTTGCACAAAAAAAACAATAAAAAAAACAAAAAAAAAAGAGTGCTAAAAGAGTAATACCCAACTAGGTTGAAAACCCGAAAGGGCGGCCTAGGTAAAAGACAGGGTTGCACAACAAGAAAAAACAAAAACAAAAAAAAACAAAAACAAATTAACCGGGTCGAACTACGGAGACACAGGCCCTTTAGTCCAAGGGGAACGTAGGCAGCCGGAAACGGTTCGGTCTAAAACACAAATAAAAGTCATACTTTGTCATCAATACATTGATCAAGCCATGAAGGCGTTTCGAAAAACTCTAAAACAATTCACATATTCATTACAGTTAAAAACTTTTTGATGAGTCTAAGCTCGGTTCACTCCAACGACTTACAACCTGCTAAAAGAAACTAAGATACATAATAACTAATGTGTCTGCTACGACAAGAAAGGGATACTCGGAAACCTCAAGGTCACTCCAAGCCACTCGTACTGGCTTCTCCCCTCTTTTTTCCTCCTCTTCGGGTCTTCTTCCTCTGCACGGGAAAAATGTCAGTCTTCCTCCTACCAAGCTACGGGTGTAAGGACGGGATCTATCAAACCCGCGTGCATCGGGGCCTTAGTAGCCCTAGTCTCCTCTCTCATCTCCTGTAGCCGAGCCGGCAACATAGGAATCCGCCCCTCCTGTCTCTTGACATAAGACTCGTAGTCAGTCACGGCATCTCCGCTCCTATCATGAGGGTTGGCCCTCGCCTCGGCCCTCCTCCTCTCTGAGACTGTCATGTCTTCCGCACCAACAATGGCCTCACGCCGTCTCAAAATAGCCACCTGAGTCTCCCCCAAATGCCTCTCGTACCAATCCAAGTACCAAGTGGTCAGAAACACGTGCCCCAGACGCCTGAGGATAACCCTAGGAGGAAAGACGTCATACCTCCATGCTCGGGAAAGAAATGGGAACAGCGAAGGATCATCCATCGAAGCGAAGCCACCACCCTGGTGGCTATGTCCTCAAAATCCTCCAAAAGTCTGCTCCAAGCCAAGCTGTCTCCGAACCAGGCCGGAATATAAAGCGGGTGAGAAAGCCCGGAAGCATAACCACATGAGACCCGTCTGAAGCACTCTCAGGAGTCTCTACCCGCCAATGAGGCACCAACCATCGATATCCGCGGTCTGGCGACAAGCCATCCAATACTCCCATGAGCCACGATCATCAAGATCCACAGTAACCCCTCTCTGGCAAAAGTCGAGGTTTGACTGCATCGGAAGTTTCACGAAGGACCCCCAGGCGCTCCATCAGCCACATAGTCAAAAGAAACGGGCTGCCCCCGTGCATATACCGCCTCCCGGTATCTAACCTGTCTAGAGCATGAAGGGTCTCTCCCAGGATCAAGGCACAACATCCCGGCCCAAACGGCAGTGTACAACCACATCCAGCAAAGCCCGATGACAAATCCCAAAAGAGTAAACCATAAACAAGGTACCAAACATGCAGAGTGCAAAAGCATCCCAATAGGCATCATCAATCAAGCCTAAACCCCTAAATCTATCAGGAAGACCAGAAATGTCAAAATGATCAGGACCACGGATCATACCTTGTGCTTCCTCCGGAGAAAGATGAAGAAGGTTGCACAACTTGTCAACAAAAGAAGCTCCTCCGGGCAAAGGAATCGCAATCTCCTCCACCTCGGGACCACCAAGCAAAGCCCGGAATTCTTCAACGGTCGGAACCACCTCATTGTAAGAAAAGCAAAAGACATGCCTTCTAGTATCCCAAAATGAAGAAGAAGCCCTCAAAAGATCATAATCCGGAACCAATTCTTTGAGAGACCATAAGCATTTTATCTTGTACCTTTCTTCAAAAAACGACCTTCTCTCGTGCATAACCTCCCGGGACCACTCCTTGAACTTGTTGAAGAAAGAAATTTGAGATTCTTGGGACAATTTGGATGGATTTCTCATGCTCACAATTTTCTCCATGTATTTTCTCTCCTTCTCCCGAAAATGGTTTTTGAATGGGTGGTTGAAGTGGTTGTTTGAAATAAAAGAGGGAAAACCAGATCTGAATCAAAAATTAAATGCCAGTGTCAGATTTCGAGCCTATCCGCGCGGATACAAATGTCATCATCAGAAAAAAAATCTGCAGCAGTTTAAACTGCTGCACCACGGAGGAATATTTCATCCTAGCCGCTCGAAACCTGTGCAAAGCCTGTCCAAACAGTTCATATACCAAACATTCACACCCTTGCCAAAAAATCGGGCTCATGCAACATACACATGTATAATAAGAAAAAAGTAGGTAACAGTAATCCTAGATCATTACATTCCCAAAAAAAAAAAAAAGAGTGTGCATGAAAAATAAATTGTATCTGTCAAGATAGGTACAATCTCAGAATCAACCAAAAATCATCAATCAGAATCCTCAGTGGCTGGCGCTTTCCCCCGGTCCCTCTTGCGACTCGGGCCGGCCTCCTCAGTAGTCATGAATATCTCGGGCTCGGGATCGTCATCCTCGTCTCCAGAGAGAGGCTCGCCTGGATCAACCGGCACGCCACGATAAGGCAAGCCGAGATCCGCAAAGAAATCATATCCAAACGTGAACGCATCGGATCCCTGACCATGCGAAGATGATCCACCGTGGCGCCAAACATGTCCATGTCCATGCAAATCCCCGAGAATGACGTGGTCCGGAGGCAGCTTCATGTCGGGATCTATGAGAGGAGAAAGAGGAGTCTCGGTAGAATGCTCGGAAGGAATAGGGAAGTCTCCGCTCTACAGTGCCGGCATGTGCCTGTCTCGCTCTGCCACTGAGCGGCCACAGGTAACCATCCTCCTAAGGAACCTCTTGGCTCCAATCACCTGCTTCGTCAGCTTCTCCACAACCACAGCCGGGAACTGCACGGAAACAAAAGCGTCAGAAATGATTTGATGCGAAAGAAAAGAAGAAGAGACAGAAGTAGTAAAAAGCCGTACCTTCATATCCGGACGAGGACGGAAAGCTCGTGGGACCCGCTCAGGGATAGGGATCTGCACTCTCAATCTAACCCCATCCTGGACATATGAAAAGTCCGATCGAGGGTACCGCACAACCTCCTCCCCCTCTCTCTCAAGCACCTGGGGCGTCCTCAGCCTCCTCAAGATAAATCGCGAATAATCCTCGCTCGCCACAAACCTCGAGAAGTGCTGGCCACCTCGATAATCACCCCAGGTCTCCGAACTCTCAGTCGGATGCATCATGTCAGCAGGAGGCTCCATCGGTGCCATCAAAGGCGCACCTTCGCCATGTTGGCGCGTCACCCTCTCCCCCAAATAATACGCATCACAGGTCAAACCCCTCAAAATCCTCCGCTCCACAGTCCACCTCTCCGCACCCTTCAGCTGCTCCACCTCGAAGCGGCCCCAGGGGTAGAACCTCATCCCCTCATCCGTCTCAGCTCTCATCAAAGGCAGGCAATCCTTGTACTTGAGGGTCGTGCGCCCCCTGGAACCTATCTTCTCCCGAGCATGCTTGGTCCAGGAGAGCATAGCCGGATATGCCCCGATGTGCTCCGCCGGCTACCGCCACATCGTGACATGAAAGAACTCCAGAACCCATACCTTCGAAAGGTAAAGATCACATCAATTAAGTGCGGAAAGAAACAATGCGTGCTTAAGGAAAAGAAAAAGCAAAAGCTTATACCTCCGAGAGGGAACTCAAAGCACGTCGGGGAGCCGGCCTTAGGCTATACCGATCTAGAGCAAAGTATAGCTCTGCCAGCCTGGCCTCCCCCCAAGATACCTCTCCAGCCATCTCCACATCAGTCAACGTCCTCAGCAGGTCAAACACCGCCGCCCCCTCGGCATGTCCAAATAGTGTGCTCGAAAAAGTGAACCACAAGAAGGACCTGGCAATCTGCTCAGTAGCTACTCTTTCATCACCAGCCTCATATCTCTCAATGCTCTCCACAATCTTCCCCTGAACCACCGCATACTCCATCCCCATACCCTTCTTGGGAATGGGGACAAAGCCTAAAAGGTCCTGCAACTCCCGGTCGCTGTAGCCATCTCTCCACTCAATGCTACGTCCTTTAAAGGACAGGCCCGTGATCGCAGCATAATCAGAAGGTGTGACCGTAGCCTCGCCCCAGAAGAAATGGAATGTGTGGGTCACGTCCCACCAATGCTGCGCCAAAGCAAAAATCAAGCCCTTACTCTTTGGGAACTTGAGCAACCCCCTCAGACACTCGATGAACTCATATAACCCGATCTCAATGACAATCCGCCTCTGACTCATCAAATCTCCTCGGCCCAAGACTGGAAGCCGATCCCACAGGCTAATCACGGCCTCCACTGATCCCCGAGTCTTCAGCTTATTCAGCTGCTCCATCACAAAACGATCTCCACCCTGCAGTTGAAAGAAAAACAAAAAAATGTCAAAAAAAAAATTGCATTTGCATTTAAAAGCATACACATGCATCATAGACATAAAGTTTTGAAAAAAATTCGGCAGCATAACGGCATATAATGGACTCAGCCCCATTTTTCTCGCACAAAAGTTTTTCAACAATCACCATTCATCATTCATGCATAAAGAAACATGTCAATAACAAGGAGTCAACAGAAGCAAAAACTCCGTCCCATTTTTATTTTCAAAAAAAAAATGACATACAATTTTTCACAATGCATTCACAAGGAATCAACAGGAGCAAAATCCTATTCCATTTTTCATAAAATAGCACAAAATAAGCAGTTTTCCACATTCATACATTCAATCAACGGAAGCAAAAATCCGTCCCATTTTTCACAAAAAATCATATTTTTACAAAAAACATACACGCATGCATTCATATCATTCATGGAAGCATCATCTCATTGCAAAAATCCTACATGCAACAAAAAAGAAGTCCGTCCCGGATTCGGACAAATTTTCGTCATCTCATATTTCAAAAAAAAAATGGCAAATCACCCATACTTTTTTCAAACAAAGTGCACATTCAAATTACTCATATACTCATTACAACATGCAAATCATCAAAGTCCAATTTCAATGCCAAGGACACAATTTTCGGATTAAAAAAAAAAAAAAAAGAGAAATCACAAAAAATCAATTTCAAACGAAAATTGACAAAGGAAACGAAGAAATTCGAAGTATACCATGCGAAGACTCGGATCAGTGGACCAATGTTGCCACATATCGGGATATGACTCCTCCGCAATCGACTCCGAAAGCGAGTAATGCCTCCTCATCCTCACAAGCTCTAGCCGCCTCTCCGCGATCGGGCCGCGTCCTTGGCCTTGAATAGCGGCTTCCCCGTGTTCCATTGCTCGAAAAATCAAAGAAAACGGAAGATTTTTGAAGCTCCTAGGCCAACAATGGCGGTTTCTCTCTCTCTCTCTCTCTCTCTCTCTCTCTCTCTCTCTCTCTCTCTCTCTCTCTCTCTCTCTCTCTCTCTCTCGTCTGCGTTCAAAAACTGTGAAGAAGAAGAGAAAAGGCCACGGCCTTTTAAAAAAACCTGTCTGGGTTACGTTCCTATCCGCGCGGACAGGAATAATGGTGCAAAAAGACAGTTTTGCCCTTTAAAATTCCAGGACTCTGCAGTTTAGTCCTAAACTTAACGGAGGATAACCAAAGTTAACCTAAGTTAACCCCCTTTCAAAAGAACCTAACGGCAGTAAAACGTAAGCCCGATTTCTCCAGCGAAAGCTAACGGAATCCCGTTTCTTTCCTCATCATCATCAACGGTAGTAAAACGTAAGCCCGATTTCTCCAGCGAAAGCTAACGGAATCCCGTTTCTTTCCTCATTATCATCAACGGCAGTAAAACGTAAGCCCGATTTCTCCAGCGAAAGCTAACGGAATCCTGTTTCTTTCCTCGTCATCATCAACGGCAGTAAAACGTAAGTCCAATTTTTTCCAGCGAAAGTTAACGGAATCCCGTTTCTTTCCTCATCATCATCAACGGCAGTAAAACGTAAGCCCGATTTCTCCAGCGAAAGCTAACGGAATCCCGTTTCTTTCCTCATCATCATCAACGGCAGTAAAACGTAAGCCCGATTTCTCCAGCGAAAGCTAACGAAATCCCGTTTCTTTCCTCATTATCATCAACGGCAGTAAAACGTAGGTCCGATTTCTCCAACAAAAGTTAACGGAATCCCATTCCCAGCAGCATTTCGAACTACGACTGGCTTGATTCCTCTTAAGGATACGTAGGTAGCCTACCATAGGTCCAGCCACTCGACCAAAATGGTCACCTTTTTTCCCGACAGCAAACGTAAGACCGGCCTCTTCAAATGAAGTCCACCAAAGGACCATCAATCCCAAATCTTTAAGGTCTGAGGCACCTAAAACGCCATCATCCAGGTCTGAGGCACCTAAAACGCCATCATCAAGGTTCGAGGCACCTAAAACGCCATCATCATCAAGGTCTGAGGCACCTAAAACGCCATCATCAAGGTTCGAGGCACCTAAAACGCCATCATCATCAAGGTCTGAGGCACCTAAAACGCCATCATCCAGGTCTGAGGCACCTAAAATGCCATCATCAAGGTTCGAGGCACCTAAAACGCCATCATCATCAAGGTCTGAGGCACCTAAAACGCCATCATCAAGGTTTGAGGCACCTAAAATGCCATCATCATCAAGGTCTGAGGCACCTAAAACGCCATCATCCAGGTCTGAGGCACCTAAAACGCCATCATCAAGGTTTGAGGCACCTAAAACGCCATCATCATCAAGGTCTGAGGCACCTAAAATGCCATCATCAAGGTTCGAGGCACCTAAAACGCCATCATCAAGGTCTGAGGCACCTAAAACGCCATCATTACCAGGTTGACGCCTCAAAATAGTCATTCCAGGGTCAACATCGAAAGACCCGAACTACGACTGGCTTGATTCCTCTTAAGGATACGTAGGTAGCCTATCATTAGGTTCAGCCATCAGACCAAAATGGTCATTCCTTTCCCCAGCAGTGCGGATATACAACTCTAGCCATCAGACCAAAATGGTCATGTCCTATCCCCAGCAGAGTTTCTTTCAGCAATCGACTGCAGAACTCGCTCACCAGGTTGACATCCTAAAACAGTCACTCCAGGGTCAAAGACCCGAACTACGACCGGCTTGATTCCTCTTACGGATACGTAGGTAGCCTATCACCAGGTCCAGCCATCCGACTACTTTGGTCACCCCTTGTCAAATATAGAGCCTTACTCTTATCGACGACCCCGCTTCCTTCGAAAGCGCCGTCACCGAGGGGCTACTGTAAGTGCTCCAATTTGAGTTGTTAGTATTTCCGTTAGAAAACTAACGAAAGCCTTCACATTCTTAACCTAAGCCTTAACTTTTCTAACAAAACCTAACTTTTCTAACAAAGCAAGGGTAAGTTGGGGATTGCTATTTAGAGTTAAACAAGGGAAAGAATCTCACAAAAGAAAAAAATTCGAAAACAGAAATCTGTAAAACACAACTGGTTGAGTATTTGAATAAAATATTCCCTTTGTCCAAAGCCTGCAGCAGCATTTAATGAACAGTGCACGCTGACATACATATCCGCGCGGATGGAATCGAATTTTCCAGAGGCCTATAAATAGAGCCCCTCAGTCTCATTTTTAACAAGAACAATTCACTCACACAGCACCTTGGCGAAAATATTGTAGAAAACAGTGGGAATTCCTTTGAATTGCCACCTTTTTCTTAATCATTTTCCCAAACCTCACTCACTAAACACTCTCAAATTCAAGTCTCAAACACAAATCCAAGGAAGATAGGATACCATCATTGGTAAACCCTCCTTCTCCTTACCTTAAACCTCCCTCATCCATGCATGCATCTCAAACTTTAAAGATGTAACTTGTTTATCCACTTGTTGCCCATCCCTTACCCAAGATCCAAGAGAATCTCCATGGAAGTTCATCTCCATGGATGATTCTCTACAAGAATCTACATTCTCTTAGTTTGTTTTTACTTCCTTGAAAGCATTTTCTTAACCTAAAATCAATTTTCATACATAAAATCTTTATTTCAAGTTAAATCTCCCCTTCCCAAGCAAATGAAGTGCTTCAAGTTCTAATGTACCCTAAGGATGGCTTGATATAGTAGATCACCACTAAACATGTCTAGTGATCACTAATCAAAGCCTAAGGAAATGGGGACAAAGCATGGATGCAAACCCCTTAAAATCACATTTTCCTTCTTGAGAATGTTGCTGTCCAGTAGCCTTTCTCTAAGACCTCTGTCCATTGTCTAATTTTTTGGACACCTAAAAACTTGGAATTTGGTATTTACTGCAAAATACTTTTTGTAGCCAACATCCATAGGATTCCAGAAATATTTTTACTTTATTTTTTACGTGAGTCTAACTCCCTTTTTCAAATTATTTTCCAAAAGTCAGTTTAGCAGTCTCTGGAAATCCAGATTTCATATCTGTGATTTCCAAAGGGTTTTGGTCCCTCAAATCATCTCCAATCATTAAAATATTTTGCAATAACCTTATTTAAGATGTTTTGAACAACTTTCATTCTCTGACTTTCTCCAGATTCTGAATTTTTAAAACTCTTAAATCCATTTTAAAATCAAGTGTTCACTGTCTTTTTCATTCTGGCAGAAATGACTTTCAACTTCAAGGAGTCTTTTGAGTACCAAAACTCAACCCTAAAATCATACCAAAAATCATGAGACTTGTTTAATGTCTTACAAAGAGTTCTCAATTTTTATTTTTCTCATTTTGCATTTATTTTAACCAAATAAACACACACACACACACACAAATGGTTTCAAATTAGGAAGACTCGTTTTACGAGGCATTCCGGGTAAACCCTAACGTTCTTCCCGGAATGTAACGTGACCTCCGAACTCAAATCTCTAATCTCGGACATTTTTCAAAATTTTGGCCCTTAAAACAAAAATGGCGTGGCGACTCCCGTTTTGTTGATTTTCAAAAAAAAATCGCGGTGGGCACATTCATCACACCCTTGTAGGCGTTTCCGGAGACCCAGACCAGGCAGGTAGTTTATTTTTCTCATCATCCTCATGGCTGGAGGAATCTTGTCCTGGGTGACAGTCAGATCCACATTGCAAACTTGGGCTTTAGGAGATTCGACTGTGAAACTAGTTAGCATGAAGCCATCTTCATCATGCTTGATTTCCAAAATGGGGATTCCACCCGTGTCAGTGCCCTCCAGAGTAACTAGGTCTCCATAAATAGTTGTTAGAGCCCCATCTGAAATGAACTTTACACACTGATGAAGGCTTGAAGCGACTCCATTAACTTGGTGCAGCCAAGGTCTTCCCAAGAGAGCATTAAAGGTGATTGGGATGTCAATGACCTGGAATTCTACATGTATCATTTTCTTTCCAAACTACAGGTTCAAAGTAGCAGCCCCAAGTACTGTACGAGACATTGAGTCATAGGCCTTGACAGTAAGGGAGGAAGGCTTCAGGTCTGTGGGATTGATGCCGAGCAGGCTCATGATCTTTGCTGGGAGGATGTTCATTCCAGACCCGTTATCGATCAGGACCCGAGGGAGGCGTCGTTCATCTAGCTGGACCGTGATGAAGAGAGGTTCATTTTGATCGGCTCCAAGATGGGGGAGATCGAGGTCTGTGAAGGTGACTATGTTTCCGTAATGGATATTCCCAATCAGTTGCACTACGTCGTCAGGAGTGGCATCAATAGGAACCAATGTGCGAGCCAGACTTTCCTCCAATTTCAACTTGTGGGGATAAGATGAGGTGAGCAAGGACCAGAGAGAGATGTTGGCCTGAGTCTGCTTCAACTGAGTCAGTACATGATCTTCCTTTTCGGGGGTCGGGAGTTTCAGCTATCTTGGCATAAGGATTTTAGTTTACCCTGGGTGCCTGATCTGCTGACTTATTTTCTGTTTTGGGATTACCCTGGTGGATTTGCCCAGATCCGGTCAACAGATTCACTTCTTCCTTCGATTTATCTGTTCCTTCCTTACAGGATTCTTTTATAGCTGCTAGGGTCAACGGAGGAGCTTGCTTGGCAACTGGCCACCGGCTCTGGCTGATCTTGTTACAAGTTTCCCAGAGCTTGGCAATAGTGAGGATTTGAGCATGGGGATAGTGCGTATCACTGGCTTCTGACTGGGCAGCCTTCCGGATCGCTTCCCAAGTGACGGGTTTCTGAACCAAAGAATGTGTTGTCGTTCCTTGAATGGCCCACAAGGCTAGGGCTTCTTCCGATTCATCCTCATCCTTGTGATCATGGTCTATATTGTCCAAGGCTTTCTTGAGCTTGCCCATAGTCAACATGCAGCAGGAACTATTATCTCCAGAGCTTGGTGGCCTTTCCCCTTCTTCTCCAGCTTTATTCAGGAGTCCTGGCTGCCTTTTATAATACTCAGCACTAGAGATTACTATGGCGTTCTGTACGGGAGGAGCATTTGGTATCATGCCGGTGTCCAGGACCTCTCTCAGAACTGCAATACACTCGGGAAAAATAACTTTTTCCCTGGTAATCCTGATAAGGATTGTTACTTTGCCTCCAGGTGGGCTTGATCTGACAATGGTTACTTTTTCATTGGGGAGGATAGGTGCCAGTCTTCTTTTCTCTAGTAGATTTTCAACTATCTGCTTAGATCGGATGCTCGAGTATCCTTTCCCCAAAGTATGGTAAGCAGTGTTGAACTCCACAACATCTACATATTCAGCCTTGGGAAAATCCATGGCTTTCATATCTTCGGTCACATTGTCGTCCCCTGGAGTTTCTTCAATTTTTAGGCTATCAGCTTCCACCTCAACGTACACCTTTTTCCTTTCGCTTTTGCAAACCGGGCAACCACAAGTGAAGGATTGACAGTGCTCGTTCTTATGGCCCAATCTAGCGGCTCGTGACACCTGAGTCCAAATGAGGGGTACTCGGGGTCCGTTTCCGGATATCGGGGCTATCAGGAAGGCGTCATGTTGGTCTGTAGGTATGAAGGCAACCGGAGTGGCTTCTAGATCCATAAACCTTTTTATCAATTCCAGGCACTCATTGTATTCGAGAGGTTCCGCAGTGACTCTCAAAGCTGTGATGCCGTCAATTCTAGGGGAGGAAGAAAGGGATCCAAAGACATTTACAAACTCATCGTCTGCCGGAGGCTCGAAGTTTCCTTTTTCGACCAGTGCTTCAACGAAGCTCCTCCATTCGCCTACCAGTTCTCTGTAGGGAACATTGTGCTCTAGGATCTCAGATTCATATTCTTCTTTAAACGGGTTGGGCTGCTCCTCATCCTCCGATGTATTCAAAGTTGGGCAGTGACCACAATCGCATCTTGAGAGGGGCTCAGCATCGAGATCAGTTTCCATTGATTCATCATTCGTATTTACTGGTGGACCTTCATCGTCACTGGCTGACAGCCACCCATTGTTTCTGACATTCACGCGGTCATTTTCGGCATGGTCGTTCCAAACTGATCTGGGTCTTGAGCCTCAGTTGATTCTTCGCTCCCATCACTATTACCGTAGTCGTCATCCCATGTTACATGGAGTCCGACTAAGATAGAACGATGATCGTTGCTGTCGAGGGAAGAGAGGTATGTGCAACCACAGAAATGGTCATAGGCTCCCAATGCTGGAAGCGGCAATTGTGACTCGGCCTCTCCTCCTAGGAACTGTGGGGGAAGAGTGGGAGGTGGAGGTACATATTTGACTTCTGGCAGGACATAGAAGCAATTCTCCTCATCTGATTGTTCACCTTCGCTGTTATCAGGACAGTATTCGGCTTCCCCCAGAACCATTTTACAGAAGTGTATTAGTTCGAGGTGTGCTTAAGACTCTTTACTAATATGCCCCAATATAGATGTCCACCTGAAGCTCTTTTGCTCAATCTTCTTTAAGTGCTCTAGCCACCTCGTGTAAATGGTCTTCTCATAGTTTGATCTGAATAGCCCCAGTTCTTCAGCGTCAGCTATTTCTCTCTCTAAGAAGTAGCGAGCTTCATATTCCTGCAAGAAGCTGCTTACATGGGATCAGGGAGGATTAGTTTGTTCATCGTTCTCAAGGCTGGGAGGGGACCCGAATTCATGATCATCGACAAAGTTAATCATGGGCATTTGGGAGTCCTCGTTTGCTTCCTTGGTTGGCTCTTTTGGGCACGTTTCTTGAATAACATCCAAATTTTCCCTGGCATGAGAGGGTTCTCCAATTTCAATCATGTTCACCCTGTTTTTGTTTCTAGGGAATGGGTTGTTGACTGTATTGGGCCCATCAGGTACCTCCAGCTTACCCTTTTCAATTAGTCCTACTATGGCCCTTTTCAAAGTTATACAATCGTCAGTAAGGTGCCCGTGGTTCTGATGAAAAGCACAGTGTTTAGTAGTGTCCAAAGGGGCGTTGGGATCCTTAGGTTGATAATTGTCCAAAGGCCGAATCAAGCCCTCTTTGACCAGTCCCCTGAAAACCTCGCTCAAGGGCATCCCGAAGTTACTGAACCTTATATTCTGAGGTTTGGGTGTCTCGACCTTCCTTGGCATGAAAGGATTTGTATTGTTGCAATTTTGACCCGCAAAGTTAATTGTTTCTTTGCCCTTGGGCTGGGCAGGAGCATGATTAGAGGTAGTGGCTCGATACCGGAAAGTAGGGGCAGCAGCTTGTTGCTGATTGTAAGCCTTCTCAAACTTAGCCCTAGAGCTGACCATGGCACGCAGATCTGGATAGGGGAAATTGCTGAGGGACGTTCTTAAGTGAGGCTTCAAGCACGACTGAAAAATGTCCAACTGTTCTTCATCAGAAGGAGGAATGGCCATTTCGCTCAACTTAAGGTTCCAACGTTTGTAAAAATCACCGATGTTCTCGTCAGGGCATTGTATAGTTGTTTGCAAGTATTCCCGATTTGTCTCCCATTCCAGGTTGGCTTTGTATTTTTCGGTGAAGGCGTTGGTGATCTGTTCCCAAGTTGCCCTAGACTCGGGTTTCAACCGAAAAAACCACTTTAGAGCCCCCAGCATTAAGGAGAGGCTGAAGTAATCAGCCAACTGCTGGTTTGTGCACCCTTTGGCTTTCATGGCCAGGGTGTAGGTGTCCAGATGGGTCTTGGGGCAAGCAGTTCCATCAAACAGTTCCAAGTTAGGCATCACGAACTTGTGAGGTAGAGGCACAATGGAATCGGGATCTGTGGGCCGGAGGGCAGCCTTCTTTCCTGTCAGTTCGGCTATCTCCGCTTTCATTTCCTTATGTTGTTCCATGAACCAAGCCAGATGAGGGTCCAGTGGCAGAGCCGGAGTGTTCAAACCAGTGATCGAGCTGGAGAGAGGAGTTACCATTGGCGGCACACTGGCGGAAGGGATGGCAGGGCCTGGGGCATAGGTGTAAATCTACCCTTGGCCTAAATTACCATGGGAAGTGTAAGTAGGAGCCTAGGCATAAGGATAGAATTCAGTGGCCTATTGATGATTCCCAATGGGCAAGGAGGGTGGTGGCAGACCAGAAGTGGCCGGGTAGCTCGGGTTCCCGAGGTGAGACTCATAGGGAAACTTAAATGCGGGTCGTGGCCCTTGGTTGTTGAACTGCATGCCTGGCTGGGGTGATGGTGTATAACCGGGAGGATACTGTGGTCCCGGTGATTCTGATGAGACAGGGATGGGGGCTTGCTGGCCTATAGGGCCTTGAGTGAGGAACGAGTTTGTGGAGGTTGGTGAGGCGTCGGGAGCTGCTGGACCAGTATTATTTTGAGGAGGGACACCTGACTGTTGTCCTAAACCAAACTGTGGCGGCGGCATTCCTGCATCTTTGCCCTTACTCGAGCTATTCTTGTGAAAGCCCAAACTGATCTGTGCCAGGCTGCGGAGGGATCCCAACTTACTGCGGCATTCCAAGGTGTCCCCAACCATGAGAAGACATTCCATACTGACTTTGTCCCCACTGAGGGATGACAAACTGGCTTGTCCCGCCGGACTGTATGGGGCCACTGGACTGCGGCTGAGGAGCCGACTGACCCATAGGTCGAGGAGCATGGGCTCCAGCAGTGGTACCATATAAGGCTGGTGGTGGCATCCTGGTATAGTCTGGGGGACTGAGAGTGGGATTAGGGTCCTCTTCCTCCTCTACGGTGAATTTCCATCGGGGTGGAGACTGGCGGCTAAGCTATGGCTCCTAATAGCCTCCAGAAGGCTGTTCATCTGAGCTTCCTATCGCAGTCTCATCTGTTCTGCCAACTGATTCCACTGCTGTTCTGTCTGAGGGGTCTCGGGAGGCAGAGTAGTATTGTCCTCATTGTTACCAGCTGATGCAGACATTCTGAAAGCCGGAGTTGAAGCGAATGATGAAGCTGACGACGCGCTTGATTCTTCCCAACTGACCAGAAGGTGACCCGGTGACCGTACCCAAGCTTTGCGAGGTGCTACGGGAGGAAGATATAAGGGAGGTTCAGATTTTGGGAGTTGAAAAGAGGTAGGTGTTTGGGCTCAGGGCTCATGCAACATGCAGTTATTTGTTTAAATTTATTTAAAACGCGTTTTCTTAAACCCTACGTGGTTGGGAAAGATTGCTCTTTTTTTTCTTTAATACTCTAAGTCCTAGATCAGTGGGACCCATCACTACGCCTACAGACCATCAACCTGTAACCTCGAACAAGGGTTTCGTAGGGAAAGTGGGTCCCACCGATCGAAAAGGAAAACGGTCCTAAAGTCTGGTGGATCATGAAGTGTTAACGCGCACTCGATGCAAATTACAGGCAAAGCCAACATCGAGGGTCAAGATCGAGTTAAAGTTGCCTGACGAAAAGTCGGCATGACCTTGACTGATAAGCGTCCACGAAGGATCTTGGCTCATCATTGGCTATGCGGTAATTAAACATGGACTGGGCGTTAATCCTTGATGACTCGGTGTCACACCGGGAGCCGGTGCATAAGCCGTGCGGGTCAAAGTCAAAGTCCGCCGAGCCCCAGTCAAGATCGAGTCAAAGTTCATGACAGAAAACTGGCATGACCTCGACTGATTTAAGTCCACGGAGGATCTTGACTCGGTACGTTGACTAGGGTTTGACCGACAGGAGGTATACACTGACACGGTCTGACATGGACCAGACCAAAAACCAACCAATTCTCAGACAAAATGTGTGTCACGGACAAGTGCAGGGTAGACACGAGGGTAAACCAATGGTTGTTTGGGTCGTCCCGTGCTCGCACCAAGAGGCGTAGTAAGGCCTCCCGGGCTGCTACTGAGATTTCCCAGGTTAAGGACATAGTGTGCAGTGTACGGTCAGCGTACGCGTAGTGTGCGGCATTCTAAATTCTTTTTTGAGTAAAACAGAAATTTTTAAATGTGTCTTAAAGGCATGATGCATGCGAAAGATTTTTTTTTTAAAAGAATTTATTTATTTTTTTTTTTGAAAACATTTTCGAAAATATTTTTTTTAAAGCATGTAAGCACATAAGCACATTAGATTTGAACAGTTAAAGGCATTGATCCAACAGTCAAATTTGACTTTTCTCGGTACGGTCAAACAGATAACAACACCTCATGGGAAGGCAAAAATACACCAAGACACACACACACACAAAAAAGTTTGGGACGGAAGCTTGACCCACGAAAGCCCTTTTTTTTAAATGACAAGTTTTATATTTATTTTTTTTGAAAAACAAGTTTTTTTTTAAATAGCTTATTGGTCCTCAGCAGAGTCGCCACTGTGATGTACCCGATTTTCTTTGGGCGCCCGACAAATCCTTTGGTGAAAAGTTTTGTGAAAAGATTTTTTTGGAATGGGTTTAATCTTTATCGGACTTTGAAAAATCAACAGAGTCACCACGCCATTTTAGTTTAGGGGCCAAAACTTTGAATAATGCCCAAAATTAGAGAAATGAGTCCGGAGGTCACGTTACATTCCGGGAAGAACGTTTGGTGTTCACCCGGAATGCCTCGTATGACGAGTCTTTATTACTCGAAACTTTTTTTTGTCTGTGTGTGTGTTTGTGTTTTGAAAAAAGATTTTGAATTACAGGATTTTCTGGAAATAACAGAAGTACAAGGGACTGGACTGAAAACAGTTTTAAAAAACAGTGACTAAACTGAAAAATAACATAAACTGGAAAGCTGTTTGCAGATGACAATGTCATCCGTGTGGATGACTTTGTAGTGCAAGTTCATCCGCGCGGATAGGGCTGCAGTCTCAATATTTTACAGTTTCTTAATCAGTCACTGTAATTTCCAGGAACTTAACTGGATTTACAGGACTTAATTGGAAATTGTAACTGAAAAAACAGAAAATAAAGGGATGTTTTGATTTTTTGGCATCCATGCTTGTCCTCACTTTTCCTAAACTTTGATTAGTGGTCATTAGTGATGAATCCACTTAATCAAGCCATCCCGGGGGTACATTAGGATTTTGCAAGCATTTCATTTGCTAGGGAAAGGGGGATTTTGACATGAAAAGTAAATTAACAAGAAAATTAGGTCAAGATGTATCAACTTTAGAGAAAGATCTCTAAGGTGGTCACAAGAAGGACCATCCTTGAGACCTATACTCAAGTGTATCTCATACATCTTGTGTGACCTAAATATGTGAGTCTTAAGGATGTTCATCCATGGAAATGGTTCCAAGGTGAACATCTTAGACTATGGGGGGACATTTGCAAGAAAATAAAGACTATGGACCATTTAAAGTAATCATCTATGGAGATGAACTCCAAGATGACCACATTTGAGGTCAAATAAACAAGTAAGAACTAGTTAATGTAAAGAGACATGAAGGTAAAAATATGGACCCTTTGTAGAGAAGCATCCATGGAGATGAACTTCATGGAGATCATCTTGGATCCTTGGGACAAAGAGGGAAGGGGGGTAAAAAACAAGTAAACCAACAATTCTACATCATTTATGTATGAAATGTATGTATGAATGAAGGAGATTTGAGTAAGGAGAACAAGGGTTTACCAATATTTCCTTGGGTTTGTGTTTAGGGTTTGAAGATTCAAGGTTTAGGAGTGGTTTTGGAGTGGATTTGTGTTTGATTTTTGGTGTTAAATTTTTGGAGGATGAATGTTGAGGGCTGTTTTAAGAGGGGATTTTGACAGAGTAAAGTAGGAATTATGAATTTTTGGCCTCTTGAAACTGAGAGAGAAGGGATGTATTTATAGGTTGGTTGGGGTGCAATCTCATCCACGTGGATGACTTTGAAGCTACAATCTCATCCGCGCAGATGGGATCAGCAGCGTGCCTGTTTTTTACAGAAAGTTGTTTGGCTGTTTCTATTTAGTCAATATTCACTTTTTTTATTGGGAATGACACATTCCAGCGAGGTCCTATGCCATTTTCTTATTCCTAAAAGGTTCTTCCTCATTCAAATTGTCAAAATAATGTCCAAAATGCCACTAAATGATTATAAATCATTAATTTGGGCTGACAAAACATTAACGACCCAGATTGGGGCACTTACAATATGCCAACCCATTTACTCACTTGTAAGTTAATTCTTCTCCAGCGACATTTGCACGACTCAGCGTTCCTATCATTTATGTTGCTTGGATTTTCTCTTTGAGCTGCTGCAAATATTTCCATTAAATTTGCCCAAAGATCACGTTTCTTTTGATCTGTTCCAGTGATCGTATCTCCACCGGCCTCAAGGTAAGCCGAACATAGAGCTCTATCTTCAGCTATGGTCCATACCCGCCTATCTTTCTTACTTTTGTGTTTGCCGGATTGGTTAGAAGGAACAGTGGGATTCTCTTCATCAACATTATCTTCAATATCTTGAAATAAAATTCTTGAGCTACCCACATCACCAACATGAGTTTTAGGAGACTTATTATATTGTTGGGATGTTAAAAATTTGAGATTTGAAGAATGAAACTGGACATTTTGAGAAGACAACATATTTGAGGAAGAAAAGAAATTAGGATTGTATTGATTTTGAAATAAATTTGAAGCATTGGGAATATTAGGAATTTGTTGAGGTAGAGAATAAAATCCCATCAAATGAGATAGTTAAAGATGATTTAACAAATTTGGATCAATAGGCATGTGTGAATTTGGAGAATTTCTATTGACAATTGAATTTGTTTGGGAAGGTTGATTGTTTCCATAGTAATTAGGATAATTTGGATCTATAATTACGAAAATATTTTTAAAATTTTTTTAAGGAGATAATGACAAATTTTTAACCAAATAGAGAAAAGTGAAGAAGGTGTCCCACATATGTAAAATTTGTGTCTATTTATACTTGAAACAAAATAATTGGGCGTTGGTAAAATTTCGATTTTTGTAAAAAATTTATAGTCGTTGGTAAATTATGACATTTTTTAAAAAATTTATAGTCAAATATACAATGATATCCGACACTCCTAATTGAATTATTGACCAAAAAAAAAGACAAACAAGAAGAAGAAATAAAAAAGGCAAGAATTATTGACCCAAAAAAGACAAACAAGAAGAAGAAATTAAAAAAGACAAACAAGAAGAAGAAATTAAAAAAGACAAACAAGAAGAAGAAATTAAAAAAGGCAAACAAGAAAGAAGAAATAACGCATGCATGGAGAGTGGACAACACTCTCCAAGCTTTCTTCCTTCAGACCATTTCAGTGTGTTACACGACAAGTGGTCATCTTTTCTCCATTAGCCAAACCTTTCATGTTTTCTGTCAACCAAAAATCAGTGTTGGCGCCTAGGCGAAGGCCGGACGCCGCGATTTACGCCAAGGCGGGGAGATTAGGCGCTAGGCGGGGCTAGGTAGTCTGGGCGGTTAGGCCCAAAAAATGAATTTTTTACAAAAAAAATAGCTCAAGTATCATGAATGAAATCAAGGTTACTGTAAGAAGCCAGTTCTGGTAGCTTCGTAGAGGGAGATGTCATCAATAGGAGCAGTTGAGGCCCAAAAACTAGAATTAAAGCGACGAATTTCATAGCCATTGCCGGTGTGAATGAGGTGGGCAGACTATAATTGGAAGAAAAATAAACCCTAAAAACTTTATTCAAAATCAAAATCAAACCCTGTAATGGCTTAGCTACATAGATCCGGGGAGAGAGAAGATAGAGGGTTGAGTTCAGGTGCTTACCGGTCACCAGAGGAGCGAGGTCGCCGACTGAGATGGCGATGGTGATCGGCGGCGAGCAAGAGAGGGTTTATTTTTTCTTCCGGCGAATGGAGAGAGAGCGAAGGGAAAGAGAAAGCGAATGGAGAGAGAGAGTTTTAGATGAGACGACGCTGTGAGAAAAGGGACAAAAGGGTGGTGGTTAAAACTTAAATTAGCTTAGGTGATTTTGTAATGGGCCGGATACAATCATGGGCTGGATTCAAAATATATTATCAAATTGGCTGGATTTAAAATGTTTAATTTGGGCCATGGGTAAGGGTGGACTTTGAATTTGTACAAATTAAATGTTAGGATTGCAAAATTGGATTAAATTTTTATTTTGTATAAAAAATATTATTTATTTTTAACAAATAATAAAAGTAAGTGACATTATTTGTTGGTTATATATATAAATTTATGAAATATATTTAAAATTTGTCTAATTTCTCAACCCCGCCTAAATCCCGCTTAGGCCCCTAGGCGCTAGGTCCGACTCCGCCGCCTAGCATCCGCCTAGCACTTTTTAGATTCTTGCCAAAAATTACAATAAGATATTCAAGCCTCTCACTTTAGTCACCATTATTGTGTGAGGCTTATATATATAGCCACAAGCCAAGCCTTTTTGGATTTTTAGAAAGGGCACCATTGTTAATGGGGCTTGGTTATTTGCAAGGCATATTATTTGCAAGGCACGGACAATTGACAAAACTGTCCTCACCCGTATGCGAACGTTTTGTGTGATTATACACGACGTTGTCAGATATGTTTCGTATGAATATACACGAAATGTATTGAGTTATTTCGTGTAGATTTACACGAAATATTAACAAATATTTCGTGTATTTTCATACGAGATAGAAGGACCAGTTTCGTGTATAGGCATACGAAACAACCTAAACATTGTTCCATTGTGTTTCGTGTGCCTATACACGAAATTTTTGGAACCATTTCGTGTAATTTTACACGAAATGTTGTGAAACATCTCGTGTAAAATTACACGAAATACTCCCACCACCATACCACATTAACGCTACCACCATAAATGACAAAATCAAACACCAGCAATTTGCAACATTAAGGGGTCGTTTGTTTTTTTGTTTTCAGCCTTAAATGCCTCTTAACTCTTATTCATTAAGAGGATTAAAAAATTAAGTGTGTTTGTTTTTTTTTTTGAAATAAGACTTAAAGGCTCTTAAAAGCCTCTGAATTTTAAGCGCCTGGACTAGCTCTGAGCGTCCTCTTATTTCCTCTGAATTACAATTTTGGACAAAAATGTCCTCAACAATTTTTCATAATACCCGTATTATCCTTGTTTATTAGCAAAAGAAGGGAACGTTTCTTTCCATTGTCAATTTCTCTTACGATTTCTAGGGTTCTCCTTCTCCCTCCAGCAGCGGCGCTCCTCCTCCAGCATCGGCACTCAAGCAACGACGACGGGTAAGCTCCTTCTCCTTCTCCCTCTCCTTCTATCTTCATCTTCGTCCGTCTCTCTCTCTCTCCTATTTAGTGTTTTCTCAATCTACTCTTTCTCCTTTTCTATTGGTTTTCTTGAAATTCAATGGGCTTCTTGTTCTGCTCTCTGTTGTGTTGATTTGATCTTCATTTGTTTTAATTTTTTTTTTCTTGTCTTTCTTTCTTGATGATTTATTTTTCCATGTGCCCAGTTTAATCTGACTTCTGGGAATTTCTTGTTATGGAAAAATTGACCCCTTTTTTTAATTTGAACCCACCTTTATGAGTATGATTCTATCTATATACATCATAAATTTTTCTTTGCTTTTGTTTGTAAGATATAAATTTATTAAGCCCTTGGTAGCCTGCTTTGCTTATGATTGGTATGATCAAGAGAAGCTGATAAGTTAATTTGTTTAAATTATCATTGACAGTTCTGGATTATGCAATTGATTTTTGTTGTTTTCTGTTCGTTGTTAGTATGGTATATATATGTTATTGAGGTCTTGTATCATTGGAGCTAGTGACATTTCTGCTCTTATACTACAGAAAGATAAAAGCAATGGGTTTTGTCCACAGTGAAAATCTATAAGAGAGCTTATTATGTGTCATATAGCTAGTGAAAATGTGTATAATAAAATTTGGTGGATTCTTGAATATGATCTAGTGAAATGTGCACTATATAAACTGGCGGTAGTATTCTTATGGGTGAAATTATTGTCTGAAGTTACTCCTTGTACTTTTGACGTGAAATCAATAGCTGAAATTTGGGCAGCAGCAGACTAGAATGTCAAGCTCGTTATTTGGTTCACCCATATTGTGCATAAGAGAATGTCAACCCCTTAGTTAATTGTGGTAATCTACAATAATTTGAATAGATTTAAAAAAGAAAATAACTACTGATCTTAATTACTGAATATTTGTTGTATGTGTGTTTTCTTAGAATGGTTTGGAAGGATGATTATCTCAAGTGCTTTTTAGAGGCTTGTATTGAGGAGGTTAATAGAAAAGGTAGAAAAGGATCAAGTCTTCATCCGGATTCATGGGCGAAGGTGGGTGAAGTTTTGAAAGATAAGTGCAACTTTGAAGTTAATCAAAGACAAATGAAGAATTGCTATGATTACTTGAAGGGGAAGTACTCCGGTTGGGTGTACTTAACTAAAAAAACTGGTAATGTTTATAACCCCGCAACAAACAGTTTCAACCTGACTGATCAAGAGTGGGAAGAATTTTTTAAGGTGTGTCTTTTTCTTATATGTTAATAGTGACAACATATGTCTCATAAACATATATTTTAATTTTTTTCTTTTATTTTGATGCAGGGTCATCAAAAAGCAAAGTCTTTAAAAAACTTAAACCTTCCTTTTCCTCACCTTTGTACTGCACTTTTTGAGGGGGCTGCTGCCACTGGTGATAGTCAGTGGACGCCTAGCTCAAATTATCCCAGACCTCGTGATTCATCTTCTTCTTTTACTTCTCCAAATACTCAACTCTTGCAGCTTGAAAATATTTTTATTGACTCTGAAGATGGTGCATTTCAAGACTCTCCTACTTCTGAAACCGGTAATTCCATGCCTCAATCGGGTGAAAACAAAAAACAAAAAGCCTCAAGTTCTGAATTCTGTGAAGGGGATAGACATAAGAAGAAGAAGGGTAAATTCTCAACTAATATGAGTCGATTAGAAGAAAAAATGGAAAGTGCACTAGATTCAATCATTAAGAGTAATGAAGGGCCTTCTTATGAAGAGTGTGTTGAAAAGTTAAATGGAATCGGGTTGGATCCAAGTAGTGGTATTTATATTGCAGCTTTAGGGGTGTTTTGTGATGGAGCAAACTATAGGAGGGGATGGATGGCTTTACCCGCGGACAATGTTGACTTGATGACGAAATGGATTTTTTCTGTTGGTACGAAGTTGGGATTTATGATATAACTTTGGTTTATGATATGTGTACTATTAAACATGGATTTATGATATGTAGTTTAATGTTTATGATTTTTGTCTAGACCAATCTTTTGTAATGTCTAATATTAAACATGATTTTATGATATGTACTTGGTTTTGGACTCCAAAAAGAATGGTTTGTTTGCTTGCTTTTGTTCTTGTTGCAGTAAAGGTGAACATTTGTTCTTCTACTTGGTTTGTTTGCTTTTGTTTTGTTTAGAAAATGGCAGTTTTTTGGGATATTTTTTTTCTGTTCAGAAAATGAACATTTGTTCTTCTACAAGTGTGTTGTGTGCTGTAGGCAAAGTGAACATTTTGTTCAGAAAATGAACATTTTGTTCAGAAAATGGCAGTATTCTTCTAATGTTAGCATGGATGAGAAGTGCTGCAATTGATTGTACAGTTGTATTCTTGTTGGTCTGTAGGGTCCGTGGGAAGGAAATAAGCTGTTTTCAATTGTTGGACATACAAAGGACCCTTCTGAAACCATCCAAGGTTTGCAGCATTTTAATTTCACATTATTTCATTTACTTGGACCTTAATTTGAAGCATCATTGATGAGAATGATAAATGTATATCTTTCCTATTCACATATATTCTATTCCCACTACCTGTTGATTAATAATTTAAGCTCCTTTTTTTTCTGATGAATTTCCATCTGGTTTCTTGTATTTTGAGCACCCTTTTGGGTTTTATTTTCTGGGTATGCTATATTTTTTTTTGTTTGTATTTTATTCTTTAGTGAGATTTTGTGCATTTCTTACATTGGCACATATGTACAGGTTAAACATGGACTGTGTTGAACAACTCAAAATCATACTGATCATTTATATATATATTCGTTATGTTCGACCAAGACAAATGAAGCGTAAAAGGGATAATACATCATCTATGTCCGGACATGACTACACAATGGAGTTACTCACAGGCACGGACAGACAATGTATTGAATTATTACGCATGTCAAAAGATGCATTTATTCATTTATGTGCACATTTTCGAGAGAAAGGGTGGTTAAAGAACAGTAAGCACATAACTGTCGAGGAGAAAATTGCTATTTTTCTATTGATTATAGGACATAATGAACGTTATGTAGTGGTGAAACGTAGATTCCAACATTCATTGCAAACAATTCACCTATATTTTCATGAGGTATTGGATGCAATGATGGAGTTTGCAAAAGAAATTATTGTGCCTACGTCATATAATCTGAATCCTGACATTCCTGGGAATAATAGGAGACTGCGACGAATTTTCAAGGTACATAATTATTTATTCGTTTACATACATCTATCACACATTATATGAGAATATTTCTTAACATTTCGTTAAATGCAGGGAGCGGTCGGTGCTCTTGACGGAACATTGATATCAGCTGTTGTTCCTATTGAAAAACAAACTCTATACAGAGGAAGAGGAAGAGGTGAATGCTACCAAAATGTGTTGGCCATATGTGATTTTAACATGATTTTCACATTTGTTCTAGCTGGATGGGAAGGGGTAGCACATGATTCCAGAATATTATCGGAGGTTGTTGTTGATCCAAATAATGGCTTTCCTATTCCTCCTCCAGGTATCATTTAGTTTAAAGAATAAATTAAACTATAGAAAATATTTTTAACATACTCATAATTATATGTGAATATTTTATATCGTAGATAAATATTATCTTTGTGATGCTGCATATACAAATACTCGAGGATTTATGGCTCCTTATCACAATGTGAGATATTGGCTTGGAGACTTTCGTCGCACCCGTGCTACTAATAAGGAGGAAAAGTTCAACCACGCACATGCCAAACTTAGGAATGTCATCGAACGTTCTTTTGGCGTATTGAAAGCACGATTTCCTATATTAAAGAGAATGGCACCGTTTTCCCTTAACGTACAAAGGGATATAACTATTGCATGTTTTGCGGTTCATAATTTTATCAGGAAAGAGCATATAAATGATGAATATTTTTCTAATTATGAAGACGCGGAGATGATTTTTACCGATGACACCATGCGCGAAGAAAATGAAGAAGAGATAGAAGGTGAAGAAATAGGAGGAGGATATGCTTGTGCAGCAAATGTGCAATATATGACCAATTTACGTGAAGAAATTGCAATTGAAGTCATGAATAGCATGTGATTATTTTATCTAGTATGTTGTGGTTTTTTTTTTTTTAACTCTTTTCATGTATTTTGGCTTATTGAACTTAATTTTCTATATTATTTGTAATCTGGAATAATGTGATATTTTTATTTATTATTATGTTTTTTGATTTTACATTAGTGGTTATGAAAAAAAAGTTGTAATTATGTTTAAATATTTAATACTTGAATGATATTCAGCTTATTATTAACAAGACAGAAAATTATATATTATTCAGAAGGGTAAAATGGTAAAAACACACATTTCAGAAAACGAATTCAGAGGTGAAAATCAAACAGCTTGCCTAATTCAGAATTCAGTCTTCAGACGCTGCCTCTTAATGATTCAGCCATTTTCAGAAGTGAAATCAGATTTCAGCACTTATCACTTAAAAAAAACAAAAACCCCCTAAGTTCCTCCATTTGGGTTTCAAAAAATCTAGCATCTTTGTCAAGAAAACCCATTAAAATTACAAATCTACCTGGCGTGAATTCTAAATCAAACATGATTTGAAATTCTTAATTTTAGAAAACCCTAGGTCTTGTAATGTCCCTCTCCTCCTGCAACAACTTGCTCTTCGACAGACATGGAAGCAAACCCACCAAAGTCAAATTTAACCTTGTTTAGTCCCCTTTCTTTAATTTGTTAATATTCATTACTTCATTACAAATCAAACTTGGTCTTATCTTGCAACCCCATCTCACTAACTTCTATAGCCTGTAGTTGCATCGCCAAAGGCATCACCAACTGCGTGTTTGTGTGTGCGCGGATTCCAGCAATAGCAAATCGATTGAGAGGATTTTGTTATATATACAAGGGCATTATGGTTATTTCAATGTGCCTTGTAAATTTGATGTCTTGCAAATAAAATTCACCTTGTTAATGGTATGGTCTTAAAAGATTTTAGTGGTCTATGTAAAGCCAAAATCTGAAGGAAAAAAAAATGCTTTCTTTGTGAGATAAAAAAAACAGGTTGTTACCCAACGAATCGTCCGCTTGCGCACACCATCGCCCTCACTAGCGACCCGTTCACTCTCTCTCTCTCTCTCTCTCTCTCTCTCTCTCTCTCTCTCTCTCTCATCCCCCCTACCCTACTGCCCTCGTCGTTGTCTTTGACGAACCAATCCGAGAAAGATGAACAGAGTATCTCGGAATACCACCATAATTCAGTTTTAAGGCGGCTGAACATTACTCTCTCCAATCTCAATTCATCCACAATCATCACCACCACATGTAATTTCCCCTCTCAATCCATGCGTCTGCACATATACAAAGAATTGAATTTATTTGTATGTACTATTTTTTTGAAAGAGTTGTGTATACTGATTGAATTGCACCTTCTTTGCTAATTGAAATTGTTCACCTTCACGACGAAAGCAGTAGTGTTAAAAGCTCCATGAAAGCAGTAGTGTTTGCCGTGTCCAGGGGCAAAATTTTGTTTGTGTGGTTTAGGGTCGGTGAAAAGTGCAAGTGTCATCAATAAAAAATGACAATGAGATAATTATAGAATGTCAGTGTTGACTACCTGGTTTCAACTCACTCCCCCATTTCATCTAACACTTTTTACATTTTTTCTCATTCAGTTAATATTTCATCTATTCATTTCATTTAACCTCCTACAATGGCTAACTTAAATTAAATTTCAACTCCCTCCAACTCATCATTCTATACCCCATCACTTTTATTTTATTTATATTCTCTATTTTTATGATTAGTAAAATAATAATAATAATTATTATTATTTATAATTAAAAAAATATTTCACACTTAATTAAAAAAATATTGCCTTAATTTATAAGGAAAAAAATAATGATTTTTTTAAATAAAAGCTTAAATGAAGAAAGATAATTGAGAAATGAGTGTATTTTTTGTGTCCAGATCAAATGAAACTTATATCAATTTGTAGGGAAAAAAATGATGAATTTTGGTGAAAAAAATAATTAAAAAAAAATTAATTTACTAGGTGATAATTCAAATTTCAAAGATTTGGGATAAATTATTTTTTTTCGAAAATCCAACCGACCTATCGAGCTTGACACTGGGCACAACCGTAAAATCAAAAAAAAAAAAAAAAAAAAACCGGCGCCTCACGCGCCTTGCATGGGCGTGAGGCGCACGCGCCTTGTTTCAGTCAATTAAACGCTGACACGTGTCGAATTAAAAAAAATAATAAAATAAAAACTTTCAGCCGGATGAAATGTTTAATTCACCCATTTCATCTAGGGGTGTAAACGGTTCGGTTTATAGCTCGGTTTGAGGAAATTTTAGAGCTAAACCGCTAGTATTGGTTTGGAAATATTCCAAACCGAGCTAAACCACAAAAAAATTCAAACCGAGCTAAGCTAAACCGTCAAGGTTCGGTTTAGCTCGGTCTAAACCGCGGTTTAAAGATGGATTACGGACCAAACAACAATCTTAAAACAATCTTTATTGCCTCATTGAGCTCAACGGAAACAAATCGCAAAACCCATTTACTCTTCAAACTTCAAATTTCTTCAAATATTTGCTCAAAATTGATGATTCGAGCTTGATAATCTTGGATAAAAGGAAGTATATGAGATGGGAATCAATATTTAGTGAGAAAGAAGGAATGATTTTGTGGTTTGATGAGAGAAATTTTAGAGAGAGAGAGAGAGGGCTTGGGCCGAAAGAAATGCTAGGGTAAGGAGATTGTGGGAAAATCTCTAGCAAATTGCACTTTGGCCCCTTGTTGACCAGATTTTTTATAATGTAAGTTAGCTCGGTTTCATAGCTCGGTTCCATAGCTCGGTTTCATAGCTCGGTTTGGCGGTTCGGTTCCATAGCTCGGTTTGGCGGTTCGGTTTAGCTCGGTTCGGCTTGGCACCCTCAAACCGCAAGCTAAACCAAACTATGTGGTTTGTAACTTTTATAAACCGAGCTAAATCACTTAAATAAAAAAAAAACCGAGCTAAACCCCACGGTTTAGCTCGGTTCGGTCTCAAACCGCGGTTTGAGCTAAACCACTTACACCCCTAATTTCCGTAAAATCTAGGGAGAAACGCGTTTCTCCATAAGTTATGGAGAAACGGGTTACGGGTATCCAGAACCTTTTGAAAGGATATCCAGAAACTTTTTGTATTGGCCATGACCTTGTCACATGGTTACTTCCGGATATCGGTCTCAAAGGTTCGGATATCCGTAACCCTTTGAAAGGATATCCAGGAATCTTATGAAAGTGATATCCGTGAAAACCTTCAAAATGATATCCGCAAACTTTCAAAATATTTCCGGATATTCATTTGATGGTTTCGGATATACATTTGAAGGTTTTCGATATCCAGAACCTTCAAAATGAATATCCAGAAACTTTCAAAATGTTTCTGGATATTCATTTGATGGTTTCTGGATATACATTTGAAGGTTTCTGGATATCCAAAAACCTTCAATAAGCAATTTCTGGTCTTGGCCTTGAATTTGACTTCAAATCTATTTTTTCTGGATATCCACCCAAAGGCTTCTGGATATCCGTTCCAAAGCTTCTGGATATCCAGAACCCTTTGAGACTGATATCCAGAAATTTTCTTCTGATTATCAAACGTATAGCTTTTGACTATTAAAAACGCGTTTCTCCATAGTTATGAAGAAACGCGTTTCTCAGCAGACCTACTCCCTAATTTCATCCACCCCATTTTCAACCCACCATTGGAGCATTTCAACTAGTTAAAACTCATTTCATTCTCAGTTTCATTTGGCCATCAGTAAGTAGTCTTAAAATAAATTTGTGCATTTTTTAGTGCCAAAGACAAGGGTACAAGAGGATCATTATTGATATAAAAGAGTGTCAGCTTCAGTGTAAAAAATTGTCGGTGCACGTCTAAAAAGTGTCGGTGTAAAAGAGTGTCGATGTTAGGGTAAAAAGGTGCAGTGCTAGTGCAAAAAGTGCTAGTGTAAAAGAATGTCATTTAATGTATTATTAAGTGTCAGTGTAAAAGAGTGTCGATGTTAGGATAAAAAAATAACAGTGTTAGGGTAAAAAAGTGTCAGTTTTAGAGTAAAAGTGTAAAATAGTGCTGAAATGCATGTATTATTAAATGACAGTATAGAAAAAGTGTCGGTGTTAATGTAAAACAGTATATGAATGACAGCGAGCGAGAGAAGTAGCATATGTGGATTTAAGTGTAAGCGACACAAAAATAGTTTTTTCTTAAACTTACAAAAAATCTAGTTTTTTAGAAGACTACTAGCTCCTGTATAAATAATGTGCTATAGTTTGCTGATCAATTAATGTGCTATAGTTTGCTGATCGAAATATTTTTTTTTTCTAAAAATGATACTCCCTCCATTCCATCAAAATTGATACTTATTTTCTTTTTGATTCGTTCCATCAAAACTGATACTTCCCAAAATAATAAGGAAATCTTCACTATTTACCCCACTCATTCTGTCTCATATTTCACTTTTACTCTCACAATATTCTCTCTCCTAACTATTCCTCCCACTCATTCTCTCTCCTATTTAATTCTTCATACTCACAACATTTTCTTTCACTTTTTTTCTCTCTTACTTTTTTTTAATTCGCGTGCCCAAAAATTTGGTATCCGTTTTGATGGGACGGAGGGAGTATAATGGTGTAAAATTCTGCTTTGTGAATGAAAATGAAAATGAAAAATATGAATAAAAATGGTGGATATTTATATTTGGCAAAATCTGGGTAATGAATTTAGGTTTAATAAAAATACTTAGATATTTTTTCTGGAGAGGAAGAAGAATCTCGGTAAAAGCAAAGCCATAAAGTGAACAGAAGCGCAGCGAGAAAGAAAATGTCCGTCTCGCTACTGCTTTCCACTCCAATTTCTGCTATCTCCACTCCTTCCACCTCTGTCCGAGTTCTTCTCCCTTCAGCTCACTCGTTCAAAAATCAGCCGAGTTACCTGACTCGACGGCGGCAGCTGGCACGCCGTCTGGACTCCATTGTCAAATCCAGAACCTCCTCCCCACAAAGAAGTAGACATTGTTGCTGTTTACCTATGCCTACTGAGGAAACCGCTACTTCTACCTCTCAGGTCTCTTCCTCCCTCCTCAAACACACACACACACACACACACACACACACACACACTTAATTCCTGAATGAAATATTCGGAGTATGACTTTTGTTGATCAGGCTTAATCAATTGATCAGTTTTCTGATGGATATTTAACATATACGGAGTATTTATGTTGTTTGACGAATTTAATCAAATTTGAAAAAATCTAAGTTGATTTGGAACTTCTGGAAAACAATTAGTGTTGCAACCATTTAATTTCATAATGTTTTAGTATGAGTTTCATAGTGTAAACAATGGAAGAATTACTCACTTTGTCCCAAAATGAATGTCTATTTTTTTAATGGATCATGAACAAAAATGATGGATATTTATTTTGGGACAGAATTAGTTGACTTTTGATGGTCATTGAGAAATATTGATTCCAAAAATTGGTCAAATTGACTAAAAAGTAAGTGTAAATTTCCTACTGGGAAGGAGTGATGAATATATTGGTAATATTTGGAAAATAAGTCGACTAGCTTATGTTCTATTTCCATATGGATGGATTGAATGGCAAATAATAAGGCTTCAGAGCGACCAAAGTTACAACAATGACAATATTTAAGGAGGCTGAGCAAAAAGGAAAAAGAAGGATACTATTGAGTGGTAAACGGCCATGGTGCCAGGATGGCATTTGTTTGTACCATGCAAAAATATATCACTTAACGGTAACAAATGGAGTGGGTGGTAGTTTTCTATGGCACAATGGTAGACCAGTCACTATGGCTGGATATCCCTTAGGAAATTATAATTGGACCTATTTACTTTTACCATTTATTCATAGATGTCCGCACCATATTCTGTTTCAATTAGGTGTGCTTTGACTGATTGTCTAGTAATGAACCAATTACAATGATGGAAAAAGATTCATGTGGTGAACCCTGAATTAAGTGTTGAAGTGAGAGGGAGAACTGATGGTCTTTGCAATGCCCTAAATCTATTCAAGATTTGACTTGTCAACTCCCTTGAACCGCTTGAATTCCTGTCCACCCGAGCCAAAAAGTGGAGAAAATCTCAAATTCTAGGCTTAATCTTTTATGTCCTCGGTGAATGGCACTTTTGGTAAAAGCACAAATAGTCAAGATTTATAGTTAAGTGAATCTACTCAACCTAGAAGATGTGGCGAAGCCATCTTTTTTTTTTTTTTTGCAAGGGGGTCAAATTGGTTGGGGATAAAAGTTACACTTATCATATAGAAATTTGGCATTAAAGGGGGTCAAAATGAATTATAGCACTCCCTCCGTCCCTAAATGAATGTCCAAATTTCATTTTAAGGGACACTCAGAAAATGTGTCCTTTGTATACATTTTAATGGCAAAGATGCACAAATATTCTTGTTATCCACTTTCTAAACATTTAGGTTTACGACAATAAAATGAATAGCAAAAAAAAATTGTGTAGGGACGAAGTTTTGTGCTAAAAAGAAATTCATTTGGGACAAAAATTTCTTGAATTTGGACATTCATTTAGGTATAGAGGGAGTACAATTTTTTTCCAAAAATCAAGGGGGTCAAAATTGACGAAAATTGTTATTGTTAATGTACTTTTGTAAAAATTTAAGATACTGAATTGATGAATTTCCAAAAATTAAGGGGTTCGAGTGACTTATTCATAGTGTGGCTTCGCCACTGCCTAGAAGTTATACTCACTTATGGACAAATTAGAAAGCTCAGACCTGGCACTAATTTTTTTGTACCGAGGTGGTAATATTTATGAAGGATGCCTTCACGGCATCACCCTCGAAAGTAGTAGTTTGAACTTTTAAGATGTGATCTCGCACCAGATTTGGAGGAGGATAGAAATCTCATAAGGAACTAATCTTTCAAATAAGATCATCAAAGAAAGAGAGAAAAGAGAGATTGTCGCTGTGTAAAATGGCAGGAACCCACTAAATGATGTTTGTGCTGGTAGGAATGTCCTGCTGCGTGCTTTCAGTCATTGTCGTTGTTTCAAAAAATTTCATGCTTGTGTTTATAAACTTCTAATTCACTCAATTATAACACTGACTTTTCAAATTTCATTAGTTGCATGATAGCTTATTGTACTCCAAGGCATACTGGGTCTCTAACTCAATTATTGCTTTGGATGTGGATGCTGTTGGTGGTTGCTGTTATTTATATGCCAGTAGATCTGCTGATTTACATGTTACAAACGATGGAATTCAAGGTCTGCACTCTATGGAAAGTGCATCATAATCATGGCATTTTTCTTTCAAAAAGGAAATTTCTGCTATAATTGAGACAAAATCTACAATCAGAGTTTGACTTTGAACGGAAACAGGCCATGATGTGAATGTTGAGCTTGAAAGAGATGAAGGCGAGCTTCCAGAAACAGTAAGATAACATTTATTTTTGACTTTGGTTTATTAGACTTAGCAGTCTATCGTTTACTACTGGTCAATTGATCAGTTTACATTATCATCTATGTGATTTACCTTCTCGTGTAGTTTTTTTTTTCTTTCTTGCATAAGTACATTGTAATTCCAGATAACAGAAAAATTCCCTCATATACGAGGCTATAAAGCTTTCAAGGTTCCTCCTTTGGATACCAAAAGTCTGCTCAAATGCCAATTGGCTGTTGCTTTTTTCTGCGGTAAGCATTAGCCTTGTTTAAATTTGCAGTTTGTCTCTAAGTAACACCATCAGTGTATATTTTTGGTGCAATTATACTTTGGCTTAGTAACCTGAGAACTAACTTGACTTGAGCTGTACCCTTGGGCTTGCAACAACTGTTACTACTTATATTTGTGCATGACAAGATGTAGATATTGTGGGTAATTGTAGTAACCGGAGATAATCATTACTTAGTTAAAACCAATGCATTCATCTCTGCAGGTTTTCATTATCTATGCAGACCTTATGAAAGCAAAACTTGTAGAGTTTTTATTACCCATGCAAGGTTGAATCTGTTGAATGAATTTTGTCCTTCCATGTCATCTATTGGCTGTGATATGTATTGCTTTGTTTCCATCTATTATGCTGCTTTGGGTTTTCATGAACTCCTTTCACTTTCTTTAGACACTATTATGCTTTACAGTTGCTCCACACTTATCTTTATTACACAGACCATGTAACAGGCTCCTATTTTTTGTTGGTGATTATTCTGTTTATTTCTATATAGGCAATGGAGAATTCATCAGTGCTACTGGTGTGCAGTTACCTGGTGTTCTCGATGCTCTTTTCCCTTATGGTGGTCCTCTTGGTGCCATTTTCTCAAGTGAATCTGTCTCCCTTTACCTTTGGGCCCCAACCGCTCAAGTAAATTGTGGTCTTAATCTTCTGACCCTCTCTTGGTCTTTGCTATTCTTCATCATTCCTTCAATGCCTCAAACTTTTACTTATTCATTCAAATATGAATTTGCCTCCTACTTGTCCCAAAACAGGACGTACATGCTCACATTTACAAGGAACCTTCTGGTGGGTATCCACTTGAGATTGTCCAGCTTAAGGAGTTGAATGGTGTTTGGAGTGTGAATGGGCCAAAAATTTGGGAGGGATGTTATTACGTCTACGAAGTTTCTGTCTACCATCCTAGTACCTTGCAGATTGAAAACTGCATTGCAAATGATCCATATGCCAGAGGGTATGCTGGTTCATCTAGATTATAGCTCTTTCAAATCATTTTTGGGTTTCATATGTCCAAAATTGTGTGTCATTACAACTTACATTGTACTCCTTTGTGCTAATAATATCCTTGCAGACATGTACTTACCCGTGATTTATTTTCACAACATTTCATTGCTTGAGTAGGCTCTCAGGTGACGGCAAGCGAACATTGTTAGTCAATCTTGATTCTGATGCTTTAAAACCTCCTGGGTGGGATGACTTGGCAGATGAGAAACCTGCGGTTCTTTCTTTTTCAGACATCAGTATCTATGAGCTGCATGTACGGGATTTCAGGTGTGAGCCATCTTCTCTATAGGATTCCTTAGTCCGGTTAAACACATATTACTTGCAGCTAAATGCAATTTAGGTTCTCTCATGATCATACACGAATTGTATTTTTTCAGAAATTCAAAATCAAGGAATAAAATCTTACGTGAACATTATTTAAAGGTAACTGCTAGGACAGAATTGTTGAACTTGCTTGGTAAAATAAGAGTCCCTTATTCTTTTTTGGGGTGTCACAAAAAAGTGTCCTCTTACAAAATTTCCATTTGAGGCCTCGAAAGTTTGAAATTTTACCCTTACACACCTTCATAGTGGGCCAACTGTTTACGCATAGAAATTTGACATTTTTACCCTTGGTGAATACTCTTTATGGTGGGCCCAACCTTAATTTGATCTTGTTATCTTAATTTGTATTACTGAACTCTGATTGAGCCTTCTACTGTGTTCTTGTTAATAGCCTCATAGCACTAATCTCTTTCATGTTATTACAGTGCTAATGATGCTACCGTGGATCCCAACTTTCGTGGTGGTTATCTTGCCTTCACCTCTGAGGTGATACTTATTTTCTATCAATAATTTTGAAGGAGATATGATGTATATCTGAAGTTCTAAATTCTTTTTAGGGGAAATTGCGTTTTGGGCCCCAAAGTTTAGGGGGTGTTCCTAAGCTAGACCCTATTCTATCACTATTTACAAGTCAGGCCCCAAAATTGTCATTCTTTTAGCATTTTAGGGCTTTTAACTAGTTTTGTTAGAAAAATCCGTTAAATGATCACGTGCAAGTCACGTGTCATTTAACGGAGGATGTTTTTTAACAAGAATTATTTCATTATTGCTTTAATACAAATTGTATGAAAATAAATAGTCAAAATAGAAAATCTAAATTAAAATCTCTTCTCTAACCGTATATCTCATTTTTATGTTTCAACTTCAGCGCTTCTCCCAATTTTCATAACCATTGCCGTCGCCCCCCACACCTTCCCTCCACCATCATTCTCCACCCCGCCGTCCTACACCATCTCTTCTCTTCCACACCTTCTACCTTTTTTTTTGTCTGGGTCTATTCATCTCAACACTCCGTTGAAGGCACAACCCCGTTGAATCCAGCGTCGTCTTATCTTCATCTTCCTTCCCTTACACTGGCGACTACACTCAAACGAGAATCTCTCCTCTCTCTTCAAATCTGGGTTTGAAATCAGATTTGAATGAGTCTGAAAATCATTTATTTTTATATTTAGGGATATTAATATTTTTTATTTTGGCTATTAATTTTCATTCAATTTGCATTAATACAAAAATGAAAGAGTTCTTGTTCAAAAACATCCTCCGTTAAATGACACGTGACTTGCACATGATCATTTAACAGATTTTTCTAACAAAACTAGTTAAAAACCCTAAAATGCTAACAGAATTACAACATTGGGGCCTAAATTGTAAATAGTGATAGAATAGGGCCTAACTTAGGAACACCCCCTAAACTTTGGGGCCCAAAATGCAATTTCTTGCCTTCCGCCAATTCTGCATATCTGTGTTCATTTTACCCAATGTAAACTTCTTCACTATTTCATTGCTACCTTTCCTTCTGTCTGATCAACTTGCCTTAATCCTGTTCTTCTTTAAGCAGCATTACTAGGTTTTTAAGCTGTTGGTCGTTCTCCTGATTCAGCGTTTTCACGTCTTCAAGGAGCAAGTTTTCCAATAGGGGATTTGAAGTAAATAAAACCAAAGCACGATTATGTGATATGCTGATGTCTTTACGAATTTTCACTGCATTATTCTATGAATATAGAATATCTAGCATCCGTGTAGGATATCTGGTATCCCGTGTTTTCTATTCAGCCCTTTGGATTTAGGAAAGAGATCTTTGTTTTGTAAGGATGGATAGAAGTTAAACAGTTTCTTTAGATGATATTGAGTAAGCACTATGGAATTAACGTCAGAAAGAAGATGATGAGAAACGCCATAAACGGTAATTTACTGAAGTACTTCAATCATTTTGAAGGGCTCCGCAGGTGTACTTCATCTAAAAAAATTATCGAATGCTGGCTTGACGCATGTCCATTTGCTACCAACCTTCCATTTTGCTGATGTTGATGATGAGAAGGATAAATGGAAGTTCGTTGGTATGGTATTTCTTCTTTTCCGGTATCTTTTTTTTTTAAATCTCCTATGCAGTTAAAATTATTCTAAGGTACAAAGCTAAAAATAAAATATGCTCTGAGGTCTTGTATTTTTGTTTTTGGACTTGCATAAAATATGGAGGAATGATGGATTGCATAATTAGAAAAATTAGCCCAAAAAAGAAAAAGGAACTTTATGCTAACTAAACTTGATTTATTCAACAATAGTTCCAAGTGTAAATAACTATTTATGTTTATTTTCTCACTAGGTTGTGCACTTGTGTGCCACTTCTTCACTTGAAACTTAAAACTACCTCCAATTTTGTAAATTAATCAATCACCTAACAGAGAGATAAATATGAATACTAGGTATACCTCTTTTTGTTTTTTGATGTTGTGAAAAGTAGACCCTAAATGACTATTCCATATGACGATTCATGTTAGCCGATCCCAAATCATTGTGGAACTCTGACTTTGCTGTTGTTGTTGTGAAAAGCAGAATGAAATAACACACGCACGGAAACTAGCGAATCTGCAAAACATGTAAAGTCATCAATCGCTAGGTCTCAGGCCCTGCCACCTCTCTCCTAAGACAGGATGACAGTTGTCATCTTATATTGATTTTCGGAATTCACACAATCTGAATTGCCTCAGTACAGGCCTACCTCAATTCATTTCCCTATTAGACTTAATTTCACATTCTTGTTGATAGCCCTGTTGCATAACTGTTTGATACACATTGTTAGACTGGCAGGGGCATGCCACTGAGTGTTATAGGGAGCTATTTAGCCTCCACTTTGATTTTGAAAAATGGACATTTAAGCCATTAAAAATAATAATTCATCAATATGGACCCCCATAGGTCTAGAAAAGAAGATATATTATGTTATATTTTTTACCTCATTTAAGCCAACTTCGAATACTAACATATAGTTTCTACTCTTTAAATGATCTGACCCCCTTAAGCCAAAATGCTGGCTTCGCCACAGGAATCGAACATTTACACATACACTCTTGTGTTGTTTTATACGCAGGCTAAAATTATGTTGCTACAAATATGATGACATTGTGGATGCTATACTTGATGTGCAATGAAATAAAAAAGAAGATAAAAGTTGACATGCACACTTTTGAGACTGTAAACATTAGTACAAATGGTAGAGAAAATGGAGAAAATCAGTTAGATGGTCTGGACACTTTCCACTCACACCAATATGTCCGAAAATGAGTTATGTGGCTTACCCAAAGTAGTTTGGACAAACTCCTTAGTTAACCAAGTAAGTCCCCTTGTTAAAGTATGGTATAATAGAAAACTATGGTCGCTTGTGAAGATCTTGCTTTTAGCATAACTAGCTGTGAAAGAATCCACGTGCACAAGCCCAAGGAGTTTGGAGAAAGGCTCACTTGAATTCCATTTTTGTAGATAAGGAAGATGTTTGATGCAGATATCTGGATTTCCTTTCTTATTTTCTGCCAATATTTATGTGACAACTAGTAAGCGTTTACAGATACAGAGATGCTCGAGTCTTTACCATCAGATTCAGCTGAGCAACAGGAGCTGATAACAGCCATCCAAAATGAGGATGGATATAACTGGGGGTAAGATAATTCTATGAAATTAGACTCCAGATATTCAAACATTTTCTTGCATCTTTTGCTAACTATTTCATTGTTTTCCCACCTTGTCAACTTTCAAATGTATGAAAAAAATTTCTTGTTTGATTTCCCTATATAGTTATAATCCTGTTCTATGGGGAGTCCCTAAAGGAAGCTATGCTAGTAACCCGAATGGTCCATGCCGTATTATAGAGTTTCGGAAGATGGTGCAGGTTGATCTTATCTCTTTTGGCATGTCTTTATACGGTTATTGCATGCAATATATTCTTTACCTCATTCAAAAGATCTATTGTTCTCATGTATTTCAAATTTTGTGAATGTATGAGTTCTCCTTATAACCATGTATGGGTCTCATGTATTTATATTTGAATACAGGCTCTAAACCGTATAGGACTACGGGTTGTCTTGGATGTTGTTTATAATCATATACATGCCAGTGGCCCTTTCGATGAGAACTCTGTCCTTGACAAGGTCATTAGTTACTTTTCCCAGTGTTTCGTTTTTCACTCAAAAAGTAGATAATCATAGCTTTTGGTTTTATGTTTTTAACGTGTTAAATCCTCCTACCCTCTCTTCCTGCTCTACCTTAACAAATTTGGGCACTTATCCTTGCCACACACACAATGTTCTTGAAAGCAGATTGTTCCAGGTTACTATCTTAGAAGGAATGCTGATGGTTTTATTGAGAATAGTACATGCGTGAATAACACCGCCAGTGAGCATTTTATGGTTGAACGCTTGATTCTTGATGATCTTCAATCCTGGGCAGTTCATTATAAGGTAATCTTTATGGTGATCCCATTTTCTTTCTTTCGTTCATTCCTCTTTTTTTTTTTTTTTAATTTATAAAGATACTTCTGCTCCCATGAAATAGCCCACTGGTAGATCTGAGCATGTGGGGGCGACTACACTTCAGTGAACTCAGTCTTTTGGAAGGGATTCCTCAAAACACCTTAATTCCTTTCTTCGCGTGAATGAATGTTGTATCATCAAATTAGGAGTAACAGTATTGCTGTCTTGCAGATTGATGGGTTCCGTTTTGACCTCATGGGTCATTTAATGAAGCGTACCATGGTGAGGCCTGGCTCATGCTACCTGTAATTATTGTAGATATTGACTTTCTTCTTTATTTCTTTCTCATCTTTCAAAACATTTAATTTATGTATTCAAATGGTTATCTCAGATTTAGGCTTACTCTGCCCACTTTATTTTGATGAATCTAACATTAAGCCTACCGGATTTGATTTTTGTTATCTGTTGATTGGTTTGTTAAATTTAACTGTGTGTGTGCTTGCACTTAATTTCCTTCTTTAATGTTCTTTTCAGGTGCAAGCAAAGAGTGTGCTTCAGGGCATCTTGAAGGAAGAAAGTGGAGTAGATGGTTCCAATATCTATTTGTGAGGATGCATTAATCCATTCTCAGTCCATTATATATTTTGTATTTGCCCTGCTGTGGTATTTAACCTGTTTCATGTATATTAACAAAGAAATATCAGAGTGCTTTAAGTAGACCAGTCCCTAATTTATGTGCATACGTAAGACAACTTGTATCTGGCATATTTAATTGCTCATGCAATGACATTGCATTTTCTAGTAATTTACGTTTAACTAGCAATAATCCATCCGTGTCCCACATTAGGATTATTTGTGCTGTCAATTAGTAATGTCTGCACTAGGAAAGATAAATTTTGTCCTCTTTCCCTAGGGGTTCAATAGATTTTTAATTTTTCTTTTACTTTCACATCATACATTCTTGGATTTTGTGACTTAATTCTATTCAAAGTTTACCACATATATGTATCCATTAATTGTTCCATGGTTGAAATTCTTCTATAATCAGATATGGTGAAGGCTGGGACTTCGGTGAAGTAGCACAAAATGGACGTGGCATAAATGCATCCCAGTTCAACCTCAGTGGCACTGGAATTGGAAGGTACTTCTTCTGTATTTACTCCTCTCCTAAGAAAATGCATCACATTGCTTATGTTATGTGTCAATTTTTTATTTACTCTCCTAAAAACACATTCTTCCTCAAAATTGACGAAGTGTGTTTTTCTTTCTCATTTTACTTAGATTCACATTGTTTTGCGTAAGGATTTTTCCCTCTTCCAAGGTCTTGGATATGATGTGCACTCATCATTGATTCAACTGAACCTCATCTCTTCTATAGTTCTCTTTCTGATTTATTTTTCTCCCTGCCAAGAAATCTTCTTCTTTCCATTGTTCGTTCTGCTATGCAACCAAGTCTGTGTCTTGTAAATTTCAAGAAATAAGGTAATCTGCCAAGCTCGATTCGGAAGGGAAAAGGCCCAAAAAGAAAATACTTCTTTTCATGATTGGATTTTTAGTTAGTCAAGAACCCCCCTCTCTCTTTTTTTGCTGGTTATAAAGGGTTTCCCATCTTCATCCTCTTTCGCTTTCTTACTCAGTATTCACTATTTAAAACTGCAAGTCCTCAGGTGGGAATTTGGTAATCAAGGTTAGGATGAAAGTAATTTACTACCGAGTAGCAAATAGCAATAATAATCAATTGTAGTTTTCTGGTTTACTGATTACTTGAACAAGTGCTTTCAGCTTTAATGATCGAATTCGAGATTCATTGCTTGGAGGGTCTCCATTTGCTCATCCTCTTCAACAAGGTTTTGTCACGGGACTAGCTTTGCAGGTACTGCTAGCTAATTGCTTTCTGTGGGGCTTATTTGCACTTCCTGTATTATGTCCTTAAACATAGATGCCAAGGTTTGCCACTGAAATAGTTGTGCAGGTATTACTAGCTTATTGTTTGATGTGGAGCTTATTTGGACATCCTCTTTAAGATTTGGGAATAACTGTTACACTCTATCTTCTTCTTCTTCTTCTTTTTTTCTTTTCAAGAAAAAGGAAAAAATATAAAAACAAAATATGTCTTGGGCTTTACTTTGAGAAGCTCTGATATACCAGCAAAGAGAAAAACATAATATATAGCTCGTATTAGAATAATGCCAATGCGTATAGTATACAGTATGCATGATTCGTTAACATGCAAAGCCCATACACTCTAAAGTACCCAACTTACTGCCATATCAGAACTAGTTAGGGCTCTTATAGATTAATTAGTTGACTAGCTAATCCTTATCAATAAGCTCTAATGGTCATTTGGTAAGGGTACTTTGTCCAAGAAAAGATAGCGAGATGGCTATGTATATAAAAATATTTGTGTGTGTGTGTGTGTGTGTAAAGAGTGACACACGCATGCTTCTAATTACTATATATTTGAAATAATGTATTCCATCCGCCCTTTCCCACCCCTCAGAAAGTAACTGAAGCATCCATGAGCCTTCTGAATTCTATGATTGCGAAATTGTAAGGTAATTGTAGATCACCATGCGGACTAGATGCTTTTCTTTCTGGCAAGCATGTTCTCATATGTTGAGTTATGCCCATAGGTTATATAGTAGGTTTCACTAGCACCTTATAATTTTGTTTCTCCAAAATCTTGTCTGGGTCAGCGAGCAAATTGCATTTTAGTTATCTGAGTTTGTCGAGATGTTTCAATTGATTATCGAATTTGCATTTGTTACAAGTTGGTTATTGAATTTGTCTTTTTGTTGCAATCAGGTGTAATTTTGGATGAACCGTTAAAAATCTAACGAACAGATTAAAAAACTAACATGCCACGTGACAATTAAACGGAATTGTTTGTTTGAAGTTGATTTTTTCTTTTAATGGGTTTATTGAAAATTTCATAAGTAAAAGGAGTATATTTAAACGTAAAATAAATATTTCATTTTTTATGAGCAAAAATATTTCTTTTTTAATAATATGAAAGATTCATAATAAATTAAGTTTTTTTGGAAGGATAATAAATTAAGCTATTAACTATTACCTTATTATATTTCACTAAAAAACTATTACCTAAGTATATATTTTTATAATATTAATTATTTAAATTGAATCTTTCAAAAAAACAAATAATTAGGTGAAAAAATATTTTTACTAAAATACACTTATTACATTATAAATTAAAAATCATATAAATATTTTACCTAAGAAAAAACCCAACTCATCTTCATACATATCCATGTATACATTCAACCCCAACTCAAACACATTTCCTCCCTCTCTTTATCTTCCATAACCACCCCCTTTTCACCCTTCTATCACCACCACATGTAAATGACCATAATTACTATCATACGATCATGACCGCCGCCAAGAGAAAAATCATCACCAACAATAAAAAAACCATGTCCAATCTCCATCCCATTTTCTCTCTCCTCACACACTCCTCTCCACTTTCTCTCTCTAAAAATCTCACTCTATTCGTTCTACTCACTACCGAACTCGTTTTCTCATCTAGAAAGAACAAATTTCGGATAAATTTCTTCGTTTTCATTGCTGAAATAGTTGATTAAAGATCTATCCATGTATTCATTGCACCCTAATTTCTTCATCTTGTGAACTTATTAAAGAATTTCAATCGATTTGGGGTTTAGATAGATTTTTTGATAATGGAAAGAAAGCAAGGATGCTTTCCGGCATTGAAGGACGAAGTAGTCGGTGGATTATCACCGACAAGGTCACGTTCCAAGAGTCCGGCGAGTTGCGGCTCTCCGATGTCGTGATTACTTCGCCGGAAGAAGAATGGGTGAATCAGGATGGGTTGAATGATCGGGGGAGATGAAGAAAGGGATATATTTTTATTATTTTGTTGAATCTTCCCCTCATTTTTAGAAAAATGTCAACTAACCCCCTTAAAATTATGGGGGTCAAATTCGATGAAAAAGACCAAAATAGCCCTTAAGTAACTCACGTGAGCAGCACATGTTATGCTATTCATTAGATTTTTAACGGTTCATCCAAAATTACACCTGATTGCAACAAAAAGACACTCAATAACCAACTTGTAACAAATGCAAATTCGATAACCAATTGAAACATCTCGACAAACTCAGGTAACTAAAATGCAATTTGCCTCTGGGTCAGCTATCCTAACTCAGATTTTGGTACTTGCAAAATATGTGGTTGTTTAATTGCAGTGGTTAAATACAAGTTCTTTAATTTGAATTATAGAATATTTTCTTTTGTGTTTTACCATTATTTATTTCGGGGAGGGAGGGTTGACAATTGAAATATCTCCATACATCATTTCCTGGAAAGTAAGAGTTACCACGGCCATTGTAAATGCAGTGTTAACTTTAAAGTATGCCCCATGGCCCATGTTTTCCATGATCATCATGTTATCTTTTTTTCCTAGAGCAAGACTCTCCTTAGTAAATGGTGATTAATTTGAATATCATGAGCTGAGAATTGTATGAATATACTCGTGCTTCTCGGACAGCCTAATGGTCATGACCACGGTGGTGATGCTAATGCAGCGCGCATGCTTGCTGTTTCAAAGGATCATATCCAGGTAAAATCTCTTGATATCTTTGCATCTCTGGTAGTTCATAAAAGTTGCCTTAGGAGTTGTTTTCAAATTCTAAGTTTGTTCACATTCTGATTACACGTAGCTCAAGGTTTAAAAGATGTTGCTAAAATGAGAAATCATTCACAACTATGATGTATGAGCTTTAACAATCCTAATTTATTTTGTCAGTTGCTGCAACTTAAACATTGGAGATGAATTGTTTAATTTTTTACTGACACTTGTCTCTATAATATTGTTCTTTTAGTAGACACAAGGATGGGGAGAGGGGAGAGAGAGATAGTTTTGATTTATACTCCCTCCGTCCCACCCGAAAAGGCACAAAATTGGTTTTGCACGGGAATTAAGAAAAGTGTATAGTGGAGTAAGTGTTGTGAGTATGAAAGGTGAGGTAGGAGAGAGAAAGTGGTGTCGGACTTAGTAAGCGGATATTTATTGTGAGTATGACAAGTGGGTCTCATGAATAAAAAGTGTATTAAAAAGTTTCTATTTTGGGAGTGTGCCTCTTTAAATGGGACATCCAAAATGGAAATTTGGGCCTTTTCGAGTGGGACGGAGGGAATATACTTTTGAGATCACCATCTTTTTCTTTTTCTTTTCTTTCCTTTTTTTTTTTTTTTTTTTGCTTCTTCTCTGGAGGAACAATTATTTCATGTCGTAAGTACATTTACATTTTCAGGTCGGAATGGCTGCAAATCTGAAGCACTTTGTACTAACAAATTGTGATGGCCAAGAGGTGAACCATACTTTATTTCATGTTGAAATTTGATAATGCATTTCAGGTCGCCATCATTGGAATCTAGCACTACTCTATTCTTGACACAGTAATTTTTCTTAATCTTTTATCAAATAGGCAAAGCCTTGCAGTTTGTTGCATTGAACAAAATCAAATCATTCTTCATTTCCTGGCCAATTTTGTGTCTCAATGTTCTTCTTGTTACTTCTTTTGTAATTTGTTGGATGCAGCATCAATTTTAGGATGTATTCAGAACTCAAAGTACTCCATCACAAAGCTGAGTCCAGTCTTATTCATGATCATGAATAAAGATGGACACTCATTTTGGGGACGGAGGTAGTAGTGATTTTCTAATTGAAATGTACCCTGGGGAAGGTAATCATTCCTAATGTCAAAGACATACTAATGCTTTTGATATATCTTGCTTTGGATAGAACTAAAGAGTGATAAGTGACTCTTGCATTCAACCTAAGTAACTGAAGAAAAGCTCAATGAAGCTGAGAAAAGTGATCTTTCAAGTTTCACTTGATACTGGTAGCATTGAAGACTTCCTAGAGCATAGTAATCAACGTTGTTTCCGACCAGTCATATTACTCTACAATTTCAGGGGCTTAACTTTGAAAACTACTCTAAATAAAGGTGAATATCAATTCGAAAAGTAGATTGAGCTGTGGTCATTTTGACCACCTCAAAGGATTGGTTGGGGAACGAGGTGATCGAGAGGTAAAGTAGGGAGCTTGCTGCCTATTGAGGATAAAATGAAGGGAAAACCGTCCTACGGTGGTTTGGACATGTGAGAAGGAGACCGAGTGATGCATTGGTTAGGAGGTTGGTAATAGCGGAGAAATGATAAAATGGCGAGGGGTAGGGGAAGACCCAAACAAACTTGGATTAGAGTAATTGAAAATGATATGAATTTACTTGGAGTGGATGAAAGTATGGTGTTGAAGAGGCCGGAGTGAAAGGCAAAAATTCATGTGGGGGGTTGATTTTTTTTATTTTTTATTATTATTATTATTTTATTTTTATTTTTTTTATTTTTTATTTTTTATTTTTTTATTTTTATTTTTTTTAATCTAATTTAATTTAATTTTTTTATTTATTTATTTTTTTCACGATTGCAAACATATGAGGATTCATGTTAGCCAACCCCAAATTATTTCGGGATTAAATATTTGCTCGTTGTCGTTGTTGTTGTCGTTGTTTCTTTTAACCCACCCTAACGCTGGCATACGCGTGTTGGGTGCATATTCATGCTTTGAAATGGTTAGGATCCTATGAA
>JAFEMH010004757.1:0-193589 GCA_022495995.1 Adenophora triphylla var. japonica
TGGGACCCAGTTCAGTAATATGACCTAAGTTCGGCACTGTTGGGACCTTGTTCAGAGTATGACCTAAGTGAGACTTAGTTCAAGAGTATGACACCCTCAAGTTGGGACCTAGCTTCGGGGAATATGACCCTAAGTTGGGACCTAGTTGGGAGAATATGACCTAAGTTGAGACCAGTTCGGCATCATTCTAAGGCGTACGGACCCAGATCGAGTTTGATGGAAGGCATTTTGTGGATCCTATATGGAACTTTGTTTGTGTGGAATTTTTGGAAAGTGCATCACGCCAGATGAAGGAGTTCTTCTTTTATGTAGCATTTATTACGCCTATGCCTCTTGCGTTTGAAGTTTTATTGACATACCTGCTGTGTTTACTCGCAGGAGTGAGGCACACTTTGTGAGGAGGAAGTTGGAATTGTTGAGGATGTGGGGCACCTCCGACCAGAGATAGAAGAGGACATGGTGGCGTCTTTGGCCGAATTGGTCTTTGAAGTGTTAGAGAGGCATGGGGCGCTCTGATCGGAGCTGTTGTTGAAATGCTCGAGACGCAAGGGCGCCCACCTGACCGAAGTTGCTGTGAAATGCCGCGGATGCGCCGGCGTTTTTAGTGATCAAGTCCGTGAAAGCGACGAGGACGCGACTGAGCCTTTGCTCTCGCACCACTTGCGGTGAGTGGCGAGAGTGGAACCTTCTCGTCCCGAATCTTGGCAGTGAGGGGCGAGGTAGCGCTCCCGTCCGAATCTTGCGCGGTGAAGGGCGAGATGGAGCCTACTCTGTCTCCGAACTTGGGCGAGGCGCGAGGTAGCCGCCGCCGTCCGAGACTTGCGGTGAGGGCGAGGTGGAACCTCTATCTCGAACTTGGCGAGGGCGAGGTAGCGCCCGTCTCGAACTTGCGGGGAGGGCGAGATGGAGCCTCTATCCGAACTTGGTGAGGGCGAGGTAGCGCCCGTCTCGAACTTCTGCGGGGAGGGCGAGATGGAGCCTGTCGAACTTGGCGAGGGCGAGGTGGCGCCCGTCTCGAACTTGCGTGAGGGCGAGGTGGAACCTCCGTCTCGAACTTGGTGAGGATGAGGTAGCGCCCCGTCTCGAACTTGCGCGAGGGCGAGACGGCGCCTCCGTCCGAACTTGCGCGAGGGCGAGATGGAGCCTTGTCTCGAACTTGGCGAGGGCGAGGTAGCGCCCCGTCTCGAACTTGCGGTGAGGGCGAGATGGAGCCTCCGTCCGAACTTGGCGAGGGCGAGGTAGCACCTCTCGTCTCGAACTTGGCGAGACGTGACGCCTGTGCCGGACAAGGAGAGTGAGGGACGGCTCATCTTCTTTTTCCTTCTTCGTTCTTATTCCCGCGGACTTCGGATTATCCTGGCCGAGGAAGGTGCCGGGTTCACCGAGGACGATGATTGGTCCGGCGGAGGCGCCGAGATGCCGAATTTCTCAAGCCAGGGAGGAGGATGATGATGAATCGGATTAGGCTCTTTTCGCTTTTCCTCTTTCCATTGTTTTTTTTTTTCAGAGCAATGTACATTTTGTACCGTAATAAAACACTTGTATTTGCACAAAGAAAGCATTTTATTTAAGATGTAATGACGTATTTGTGATTCCTGGATTGACCTAGGAATTGTTGCTAGCTTATTATTATTTTTGTGCATGTCGCATGAGCCGGGAATGCATTTGTGGTTAATGGAGGCCGAGGCAGCTGGCAAGTTTTCCGAGCAAATTGGGGCCGGGCCTTGACAGCTTTCATGAGCGGTGGCTGGAGTGATGTCTCCGGGACGCTGCTCACAGGCTTCGATAGCCACTCTTTTCGGGGTTGGCTACCTCAGGATATGTGACGGTGCTCGTTTGATATGGCAGCCATTGTCGGGCGGCGAGGATATCGTTCCTTTCGTTCCAGGGGAAACCTTCCACGTAGATCATCCGGTGACGAGGGACCGATTCATGCGGGGAAGCCCTCGCTTGCTTGCATTATGGTTGCGAGAGAGGCTTCAAACCATGCCCGAGTCTCCGCTGCCTCTTAGTCCGTGGACGTTTGCTCGGTGACCTTTGTCTTGGACATGGATCGCCCGCTGGGAGAGATGGATGGCACATCTTGGTACGCATCGATTCGCTGTGGGTTTCCTCGGGGGATTGAAACTAGAGGGCTCCGTCAGAAGGTTCCTATGTTGTCGAGTTCCGTGTTTGCCTGGGTCCTCTTTTCTCGTGTTCCGCGCTTGTTTCCCGTCGCCTGGCGGATGAGGCAGAGCTCATTGGCCGGGATGACATTGCCAACGTGGAGGTAGCTTCTTTCGCATGACGCATCCCGATGCTTTTATGTATTTTCCGAGGGTATGGAAGTATTCCGCTTCCCTCCCGCGGTGCTCCTTAGATGCCGGAGAATGTTGTCTTGACCATCGAGTACTGGATTGGTATGAGTAGATATCTGTGCACTCCAAGTGGTTTTGGGGAGCAAAGCGTGAAGCAATTCTGGGGCAAGATTGTCGTCTCCGCTATAGCCTTAGGAGTGCAGGCTTGGTCTAACCTCAGATGTCATGGGAGACGCTTTGTTTGACTACTGTGACTCGAGTTGACAGACCGGCGGGAGAGGTCCCTTGCACTCGCAGGGAGTGAGATCCGAGCCGAGGCACGGTGAACGATGCTCGAGAGCGACCGGTTCGTTTGACACGACAAGGAGGACTCCCGATCTCGGAATGAGGGAGACAGAACTCGCTCACGGGGAATGAAAAAGACTCGCTGGGACGAGGGAGGAAAGGAAAGAGTGATGAAGCGGCCAAACGCGAGTAGCATGGAATGACCTTCGAAACACCGAGTATCCATTCATCTAAGACGCAGCATACATTGATTGTTAAATGTTTTAAGTCGTCTTTTAGCATGTCGTGAGCTTTGAGAGCAGACCGTGCTTGAACTCATCAAGAAGTGTTTTAACCGTGATGATTTGTGATTTACTTTTAAAGCTTTGTCGAGACGCAAAATCTCTTGCTTGCTTCTTTCCCGAGCCTCGTGGCATCAATTTTTGGAATTTTGTGTATTCCTTAGACCGAACCAATGAAGGCCGCCTACGTTCCCCTGACCGAGAGGCTCAGTCCGCGTAGTTCGACCCTCTTTTGTGGAAGAAATGACTCGTAATGTACACTTGCAAGGGCGTATTTATTTTTGAAAAGGTGGGAACGGGTCCCCTTTTGTGTGAATGCCTTATTTGATGTAGGCACAAAAGAAATGCTTTTGGGTTTGACTCTTTTGAGAGAGTATGAGTACCGAAAAGCTTGTAAAAGTGTAATGGAAGCCTCACGACGTAAAATCGTTGTTTAGCCTCTATTGTCCTATTTTGTAGAAAAAGAAGACTTGTCGAGACATCTCGAAAACTTGATTTGTTCACAATGATCACTTGTTTGCTTAAAACCCTTTGTTGATGTTCTAAGTTATTCAACAATTAAACCTCGATATGCTTTGATTAATCACGAGGAGAAAGTCAACCGTATCAAGGATCGAGTCAACGGGTGTGAAAGAAGGTTTGTGTATAGGAGAGGTCATTGATGAGATCGGGTTTGTGGATTTGTATGTGTTTATGATCGGACCATTTTCGGATGCCTACGTTCCCTTAAGACAAGGAGCTCAGTCGACGTAGTTCGGGTTTGAACCGTGTTTGGCTTTGGGGCCAGTGGCATGAATATTTGCGCGGCAAAACTTTGGCGAAAAGGTTCAGTGAAGGCTGAATGATGAGGCACAGCCTTGAGGTGATTCCTTGACAAGTCGTATTTGACGGCAGCTTTAATGAATCCATTGCTTCTGATCGTTGCCTGGGTCTTGACCTCATTTATTTTTGTGAAGCTTCGCTTGAGCTTTTTTTTTTTGTGTAGCTTCTGCTTGAGCTTTTTTTTTTTTTTTTTTTTTTTTTTTTTTTTTTTTTTTTTTGCAAACTTCGAGGGCGAAGGCAAGCCCTCGCTTGAACTTTCTTGATGCGCACGAGGGCGAAGGCAAGCCCCTAAATTGTTGTCGACATGGGGTCAATCTTTTGATGCCGAGTGACCTGTTGTCCTTCGATGTTCCCGCCGTCGTTGACTTGGTCAAGGTTATGGTGGGGACATGTTTTGGAAAGTGTATGGCTTGATGGAGGCCTTTGTGTGGGGTATGGTAAGGTGTATGGGGAGCTACCGATTGACTTTCTCACACCAATTAATTAAAGCATTAATCGTTTGTGGAATTACTTGTTGAGCAATGCAAGTGATCACATAGAACAAAACCATTTCATTAAATGTAATGTGGGTGCAAAATAATGTCTCAAGTCTAGCAAGAAAAGAAAGAAAACTTTCGTATGGAAAATTGAAGACTTAATTACAATGTCCGAGGAGGACCCGATTGAATGAGAACAAGATTAGAACCTACGAGGTGGACCGTATGATTCTTTGATTTGCGTCTCTTCGACTCTTCAAGCCAGCTCCCAAATTCATTTTGGTTAGAACATTCTCAAACTTGGGCCCGATTTTTCTCTCGTTTGACAACATGCTTAAAGATTTGTTTAATGCATTGTTCATTAATGTGTCTGCGTCTTTATCAAGTGAATCATTATTAACCTGCTTTGGTTAGTTAATTTATCATTTGTTAAAGTGGCAATGAGGGGATACTTAAAGGTCGAACTTTTATTCGAAGCATAAAGAAGCGCAATTTTTGTTACAAACACATAATCTTCAGCATAAGGCCGTCGACGACTCGAGAGACTTAAACTTTAAACACGATGCACTCAGGTCTTTTATTTTAGAAGCTAGACTCTAGGAGACTCGGGTTAGATCAAGCTTCCAGACGATTTCTTCTTTGCCGTCATGTGGGTCACGAGAAGGTAACCCAGCTCCTCAATGGCATTTTTGACGCGCTGAGAAGGTCGAAAGGCTTCTCATCGATGCTTTCCCCAATTGTTGTTGGGGAATTGATTTCCGATCGTGCCGGGACCGCGTGGGCATTCCAACTTTCCTTCTTCAATCGGCCTGATCGCTTGTTTTAGTATGACGCAATTGCCTGGGTGGCGTGGCCCGGTAGTTGTGAAAAGCGCAATGCTTGCTCATATCCACGCTTAGGTTAGGATTCCTACGATAATTCTCAAGGGGCTTCGAGCATGTTCTCGCTTCATCAACGCCTCAAACACTTGGCTTAGAGGCATTCCAAGGTTGTCGAAGTGCCGAGAACGCCGCGTCCGGGGAGGATTGTTATTTCTCGGGCGCTTGATCGCGGCTTCCTTGGACTCCGTTCGATGTAGTGGATCAAGCTCCGCGGCCTCCTTTCCTATGTTTGGAACAAAGCGCCGAATTTGACGAGGCCGCCCGGTAGCGGTGGGAAGGAGCAAGAGTGGCCGGTGTCTTTTGTAGGCTCGCCGTCTTTTCGAACTTGGTCCCGCATTGACCATGGCACGAAGGTCGATAGAAGTGGTGGCTAATCAAGGCCCTCAGAGATGGTTTGAGGCAGAATGGAAGATATCCATTTGCTCTTCTTTGGAAAGCGGATCCATTATCTCGCTAAGCTTCCAATTCCATCTTTGTAGAACTCGCCAACGGGTTCATCATCCTTTGCTCGTGGCTTGCAGATCGTGGCGGTTTGTCTCCCACTCAAGGTTGGCGCGGTACTTCTCTAGGAAGATCTCGCCGATTTGGTCCCACGTGGAGCGGTTTTCTCTTTACATTGAGGAACCATCTTAGCGCCGTGGATTTGAGAGAATGCCGGAAGTGGTCCGCCATCCGCTGAGGGGTTGCCCCTTCGCTCTCATACCTGTGACGTAGGTGTCGATGTGGGTTTTTGGGCATTCTGCTCCGTCAAACTTTTCCATTTCCCAAGCATCCCGAACTTTGGAGGGAGAGGGACCACTTTGTTCGGATCGGTAGGCAGGAGGAGTCCTTCCGAGAACTAGCTAGCTTGCCTCGCATGTCTTTCATCCGTTCGATCAACCAAGCCATGCGAGGGTCACTGTCTGAGGCGGGTTACCGTTTTCGTGGACGGAAATCGAAGATGGAGGTGGATTGGCCGATGGGATCGCCATTCGGGAGTCTTGGGAGGTAGTTGAGTGTATACCAACCCATACCCCGGGGTGTCAAGTTGAGGGCGTGATTGCCAGTCCGCTAAGGGCCGTGTTTGGGAACTGGGAAACGATTCGTTAGCCCCAATCGCGGTGCTACAGTGGCAAACTTGAGATGTCTGGATATCCGCTCGGGATGCCCGTCCCCGGTAAGAATGGGGACTTCGATTGTGGATTGCGAGGCTCGTATAGAGGCAAAGGATTGAATCCGTGGATACCGAGATGCACCGGGATCTCGCGGAGCAGCACGTATGTGTGCCGTTGGTAATGAGCTTGATGTGCGTGAGCCGGAAACCGACCGATCCGAGGCGTGCATGTCTGAGCCGCTGACCGATGCCGGAGGGGGAGCTTGAGCGAGAGCCGCTTGCGTTGCCGGGATCTCGTAGCTTGGCGGAGGCGGGACTCCGCCGATAGCTTTGAGAAACCGGGAGCCGGTATGTTCGTCTTCTATGAGAACAAAGGTTCCATCGTCAGGGAACCGCAACCTGCTCCTCGAAGACGCAAGGTGTCGACGATCCAGGCTTGCCGTTCTTCTTGGCGCTTCTTGATGGCTTCAAGGCTCGCAAAGACCTCCTCCATTGTCCGGAGATTCCTTAGTGGCGGGGTTCCGTTTCCTCACCGTTATCTCGTCGATCCCGTCATGGGGAGTATTGGACTGCGGACCGTTGAACCGAAGCGGCTATCGGACCTTGTGACCTCAATACCGAAAAGGCGGCTTCCAGGATTCTCAACCACTCTCGTCACGGAGGGGGTGACGGCAAGGTTTAGACACAGGAATGGCCTAACGGGATAGAAGGGGGAAAGCTCACGTGGCATGCGGTTTCCGTTTCTTTTATTTTCTCGATTTTTTTGTTGTTTTAATTTACTTAAAACAAGATTTTCTCGTAATCCTAGGTAGGTTGGAAAAGATTGCTCTTCTTTTTCGCAACTATGCTAGATCCCGGGTCGCCGGAGACCATCTCGCGCGGCTATAAGCCCCTCGTTTTGCACCCGTATTTCGACATCCCGGCGGACACTGTGCGAGGGTCCTATAGTGCAAGCGGTTTCCACCGGCCTAAAAGAAAAATCGAACCTAAGGACCGAGCCTGCCATGTTCGCTTGATGCGTTAGCCATGCGAATAGTGAACCGAGCCGGCCACCGAGTCAAGATCGTGTCAAGAGTTCTAAGCATGACCTCTCTTTACTTGCTTGCGCAAGGGATCCGTGACGTTAGGCGTCGGGCTGGGTCATATCGTCATGGCCGACGTATCAAAGGCGTGATGACATGGTGTCACGCGAGCATGGATGTATATCCGGACGGAACATCGTCTGGTGTAGCTTCGAAATCAAGATCAGTCAAGATTTTAGCATGACCTTTTCATCGCTTTGCTTGCGCAAGGGATCTTGAGTTCCGAGCCTTGACTCGTAAAATGGCCGGCATGGTATATGTATCCAGCCGTATGACACCTGGACCGGGTAAAACCAACCGAGTCCTGGACAGAGTGTGACTCAAGACTCAAACGTGTGGTTGACGCTGGCTAGGACGGGATGTTTGAATGATCCCGCGCGCGCCAAGAGGCCTAGGAAGACCAAACGGATCGCAACCGAGACCACTCCGGTTAAGGGTTGTAGTGTGCAGTGTATCCGAGGCAAAGAAGGCGCATAGTGTGCGGTGTAACCGAGGCAAAGAAAGGCTGAGTAGAGTGCGGTGTAACCGAGGCAAAGAAGGCGCGTAGTGTGCGGTTTCTAAAATTCTTTTTCCGAGTAAAATAGAAGTTTTTGAAGAATTTTAAATGTATGCACGTATGTATATTGATGCATTTTTTTTTGTATTTTTTTTTTTTTTTGTAAAATAAAAACGAAGCACGTGCACACACACACAATGCTTAAAGGAAGGGGTAAAATGAAAGTTTGACCCTCATCATCGTTTTTTAAAAATCTTTTGTTTTGTTTAAAAGTTTTTAAAACAAAATGTCCCCAAATGGAGTCGCTAACCGAAATTACCCGATCCGGCCAAGGCTGAGCCCCGCATCTCGCATTCGTCGCCGTTCGGGAAGTCGCCCTGATCCGAGAGGCAAGCACAATCGCGCCCTAAGATCCGGCTTATTCCGTTTTTAGCGTTGCGTGTTGGAGGTGTCTCGCCGTTTTGCTTTCGCATTTTGTAGAGTCGCCACGCCGTTTTTATTAAGCCCAAAACATTGAAAAGGGCATCGCTTTAAAGATAAATTTTAAACTGTTTTTGTGTGATGAGATTTTGAGTTCTGAGGTCGATGACTCCTCGGAAGAGAATATTAGAATATTAGAGCTCACCCGAGTCGCCTCGTAAAACGAGTCTTTCTGATACCCCTAATATCCTTTAAAAAGTTGTGTGATGTGTGTGTGCTTTTAAAAATGCATGTCAGATCTGGATGTCTACATTGTATTGAAATGTATTGAAATAGAATAGGAAGGAAGCCTTACCAATGTTGGTTCGTGTCCGTCTTCCGCAGGGGAATAGTGTTTGAGGCCTGAGTAGCGTTCCTGGATTGCTTCTGGGATGCCTGGTCCGCTGACAGAGTTTCTGCGTGAGTTGAAACCGTAGGCTGCGTTTGGCGCAGGTTCGGCGTGCGTGGGGATCGTCTGGATCACGGCAGGTTCTGGCGTGCGTTGGAATCGTTGGTTGGATTCGGCAGAGGTTCGGCAAGGTTTGGGATCGCCGGCTTGACTCCTGGAAAGAGCCGGACACCGTGGGAAAGACTGTGCAAGGCCTCTGAGTACCACGAGGGCCTCAGTAGTACCTCGAGAGTGCCTCTGGCAGCGCGGAGCGTCTCGGGAGCGTCTCGAGCGCTGAGAGGCTTCTGAGCACCTCGAGGGGGCTCTAAGGCCTCTAAGGATCCGAAGGGGCCGGAATGCCTCGAAAGGTCTTAAGGGGAGCCAAGGCTTAGTGGAGGAAGAGAGAAGTGGGAGGTGTGAAAAATGAGGAGGGGAAGCCCTCTATTTATAGTAGTGGAAAATCGCAAAGAGGTCCGTACGGACCTCTTAGGTAATGATGGATTTCCTGGATTTGAGGGAATCTCGTGGACTTTAAGGGGATTTTCGTAATGATTATGTCTGGTGCAAAGAGGTCCGTACGGACCTTTTGGCATGCAAAGAGGTCCGTACGGACTTTCCATGCTCTTGTGAATGTGATGGCAAGCTAGCTCTCGTCGAGAGCTTTCCAACCATATATGGCACGTCTCAATCGGAGTTCGTATGAAGGAGTTATGACCTCCGGAAGTTTGCCTCTGGTTTTGTCGTATGCTGGGATGGAGAGCGATCCAGATTGGGGTACTTACAGATATGTATGTATTGTTTACATTGTCAGCCTACTACTTCTGCGGTCATGTCGGAGTCTGCTCAGGTGCGCTACTGGAGGTTGTCAGACAGCTTAGGGGTGACCGAGGTGTGGATCTTTCTCAAATTCGGTTCGGCCAAGGGGAGATGGACATCGTACCCCTGCTATTAGCTGAGACTTATCACGGCCTTGATAGACTAGCCGGAGGATCTGATTTCATGGGCGCGGGCAGCCCCACTCTGCTATCTTTATGGTTTTCTGAGAGACTGCGCTTGATTGGGCCATTATCAGAGGGTCAAACAATATGCCTCGGGTGACCGGACAACGCAGACACGAGGGACGCAAAGAATGATAGTTGGCAGGTGAGATTGATACGATACGAGACTACTGATCTGAACTTCTGGATTCCAGCATGGGGACTAAGGACCATGAGAGACATTCAGGATGGGTCGGTGGTAGTCAGACTACCAGGATTGCATGTGTCTTCGTTCTGTATCCCTTCACTGGTAAAGCTTGTGCAATATCGGTACCCTCGCGAGACTATCGTGGCTTTCGAGAGAGAGATCGATGACTGATGCTATTTCAATGGTCATGACCGAGCCCCAGACTGTGCATTTCTTCAGCAGATCTTTCTTGGAGGGTTTTCTTCCCACACGGATGCTTCTTCGTCAGGCCAGAGGGTTTACATTCTTGACCACGGAGTATCTGAATTGGTATGAAGAGCAACAAGGTCACGTGCAGCTGATGATAGAGGCTCGCCGCAGGGAATACTTAGGAGCAGAATATCCATCCAGTCGGTCTTTTCGAGATGCAGAAGCCAGAGGGAATCCAGATAATGTTACCGGCGATGCTGCTGAGGATTACCGGAGATGGGAGATACGGAGAGCTGCTCTGAGGGATGATCCAGAGGTGAGTGCTCGCAGAGAGGCCTTACGACAAGAGAGAGCTGTCAGGGTTGCATTGAGGGAGACTGGCCTAATCGAACCAGCGACACGCCGTATACCAGAGCTGGGGCGAGCTCAAACTGACTTATTTGACATTCCTAGGCCAAAGACCTCCCGGGGACCAAGGAAGAGGAAAGACAGGGGTACGAGTTCGGGAGCGGGAACGAGCTTCTAGACACTTTTCTGAGAGATGGAAGACTCTTTATTTTTCTTTCGCTTTCCCTTTGGAAGAGAGATTTATTTGAACAGAATTTGAGTATCCCTTAATTACCTTAATGCAGACAAAACAGATGTTGAAATTTTATTTCCTTCTTTTTTTATTATTCGCAGCAGATTATTTGAATCAAAAGTAGGTCGTGCTTGAACTCATCAAAAAGAATATTAACTCCAAATAAACCTTTGAAAAATGCTTTAGAACTGTAATCAAAACACATTTTGGCAAGATAAACAACTTTGCAGCATTTTAGACCGAACCACAAGTGGTTGCCTACGTTCCCCTTTTGTAAGAGAACTAAGGGGCTCAGGTCTCCGTAGTTCGACTCAGTCAACTTTTGGTGTTTAGGAAAGGGGAAGACAGAAGGGGGACATGGTGTGACCCTGTTTTTTACCTAGACCGCCCTTTTAGGGTTTTCGGCCTAGCTGGGTATATTCTTTTAGCACCGGGCGCGTCCCTTATTTTTGCATGGACTGCCTTTTGAGAGGTTTTCAGTCTCATCTGGGACAATTTTATTGCGCCTTTATTTTCATTTCATTTCTTTTCTTTTTTTTATTTTATATATTTTTTTATATCTTTACAGAGGGGAAAAGACTCAATTACACATAATACCTCCGCAACTTATCTCCGTTGACGGGGTGCAAAAAGGGGTTACCATCTAGATCTGCTAGCTGCATTGCTCCTCCGGAGAATATCTTCTTTACTAGAAACGGTCCAACCCAAACAGGTGCCCATTTACCCAACGCACTGCCCTGATTTGCAGGCTTCATCTTGAGAACCAAATCACCGACTTTGATATCTCTGGGCTTTACTTTCTTGTCAAAAGCACGGGCCATTCTTCTCTGGTATGCCCGATTATGCTCCATGGCCTTTAATTTGTGTTCATCTAACAAAGCCAATTCATTATATCGACTTTGGAGCCAATCAATCTCATTCACCTCATTCTCAAGTAACACCCTGAGGGATGGAATTTCTAACTCGATGGGCATAACCGCCTCCATTCCGTAGGTCAAAGCGTAAGGGGTTGCACCGGTAGCCGTTCGAATAGAAGTGCGGTAGCCCCATAATGCTAAATGCAGCTTCTCTGGCCAATCCCTTCCTCGTTCGGCCATCTTCTTAATGATCCTTTCCAGGTTCTTATTAGCAGCCTCAACATCACCATTCGTCTGAGGTCTGTATGGCGAAGACTTGTGACGCTTGACCCTGTATTCAAGCAAGGTGCGATCGCTCTCCCTCGAAATGGGTTCCATTGTCAGAAATAATCTCATTTGGGACTCCGTAGCGGCAGAAGATCTGTTCTTTTATGAAGCGAGCCACTTTCTTAGCTGTGAGCACTTTGTAAGATGCAGCTTCTACCCATTTTGTGAAGTAGTCCACAGCAACCAAAACGAATGAGTGCCCATTGCTCCCGGATGGAGTTATCTTCCCAATGACGTCAATACCCCATGTTGCGAAGGGCCAGGGAGTTGTCATACAGTAGAGATCATGAGGAGGGATATGGTTCAAGTTGGAGAATCGCTGGCATTTGTCACAGGTTCGCACAAATTGAATATAATCGGTTTCCATAGTAATCCAGAAGTAGCTCAACCTGATGATGCTATGCATAAGAGATCTAGCGTTCATATGAGGTCCGCAGGCACCGTTATGAACATCTTCCATTACTCTTTGGGCCTTTTCCTTGCTGATACAGAGCAGGAGAGGGCAACCTTCTCTTTTCTTCCACAGTTCATTGCCGAGTATAACGTACTGAGCTGATAGCCTTTTCAAAGCTTGCAGACTCTTGGCATGAATACCCTTTAGGTCTCCTTCTTTATCAACGGGGAAAGATGCTTCACCATGCTTGAGATATTGGAAAATCTGACTGTACCACGGCTCATTGACGGTTTCGACCTCTATTTCACAGCAGTATGCAGGGTTTTCTCGCCTACCGACCCTGAATGGTTTGATCGACTTTCCTTCCGGGATTTCTACCAAAGAAGCTAGAGTGGCCAGGGCATCAGCAAATCTGTTCTTGTCTCGCGGTAGGAATTGAAATGACACTTCCTTGAACTGACCGACGAGCTCTATAATGTAAGCATGGTATTTCTGGAGGTACGGGTCTCGAGGTTTTCCATCTCATAGCAACTGATTGATTATCAATTGAGAATCACCGAACACTTCCAATTCTTCCACATGTCGCTCAAGGGCAGCTTTTCTAGACCGGCTATACAAGCTTCGTACTCGGCCGCATTGTTGGTAATCGAGAAATTCAACTTGATAGCAATGGGGTATGCATATCGCTCGGATCTACCAAGCACTCATCCCGATGCCATTTCCTCTTTTGTTTGCCGCCCCATCGAAGAACAATCGCCATCGATTGCCATTTTCTATAACGAGAATCCCTTCATCTCGGAAACCGGAGATCCGGTCCTCGGGGTTCAGACTGGGAAATCAGCCAATTGATCTCGCGTAGCTTGTCCCTTGATTGACTTCCGATCACATACTTGATATCGAACTCACCCAAAAAGAAGGTCCACTTCGCTCCGGTGGAAATGTTTCCTCTATCACCTTGAAACAGATATCTGATCGGGTCCATCTTGGAGACCAAGTGCACCGTGTGAGATAACATATAGTGCTTCAATTTTCCGACCACTCCATACCAAAGCCGCGCATGTCTTCTCGAGGCGTAGTAGTTCAACTCACTTCCTTGGAATTTACGACCGACGAAATATATGGCATTCTCGATCTTAGAGTCCTTCTTTTCTTGCGCTAGCATGGCTCCGATAGCCGTGTCTCGCGACCGTCGATATAGAAGTAAAGGCTTGTCTCTGTGAGGTGGGCAGAGAATAGGAGGATTAACAAGGTAAGCTTTGATTCTCTCGAAAGCTAGTTGGCATTCCTCATTCCAAACCACTTCCTGATTCTTCTTCAATAGCTTAAAGATTGGCTCACATATAGAGGTCACCGGTTGATGAATCGCGATGTACCGTAAACGGCCCATGAAACCTTTCACTTCGTAGACAGCTTCGTGGCTTCATCTCGACAATCGCTTTAACCTTCGGGATCTACCTCGATGCCTCGCTCCGTGACCATGTAGCCCAAAACTTTACCCCGAATAACCCCAAAGGTACACTTGGCCGGGTTTAGCCTCATAGAATGCTCCCGAAGTCTCGCTAAAGAACTTCCTTAAATCCGTGAAGTGTTGTCCATCCGACCCTTTCGAGTGAATAATCATATCGTCCACATACACTTCAATCTCCTTGTGGATCATGTCGTGAAACAGGTGGTGATCAAGCTCTCTCGGTAGGTAGCCCCAAGATTTTTCAACCCAAACGGCATCACAGTTGTAACAATAAGTACCCCAAGGAGTGGTAAATGCCGTCTTGCTTTGATCTTCTTCTCGCCATCTTAATCGGTTATAGCCTCGCGAAACCGTCGACAAAGGATTTGACTTCGTAGTTCGCGGTTGCATCTACCAAAGATGTCGATGTTTGGCAAGGGGAAGTCATCTTGGACTCGGCCTTGTTAAGATCCCTAAGTCTACACAAACTCGAACCTTCCCATTGACTTTTGTGACCGTCACTATATTTGCCAGACAAGTCGGATATTCAATCACCTTGATAAAACCCACCCGTAAGAGTTTCTCAATCTCTTCTTTGACTTGCAAGGACCACTCGGGCTTGATCCGCCTCACTTTCTGCTTTATTGGCTTAATCTCTGGATCCAGGGGTATCCGGTGCTCTACGATGGAAGTATCCAACCTGGCATGTCTTTGTAGGACTGTGCAAAGACGTCTACGAACTCTTTAAGCAATTCAATCAGGGCAACCTGCTCATCTCCGGAGAAGAAGCTACCAATTTGTGTTTCTTTGGGTTCTTCGGCTGTTCCCAGGTTCACTGTTGTCAATACCTCATCGGCAGCTTGGGCCCGACTTTCCTTTTGTTCGCAAACCTGCTTTGAATTATTTTCTAAAGTTTGTTCATCCATTAGGTTCGCATTATCTTCAATTGAATCTCGCTTAATTATTTTTAAATCTTGATGATTAACTTTAGTTAAGCGTTCAATTGTTAGATTGGCAATCACGGGATACTCGTAAAGATCAATCATTTTATTCAGAGCATAGGGAAACACAGTGTTTACAACTCGAAGACGATCTTCTGTCGTGAGGACATCAGATCGATCGGAAGACTCAAATTCAATCACAAGAGACTCTGGGGACTAACTCAGGACACGGGGAACAGATTTAGACTTAGATGGACAAGGACGAGGTTTGAGCCCAAGCTTTTCGATCATAGTCTCCCGTCTCGCAACCGGTCCCCGAAATGAAGTCCAGCTTCAGAGCGGCTCCTCTGCGACGGTCTTCAAACCATTCAAATCCGCCACTAACCCCTTTTCAAACTCCAGCATGGCTACCACCTCACTATCAGAGGAAAAGTCAATCAAATCTCCGAGATCTTCAACAAGAACAAACCCTTCTGCAGGCAACTTCTCTGTAGACACACCATTCTCGGATTCTGACAGCCCCTGATTCTCAAACAATTCTGCCAAATCACCATCAATATCTAAAGGGTCCGCACCCCGGATTTTGTGCACGACAGAGTCATCCAGAGCGAGCTTCTCGAGCTGGTTTACGTAGTTGGGTCCCCAGACATGGTAACTATTCTCGCAGGTGGCGGTCATACCTGGCCTTTTGGACAAACTGTCAAACATTTCTTTCACCGGGTTTTGGCTGCTGGCAAACTTCCGGATCGTTCTCATTCTATCTTCCATTTGGCTCAACTTTGGTTCGGGACAAACAAACATATCACCATCTTCTTTGACAAAATGCTTATTTAAGGACCAACTGTACGGGCGCATCTCAGGCCTCTTGTACCTCTTACCAGCCGCTGAGGTCATCCTTTCCTTAAAAGCTTCAGTCTTGTCGTACATCTTATCTTCTTTCGTCACATCATACCCTAGGCCTAGCCTGTTCCTCTTGGCTTCTGGCATCACAAGGTGACCCGGTCCCTGCTGACGTTTTCCCAGCCCCAGAACAGGGATATAGCTCATGCCTCTCATCATTTTTAACACTGGAGGGATCTTGTCGGAGGAAGTCGTCAAGTCTATGGTGCAGACCTGTCCTTTGGGCTTCTCAATCGTAAAACCGCTAAGCATCAAGTTCTCTTGGTCGAGTTTAATTTCCATCACTGGCAAGGTATTAGTGCTGGTTTCCCCGATCGTAACGCTATCACCATAAATGGTCGTCAGGATTCCGTCTTGCACAAACTTTAGACATTGGTGAAGAGTAGAGGCTACGGCTCCAATTTCATGAATCCAAGGTCTGCCCAATAGCGCCGAGAATGTGACCGGAATATCGATAACTTGAAAATCTACCATCATCTCTTTACCTCCAAACATCAAATTCAAAGAGATTATTCCCAATACTGCCCTAGACGTGGAATCATAGGCCTTTATGGTTTGATTGGATGGTTTAAGGTTCTGCGCATTGATATCCAACATACTCATCATTTTAGCAGGGAGCACATTCATAGCCGACCCATTGTCTACCAACACATGGGGAATCCGTCGTCCTTCCAGGGGTACTGTGATGTGCAGGGATTCATTATGCTTTGCACCAAAAGCAGGCAGATCAAGATCCGTAAAAGTAATGATGTTCCCATATTGCTAGCTTCCGATCAACCAGGCTTCGTCTGGGGTGGCATTGACAGAAACTTTTGTTTTGGACAAGGCTTCTTCTAACTTCAACTTGTGAGGGTAGGAGGATGTGAGGAGAGACCATAAGGAAATATCGGCTTGGGTTCTCTTCAGTTGTGTCAAGATTGGATCTTCCTGTACTTCTTCATCCCTGGTTGATCTGTATGGATTCTGAGAAGACATGGGATTTGCAACTGCAACAGCTTTACCTTTCCTGATGGATCTATGTTATCTCAAGCCCCAACATTCTCCTGACCGAGTCAACAAATTAATTTCTCAATCTTTTTCAACCACAAAATCTTTACTAGCTTCCTTGAGCTCGTTAGCGAAATTGAACAGACGAGTGCTATAAGGCCATGCCGCTCGCCTTATCTCATTTATAGACAATGGTGCCTCTACATTAGCCGCTAGCCTGAGTTCCTCTAGAGAGATTGGAGAATCTCTGGGAATCACGGAGGACATAGTGGTGGCAATCACATGCTCTTCATAATCGTCAAAATCAGTAGTATTATTCAAACCATAAAGATCATCAAGATACAAAACATAACATAAAGTATCTTTCATTTCACCAGAAAAAGGGATTACAGTCACATTCTCATTACAACCAGCACTATCACTTTCAACTATCGACTTCTCAAACTCTATTACATTAACAAAGTAGTCTTGGCCAAAATCCATGAGGTTCACGGTGTTGTCAGGCAACGGGTTGTTGACGATATTAGGACGAGGGGATTTCTCAATTTTCTTCTCATCCACAAGCCCTTGAATGATTCTCTTGAGAGTGAGGCACATGTTGGTGGTGTGTCCTGGGAATTGGTGGAACCGACAATACTTGCTTGTATCAAGGTTAGGATTGGGATTAGCAGGCCTGTAATTCTCCAGTGGCTTTATCATACCCGTCCTGAGCAATCCATTGTAGACTTCCTCTGTAGTCATACCCAAATCATCAAACTTTCTTTGCGGCCTTGGCTGGAATCTTCCACCATTAGAACCGTTATTACCCCCTCCTTGCAGGTTGTTAACAATATTATCTTTCACTGTTTCCCTTCCTCTTGGTGCCATGGCTGAGACTGGGTTTGCTGTCCGATATCTGAAACCTCCACTACCGCTGTTTCCACTCACATTCGCATTCGGGGTTTGATTAAACAATTTATTTTCGCTTCTAGCTCCCATGCCGACCATCTCCCGCAAGTCTGGATACCATCCTTTCCCAATGGCTTCTCTAAGTACCGGCTTCACACACGACAAGAAAATGTCCTTTTGGTCCTGGAGGGGGATTGGCTCCGATAACTCATTGAGCTTAGCATTCCAACGCTTGTAAAATTCTGTGATTGATTCATCCGCCTTCTGGATAGTTCCCACTAAATCATCCCGGGTAGTGCGCCATTCCAAGTTGCCTCTATATTTCTCCCGTAAAGGTCTCCGTAATCCGGCTCCAAGTAGAGCGGCATTCTTGCTTTCAGGGCTAAAAACCATGTAAGAGCTGGTCCTTTCAAAGTCAAGTGGAAGTGGGAAGCCATGAACTCGGCGTGCAACCCATCGCGCCCATAGTCATCACATAAGTATCTACATGCATTTTCGGACAAGCAAGACTCATCAAAGTCCATTTTCGGCATCTTGAATTTGTGAGGCAAAGGTGTTACTTGGGCTGGATCCACCACTCTGAGACCGCTAGAACCAACAGCCGCTTGTCTATCTCGCCGCATCTGCTTTAGTAAGGCCGTTACTTCGAGTTAGTCCCTGAACTGGGATAGCGGGAGCCACTGTTGAGGAAGGTACGGGAAATTGGAATTAGGCCCAACAGCAAAGTGGCCGGGGGAGACCGAGGGTGCTGGGAATGCCAAGATTATCGTCCAACAAACTAACAGAGCTAGGGATTCTCTTTCCATACATATTATAGCCATTAAACTTCATGCTGGGGTTCTGGGAACTGTACTGCGCTGACTGACCTCTGATTTGACCAAAAGAAGAGAAACCTGTACTAACACACGGAGCTGAATACGGAGTGGAGCCATAAAGATGCTGAGTAAGGGTAGAACACACTGCTGGCTGAGGAAAACTGCTTTGGAGTTGAGACGGCTGATACTTCGGAACACTGTCTTGGTAAATCTGATTTCCTGAGAGCCGATATTGACCATTCTGTTGCACACCATACTGACCACCCTGATAGTCTTCGGGATACACACTGAACTGAGGTTGGGAGTAACTGGCTCGGAACTGAGACCCATACTGAACTTGTGGCATCGGAACATTGGGAGCCGGAGAAGAAGTGAGATCAAGGAAATTCACTGGATGACCGCCATTCTTGCTAGGACCTTGTTGAGCCACCTGATTATATGCTTGGGAAGAAGGGGGAGGAAACTTTCCTTGGACACTCGGGATCAATCCTGGAGATGACATTTGCTCGGGGTGCGGAACATAGCTTGTGGGAGGAGGCATGGCATTGTAACTGGTTGGAACAGGCTGGATAGGGGAAATAGGTCCGGTCTCGTTGTTGCCTTCTTCAGTAATTTCCCATAGGAACCATCCTCTCTACGGAGCATTGCTATCCCTCGGGCTCTCATGGCCTCCACGAAACGGTTATGGGCCTCTTCTTCTCGGATCTTAGCATTCTGAGCTGACAGGCGGGCCTCACGCTCCCGGGTCAAAGCGGCTTCCAAGTTTAACCTCAACTCATCTGTAGACAAATCATTCAGGCTTGGCTGACTCATCGGACTTGAACCTCCAGCAGATTGAGTAACAAACAAATCTCCATTCCCTGCCATTTCTGATTCTTCACTGACTAAGGCTTCGGAAACTGCTAAAACTTCTCTGACAACCCGAACTAAACGAGCTCCCGGTACGGATGATCGACTCCAACTCGCCGTAGCTGCAGGGGTATATATACGGGTTTATGAGGTAGGGAAAGGAAGAGGGAATACGGGAGAGGGAGAAGAAGCGGAGAGAACAGACTCACGCAAATAATTTATTTATCTTCAAGTATAAATCGGTGATTTAAATCCTAAGAACGGTTGGGAAAGGCTAATCCTTTATTTATGCTAACTATACCTTGGGGAAACCTAGGGACGCAACGTTCAAATTACACTAAATGTTTTGCATTTGAAATTAATAATAAGTAATGTTACCTAAACAAAACCTAACACGACGTGGAACGGACGAGTAGCCCCAATTTCTAGGAAAATTTGGGCAGCATAACGGGTATTCTCGGGGAATTTCCAAGAAAAATCCGGCATGACCTCTCGTCGGTGCATGGTGACAATGCGGCATGATCTCTCGTTTAGGACACGCCACGAAAGTGACATGTCCTCACGTGAAACCATGTTGCATTGGCAACATGCCCACAAGGTGCGGGGTTTTGAGGGAGGTAATAGAACTTATTTGGAAATTTCAAAAACAAACCATTTTGGTGTAGTTAAAACGTCATGTCAAAAAAACCAACCGTGGGTAAGGTTATAGTGTGGTGCCACCTAAACGCGCTAGGGGATGAGTTTGACATTAGGCGCTCAAGCGTAGGCGAATATTATCACCGTCCGCGACGCCGTCCGTCGCACCCGAGGTTCTAAAACTATGTGATGTAGTGTGCGGATGACTATATTCTTTTATTTACAAAAACAAAATTTTTCATTTATTCATTTTATTTATTAAGAAAAAAGGAAAACACACACACAACTCTCAAGGAAGAAAAGGAACAAATACTGAGCAATCTCTTTATTGATTCAAGTGGATCGCCTCAAACCGTAACCTCGAAGCCCGTCCAATGACTAAACTTGTCGCGTGACACAGACAAAGAACAAAAATGTCGCACGACTAAGCAAGTCACTGGACCTTACTCCTGCAAAACTGAGATTAGCCCCTGCTTCTCGTTGGCAAGGGATGAAACCAACCAGCAAAGCAACAACAGATAAACCACAATCAACAAACAAAGGTATACAAATTGCAAGATCTCATAAAATGCATGTATCGCACATGATTATCAAGAATGCACATAGAATGAATACATTGGATGTCTAAACGAATGAAAGTATGACCCACTTAGTTTTGAAAAACAGGTTTTCAAAAAGCATGTCCCCAGCGAAGTCGCCACTGAATGTGCGCTCGCCCGAAAAATTCAGAGGTTTGAAAAAAAGGAGTCGCCACGCCATGCTTAGAGGTGCACTTTGAAAAACCTTTTGAAAGAGAGTGGGTTCGGGGGTCAGGTTACGTGTTGGGAAGAACCGAGAGTTCACCCAACACGCCTCATCCGTAGACGAGTCTTTCTAATCTAGACATCCAAATAATTCAAAGATATTGTGCAAACAAAGATAATAGACAAGTGCGATAATCATGAATTTTATTGAATGAGAGAGATCATTACAACTTGTAGACCAATTGTCCGGGAGGCCACATCCCTTTACATCAACAAGAAACAGATTACAAGAGAAAACAGGTCCTCTGCAAAGGATCACATCTGTCGCGTGACATAGGACTCCCTTGTCCCAATATGTCGCGTGACATACATGGTCACCTTGCAGAGGCTCACAATCAAACAGATCACCAAATCTCCAGATGAATCAAGCAAAACCAGATCTAGGAATTGAACAACATAATCATGAAACTAAATGCTAAAACAACTGAACAAAATAAGCTACAACTGAAATATGGTCCCTGCAGATGGTCACGACATGTCGCGTGACACAGGACTCCTCATGTCCAAATGTGTCGCGTGACATATGTTTACCATCTGCAGGTACCTCACAAACTGAGATGCAGATCTAGCAAATACACAACAATTATATCAGAAACAGTAAGAACAATACGAATTAAACACGAATCAATCAAAGGAGTGTGGATATGGAAGATCCACACTCCCTTGATGTCCAAATTGCAAATCCAAGCAAATCACATCATAATCAAGCAATTGGACTCAAGTATAAGCTATTTAAACAGAGATATTGCAGTTGCCACTTGATAATTTGAGGCAGAAGGAGCCTGATTATCAAGTGGAGAAGGAGAGAGAGTAATTAGAACAAATGAATGAGAGAGAGAGGAGGAGAGAGTGTTACCCTTGTAGTCCTCAACCCTTACACCAAGTTAGGTGTAGGAGCCTTCAATTCAACTTCGGGATGGAGATCTGAGCACGAACTGAAAGCTGAATTCAAAGGCTTCAAGTGTATAGGGAAGTAGAGGGGGAATTGGGTTGAAGAGAGGTGAGAGGTGAGGGAATTGGAGGGGAATTGGGTGGTTTTGGTATGAGAGAGAGAGAGAGTTTTTTGGCATAATTTGGGCAGAGTAGCTTTAGGGAGGTGAAATTCGGATCCAAAACTGAGAGGGGTAGGGTCTTATTTATAGCTGCAGCCTATGGTCACTTTGTGTCACACGACGTAACGTAACCACTTTCCATGCTTCGAGTTGTCGCGTGACACAAGGTGACCATAACCGTTTTTGGCGCCAAAACTGATTCTGGAACCTTCCTAGGTAATACCCAAAAAGTCCAAAACAGTTTTATTCTCTCTAGGTCCTTTAACTCGAGCAAAGTACAAAAAAGTACTTCCTTCACGAGAAACATATGAAATGTTTCCGGAAGTCTCGGAATGGACCGGGAATTTACCAAAACGCCCCTAAATGCCATTTTATTACTTAAAATGCATCTGGAAAGGTCGCGAATTTGGATTGGCGTACTTACAACAGGACAAAATCCCTAGCCTAGGTGAGTCACAGGGGCACGTGGCACGCATGCCAAGCCCCACAAATCAACATCAATCAAATTCGAGGGTGAAAAGACCAAAATACCCTTTATTTTGAGTGACTGGCCGTCCGGCCTGTTTTACCCCAAAAACCAGAATTCCCCTCAGGTCCTCCAATCTTCTAGAATACCCAAAAATCTCCCAAATTAAACCTTAGGTCGTCCGACCTGTTTTGCATTTTCACCCTATAAATACAAGGGCTGTCATTTGTAAAAAAAAGAAAAAGAAAACATTAACCCTCTCCCTCAAAGCTCACGGCCTAAACCAGTTTCACCCCTCCCCGAGCCCCGTTTTGTCTCGATTTGCGTGAAAACTGATTTTCCGACCAAACACGAACAAAAAAACCTCGAAACACCTTTCGAACACCAAAATCGTATCCCGTATACGTGTTAGACTTATTGGTAGGCTTCTTTAAGACTTAACAGAAAAACTGACGGAGAAAGTAACGGAGATTGAAAATAAACGAAATTAAGTCGAGTCTTGTATTAAATACAATCTCCGTAAGAAGTTATTGCCCCGCACAGGTGCTTACGGTTTCAATGGAAATCTTCTAGTAAGATGAAACGACTTTTAAGTATATGATAGGAGCACTCCAAATCAAATAATCTAGCGAACAACACAATGTTTGCAACTTTGGACTTTGAAGGATTTGATGCAACAATATGCCAATGATTTGGATATGTTTATCTATCTTACTAGAGGGTAGGAAGGCTCAAAATACTCTATGTAATGAATTGAAATTAGGTGGGGAAGTATATAAGGAGAGTCAAAGGGTTTTGTGGCTTTTCCCTTGAAAAGTCACAACTTTTCGGGTATAACAGCACTTGTACGACCGTGTCCAATGAACTGCACGACCGTATGCACGGTCGAGTTCAAGGCTCAGCACGGTCGAGTGGCAAGGCATGGTGCACGGCCGTGTCCTAGACACTTGCACGGCCGTGCAGAAGCTTCTTCAGCCTGCTCGTCAGCCCTTTAGCCACAACAAGTCCAAACCAATTTTGGGACCAACCCAAATCAAACTTTGACCCAATATTTAACTCTTGTTAAGTTACAAATCATTTGTCATTAATTTATCATTCACCCGGAAATGGTTTTGAGACAATAAATGAGTTTCATAATCTACACTAAATGTAGAATACATTTTTGTAACTTACTTCGTTAACACATAACGAATTCCGTTAGGAAGTTAGGTCAACGTTAAGTCAAACTTAACTTTTGTTACCCATTTCCAACAATCCCCCACATGAATGACAATTAATGCATGAATGCAATTTCGTCCAAAGTTCCGGCGAACTATTATTACATCGGGATAGATAGCTTGTGGCCTTGAATCTTCCCTAGTGAAATATTATCGGATATACTAGCCATTTGGTAGCGAGTCGCTTTGAACCAGGATCGTATCGGATGTATACCAAGACAATAATACTCACATAATAACAGCTCTAACAATTGTTGTTCTCACGTTTTGTCCATTTCGGCCCTGGACCGTATCTCATTCATAAGCATTCATTTAGAGGCGGCCTAATTACCTCTCGCTTATATAGGTGATTCTCACTATAAGGAGTATCATGCACTACTCCACCCGTAGGTATATAAATCATTAAAAGTTTTCTCAACTTATCCTTACCACTGCTGCATATGCTTGTACTTGGATGTTCTGGGAATGAGTATTCAACATCTCTAGGTTAATAAACCGAGTTGTTGTTTCCAAGTAACTCTACTAGAACTTATAACTTGGTTGTCTCATTGAACCAAGGGCCTGGGATCTCCATTTCTCAAGGTTGAGTGTCCGCTATAAGTTCTTTTGTTGTGGGTTTTAAACCCATTCCCCTTAACAATTTATACAGTTGATCTCGATTTATACCTTTGGTGAACGGATCCGCTAAGTTATCACATGACTTTACATAATCAATAGTGATAACACCATTCTTGATCAACTGTCTAATGGTATTGTGTCTACGACGAATATGTCTAGACTTACCATTGTACATACTATTCTGTGCCCTTCCAATTGCTGATTGACTATCACAATGTATTAGTACAACAGTAATGTGTTTGCTCCAACAAGGAATATCCTCCAGGAAGTTCTTAAGCCATTCTGCTTCTTCCCCAGCTTTATCTAAAGCGATAAACTCAGACTCCATCGTGGATCTGGCTATACATGTCTGTTTGGAGGATTTCCATGACACTGCTCCTCCACCTATTATGAATACATATCCACTCGTGGATTTAGAGTCTTTCGTGTCCGATATCCAATTGGCATCACAGTATCCTTCTAATACTGTTGGATATTTCTTGTAAAGTATCCCATGGTTTAATGTATACCTTAAATATCTTAGTACTCTCATTAGTGCTTTCCAATGAACAGTACTAGGATTACTTGTGAACCTACTTAGTTTGCTCACTGAATATGCAATGTCTCGACGTGTACAATTTGTTAAGTACATCAGACTACCAATTATTCTTGCATATTCCAGTTGAGAAACTGGTTCCCCTTTGTTCTTGGCTAAATGTAGAGCCAAGTCTACCGGTGTCTTAGCCGGAGGGTCATCAAAGACATTGAATTTCCGAAGAACATTCTCTAGGTAATGGGATTGTGAAAGAACTAATCCTTCAGATGTTCTAGAGATCTTTATCCCTAATATTATATCAGCTAATCCCATGTCTTTCATGTCAAAGTTCTTCTTAAACATGCCTTTGGTATTCATGATCAAATCATGACTACTTCCCATTATGAGCATATCGTCTACATAAAGACAAACGATAATGAATGATTCAGATGCTCCTTTAATGTAGACACATTTGTCACATTCGTTAATCTTGAATCCATTCGATAACATGGTTCTAATGAACTTCTCATGCCATTGCTTAGGTGCTTGTTTTAGTCCATACAAGGACTTTACGAGTTTACACACCTTTCTTTCCTTACCAGGAACTGTGAACCCTTCAGGTTGTTCCATGTAAATTTCTTCATCAAGTTCTCCATTTAGGAAAGCAGTCTTCACATCCATTTGGTGTATCTCAAGATTATGCACTGCTGCAATAGCTATGAGAACACGAATAGATGTGATCCTTATGACAGGGGAGTATGTATTGAAGAAATCATATCCTTCTTTCTGTCTAAAGCCTTTGGCAACTAGCCTAGCTTTGTACTTATCGATTGATCCATCCGCCTTATACTTCCTTTTAAGGATCCATTTGCAACCTAATGGTTTGCAACCTGGAGGGAGATCAACTAATTTCCAAGTATTGTTGAGCATTATGGATTCTATTTCACTGTTAATAGCCTCTTTCCAGAACGAACTATCCGAACCGGATAAAGCTTCTTTAACAGTGTCTGGTTCGTTTTCTAACATGTAAGATAGAAAATCAGGACCAAAAGACTTTTTCACTCTTGCCCTTTTGCTATTTCTCGGTTCTTCATCTTCTATTTGAGAAGGACCGGTTGTAGACTCATATGTTCTCTTATTAGAACCTATATCTTTCCTGTCCTTAGCCGAAAAGATATTTTCAAAGAATACCGCATTCCTTGATTCTATAGTAGTTCCTACATGCATATCAGGTATGTCCGATTTATGCACTATAAAACGATAGGCACTACTATTATTGGCTTATCCAATAAAAACACAGTCAATGGTTTTTGGACCAATCTTGACTTGTTTCGTCTTAGGTACTTCAACCTTGGCCAAACACCCCCACACTTTAAGGTATTTATAACATGGTCTACGATTATGCCATAATTCGTAGGGCGTTTTATCAATACCTTTCTTGGGTATTTTATTAAGAACATAATTAGAAGTGAGTATGGCTTCCCCCCACAAGTTGTCGGGTAAGCCTGAACTTATCAAAAGCGTGTTCATCATCTCCTTGAGAGTACAGTTTTTGCGTTCAGCAACTCCGTTAGATTGAGGGGTATATGGAGTCGTTGTTTGATGAATTATGCCGGATTCCCAACATAGTCCTTAAAACGGTGCTTCATATTCTCCACCTCTATCGCTTCTAATTTTCTTAATCTTCAAGTTAAGTTGATTTTCAACTTCTTTCTTATAAGTCTCAAAAGCCACTAAGGTTTCATCCTTACTTCTTAAGAGATAGACATAACAAAATTTTGTGCAATCATCTATAAATGTAATGAAGTACTTTTTACCTCCTCGAGTTTACACAAGTTTTAAATTTAATATGTCGGTGTGAATTAACTCGAGAGGAGTTGTGTTTCTTTGTATGGCATTAAATGGCGACTTCGTCATTTTTGCCTCAACACAAACTTCGCACCTATTAGTCGAGTCGGATTTAGTCATTTGGATTAAATCTTGTCTCGCTAATTTCTTAATGGTGTCGAGGTTTACATGTCCTAATCTATCATGCCATAAATTAGAACTTTCTGACAAGTAAACATAAGAAACAACACTTTTATTCTTTGCACTATGGTGGACGATGTTCATTACATTCATCTTGAAAAGGCCCTCCTCGAGGTAGCCCTTTCCAAGGAACAAACCATTCTTAGTTATTACAAATTTGTCAGATTCAAATACAAGTCTAAATCCGGCTTTACTAAGCAAAGCGTCGGAAACTAAATTTTTACGGATGTCTGGAACATGCAGCACATCCAACAAGGTTACTTCTTTTCCGGAAGTCGTCTTCAATATCACGTTTCCAATGCCTTGAACATCGGAGGTTGCAGAATTTCCCATGTAGAGTTTTCTTCCGGAGATGGGAGTATAGGAGGAGAAACTCTCCTTATTACCACAAATGTGGCAGGTAGCACCGGTATCTATCCACCAAGCTTTTGGATTCTCATCCAAGTTTGCAACGTTAGCCTCAAAGATCACCGCTGCAAAGTCTAGGTCCATGTGGTCAACATTATTCACCTCTTTCTTCGGGAGACGACAGTCCTTTGCTAAGTGGCCCGGTTTGCCACAATTATAGCAAGACCCCTTGAACTTTTTAGAGCCCTTATTCTTTCCTTTCTTAGCATTCCCGGCATTTCCGGAATGCTTTCTCTTTGTGCCACTTGTGCTAGCCTCGGCGAGATTGACCTTAGCCTCCATCTTGCCCTTAGCATCCTTGGCCTCGTTAATTCTATTGTTCTCTTCAATTTGAAGACGAACAACAATGTCTTCTAAGGACATCTCTTTGCGTTTATGCTTGAGATAGTTCTTGAAATCCTTTCATGAAGGCGGCAACTTTTCAATGATAGAGGCCACCTTGAATGGATCATTCATGATCATCCCCTCGGCATCAAGCCCATGTAGAATGAGTTGGAACTCATCCACTTGAGTTGTTACCGATTTGGAATCGACCATCATGAAGTCAAGATACTTACCGACGACAAATTTCTTTGACCCGGCGTCTTCGATCTTGTACTTCCTTTCCAAGGTGTCCCACAACGCCTTGGCTATCTCGACGTTACTATACACATTGTATAGTGCATTGTCAAGTTCATTTAGGATGTAATCCTTACACAAAAAATTACCGTGAGCCCAAGCCTCCTTAGCCATTTGCCGTTGAGGGTCGGGATCACCATTTGCCACCGCATGAGGATCTTCCTTTAAGAAGCGGTGCAAGCTTAGGGTGGTCAAGTAGAATAGCATCTTCTGTTTCCATCTCTTGAAATCCACACTCGTGAACTTCGGGGGTTTCTCACCATGACCCGGGTGATGCGGTGTATGAGCGGGTGCAACATTGTTGAATGTTGCGTCACCTTGAGAAGGAGGCGTTACATTGCCTTGACTTGAAGCGGTGGTGTCTTTCTCTGCCATCTCTTGAAAGTCTTAAGAAGCACAAATAACTTCTTACGATTTTGGACTTATTGGTAGGCTTCTTTAAGACTTAACAGAAAAACTGACGGAGAAAGTAACGGAGATTGAAAACAAACGAAATTAAGTCGAGTCTTGTATTAAATACAATCTCCGTAAGAAGTTATTGCCACGCACAGGTGCTTACGGTTTCAATGGCAATCTTCTAGTAAGATGAAATGACTTTTAAGTATATGATAGGAGCACTCCAAATCAAATACTCTAGCGAACAACACAATGTTTGCAACTTTGGACTTTGAAGGATTTGATGCAACAATATGCCAATGATTTGGATATGTTTATCTATCTTACTAGAGGGTAGGAAGGCTCAAAATACTGTATGTAATGAATTGAAATTCGGAGGGGAAGTATATAAGGAGAGTCAAAGGGTTTTGTGGCTTTTCCCTTGAAAAGTCACAACTTTTCGGGTATAACAGCACTTGCACGGCCGTGTCCAATGAACTGCATGGCCGTGCAAGGCAATATGCACGGTCGAGTTCAAGGCTCAGCACGGTCGAGTGGCAAGGCATGGTGCACGGCCGTGTCCTAGACACTTGCACGGCCGTGCAGAAGCTTCTTCAGCCTGTTCGTCAGCCCTTTAGCCACAACAAGTCCAAACCAATTTTGGGACCAACCCAAATCAAACTTTGACCCAATATTTAACTCTTGTTAAGTTACAAATCATTTGTCATTAATTTCTCATTCACCCGGAAATGGTTTTGAGACAATAAATGAGTTTCATAATCTACACTAAATGTAGAATACATTTTGTAACTTACTTCGTTAACACATAACGAATTCCGTTAGGAAGTTAGGTCAACGTTAAGTCAAACTTAACTTTTGTTACCCATTTCCAACAATACGTAAACCGAGTCAAAGAGTCAACCCCTAGCCATAGGTAAAACTCTCTCCCTCTAAAACTCGTTTTGCCTCGATTTACGCGTCAACCGCTATTATCGTGTCGGTCGAAACTTTTGAAATATAGACGTAACGCCGTGTACGGGGTTCGATACGTTTTACCCCAAAATCATCTTCTCTCCCGTAAGAGAAGTAATTTTGGGTTAAAACGGCATTCTGGCCCCATTTTCTACGTTTATGTTATTTACGGTCCGGATCGTTTGATCCGTCGATTCGCACATTTACCATCCGAACCGTTTGATTCGTGATCATCATTTACTAAGTCCGGATCGTTTGATCCGTCGATATCGTCATTTAATTTATATGCCTTTACAACTCCGAGCCGTTTGGCTCGTCGATCGCACTTTTACCGTCCGAATCGTTTGATTTCGTTGATACCGCACTTTAAATACTGTTATTTACAAGTCCGAGCTGTTTGGCTTGTGATAGTATTTACTTATCAAAGTCCGAGTCGCAAAACGACTCGTTGATCGCATGTCATTTAACACCTCTTTTCATAAAATTGGTAACAATGTAATGCCCGGTTCAAAATCGGAGTTCGTCATTCAAACTCCTTTTCAAAACAACGTGAAATCGACGTTTGACATCCAAACGCTCCTTTTTAATTAAAATCAACGGTTGACATTCAAACTAAATATTTAAGCTCGTCCTTCGAACGCCGTTTTCAAAACAAATCAAAACGGTCGTTTGTCATTCAAACGCTCGTTTTTTCATCATAAAATCAACGTTTGTCACTCAAACCAAGATTAAGCATGACATTCAAGCCCCTTTTCAAAAATGCAACTCACACACACACACGCACACAATTTCGAGAAAGGTAGAAAGACTCGGCATACGAGGCGTTTCGGGTGATCTCAATATACTCTTCCCGAAACTTAACGTGATCTCCGAACCTAACAATCTCTGGTACAAAAAAGCCATTTTTCAAGTTTGGTCTCATAATACAAAACATCACTTTTTCAAAGCCATTTTTATAGTTTGGGCTCACAATACAAAACGTCACTTTTTCAAAGCCATTTTTAAAGTTTGGGCTCACATACAAAACGTCACTTTTTCAAAGCCTTTTCCAAGTTTTGGCTACCAATTAAAATGACCCCCTTTTGAAACTCTGCCATTCTCAATGTTTGGGCTCATAATACAAAACCGCGTGGCGACTCCTCTCCTTCTCCGGAAGCGAGGTCCCAAAAGTTTGCGAAATGCCGCTCGCCGCCGCATTTCCTTTCCGCGCGCGATCCGGGTAATTTCAGTTGGCGACTCCGCTGGGGAAAAGCAATGTTTTTCAAAACTACCATTGTTTTAAAAACATTCCGTGGGTCAAACTTTCGTTTACTCTTCCTCGTTTTTGTGTGCGTGTGTTGATCAAAACATCGAACAGTTTTCGAAACAAAAAAAAAATAATATTGCATTTTCATCTCATCCAAAATCATAACATGTTCGTGCATTTCCGTTCATACTTGATTTTCATGCTATATTTTGAACTGCGCATAAATTCTTTAAAACCCATTCTGAAAATCTACATTTTACTCGGAAAAAGAATTTAGTGACCGCACACTACTTGCACTGCTGCCTCGGTACACCACACGCTACACGCACTTGCTACCTCGGTACACTGCACACTACGACCCTTAACCCGGGATGACCGTTCAGTTGCAGCTTGATTGGTCTGCCAGACACCTTTCGAGCGCGCACGGGGTCGTCCCAAACAGCCCATCCTAGCCCGTGTAATCCATGCACTCTTTATGTCACACTTCGTCCAAGACCTTGGTTGGTTTTTGGCTTAGTACGTGTCATAAAGTCTAAGTGTATGCTTTTACGTCGATCTCTCGTGCAAGTCAAACTTAAAAGTTGAGATAGAAGGTCGTTCCCGACCCAAAGTCCTAGCTTTTCAGCCTTGACTTTGACGCAAAGCCACGCTAAAATCATACTGTAAGTACCCAAATCTGGCTCATGCCTTCCGGTTAAGTTTCCCGGCAATTCCTCGGACTTTCCTAAAGTTCAGGAGCAATTCGGGAACTTTTCCGAACCTTCCGAGGGGCGAAGGAATTACTAGGAATTAAAATTCCACATTTTCCTTCGGTAGAAAAGCCCTTCTAGAAGGCCACCTTGCATGATTCTAGAAAGGTGCTGAGTCATAAGGGATAATGCCGCACGGCTGCAATATCCAAGAACTCCAAGTCGCACGGCTTCATTAGTTTCTGCCAGACTGCCTATAAATAGAGACCTCATCTATTCATTTAAGGAGGAGTTTTGGAAGCCTTGTTACTCTGCCAAAATACCATCACGAAATTACAGAAAGTCGAGAGTGCCAAAAACCACCTCCCTCCTCTCTAAAACCTTCCAAAGTAGGTCCTTACCTAGGCACACTTCAAGGAGATAGAGGAACACCACCATTGGTAACCTCTCATACCCTTTTCCTTGAAATATACTTGTATTTATGTGATATATTGCTCCTTGCTTTCCATATCATTATATACTTGCTTGGTATTTGGTATATTGTTATTAAAGATTCCTTCTTTAAGCATGTAAATCATCCTACCCCTATTCCCCTATCACATAGGATCCTTGGAGGATCCAACCCAAGGATGAACAAATAAGACCTCAAAAAAGGCTTGTTCTAGGGTGGATCTCTCTGCACATAGTGATGTGAAAAGTGCATCCTTTCGCTCTCAAAAATAACATCTTTCATATAAAGTTGCATCATTTGCATTAAACATGTTATCTTTACATAAAAGTTGCATCCTTTGCACTTGAAACGTCATTTTTACACATAAAGTTGCATCCTTTGCACTAAAAACCATTTCTTTACATCCAAATAGCATCCTTTGCACCCAAGATGTCATCTTTTTCATTAAAAATGTCATTTTTAGTTTAGAATGCATCCTTCATGTCCTTCATGGTTGGATCTCTCTTTCCTAGGATTGCTTAGTGACCTTCCTAAGGCACGAAAAGCATAGGAAGAGCATAAAGATCCAATCTTTATACCCTTCCCCTAGTCCCCTTTGGTATTTGATGCATCCTTTGGAGCGGACCGATGTAAAGATCCCATCTTTACATCATTTCTTCCATTAAAGGTGCCATAATCCCTTTAGAAATGAATAAGTCTTGAACCCTATATCTCCGATTATCACTTGAGATGAGCATAATAGTCCCTACATAAACTCAATCGTCTCAAGATGTAGGATTGATGGGCTAAGGATATTCCTTTCTAAAGAACCTCACTTTTGGACTAATAAAGAGAGTCCTTCTCTCGATCACACATGACCCAAGGTCAAATAGTGATGATCACAAGTCTAAGATGAGGATGGGATCAAAGTCCCGAACACATAAAATCCAAGGAATCCCGAGCGATAACCAACTAAATGGTTTATACGTCCGGAAGACAACTTGGAACATCCCCCCCTCTTTTCAACACATGCACACAAGAAAGCACGCAAGCAAGCACGAAAAATGGGATCTTGGGAGACTTGCTTCGGCAAGGCACCTTGGGTGAACGCCAAACGTTCTTCCCAGGGGGTAACTTAACCTCCGAACCCTAATTTCTTTTTTTCAAAGTTTTGAGGAAATCAAAATGGCGTGGCGACTCCATTTTTTCAAATTAAACCGGATGTTTTCAAACTCAAGTGAATCCAAATAAAACACAAAAAAGATTTGGGCCCCCACATTCACAGTTTGGCAACTCCGCTGGGGACAAACCAAAGGAGAAAGCTTTCATTTTTAAAATAAAAAATGATAATTCTAAGATATAGGTGGAAACCATTAACCTTCCTGTATCGCTTCCTAACCCGAGGCTTGGGATAAACGATGGTCTAACAATCCCACGTACCGGTATCCCTTCTTGAAAAAAATAAAAAGAAAGCTTTTTCCTTTCGAGTGGGTTAGCCTCCCGTCGCGGATTCCATTTGTCGTGCTTGCTTTTTCTTTCTTCGCCTTGCATTGCATCTTGTTTCTTGGGAATTGTGCATGCTCTATATACTGAATAGGAAGCCTTCTGGAGCTGAAAGGTGCCTAAAATGTTTGGGGAGCAACCTGAAAGTGAAAAGAATTGGAACCTCGGAAAATTGAGCAATGCAGCCGTACGGCTTAATCCTGCCTCGGAATTCCCGGTACCTGACGGCCTATCGGGAAATTCCACCAGACAAAATTGAGGTTAATCCGGGCGTAGCCTTAGGCAAAAGCTTGGGGCTATTCGGGCCCAAAGCCTAACCAGGCTCCGTAAAATTTATGTGCCTTAATCAAGTGCATTTTCCCCGCCCCAGAAATCATTCCTCTTAAAACACATTTCGAAAATCTCGTTTTAACTCAAAAAGGAACATTTTTAGGAGACCGCACACTACGCGCACCTTATATATCCCGTACACTTTGCACGCACGTCCTTCAAACCCGGGTGGTTGTTCGGGCCAGGCCACAGACAGCCTTTTACGATGCTCCCTGGACGCGCACCTTAATCATCCTAAACTCCCCTATGGCACCAAAGTGTCGACCAATGCACAGTCCGTGTCACACGTTTCAAAAAACCGTGACTTTTGGTTGGTTTTTGGTTTAGTCCGTGTCATATAGCCTAGTTGCATATCCCCGTAAAGGTCAAACCTTAGTCCATAACGGAAGTCAAGATCTTTCGCACAAGCGAATCTCTGTCGAAATTCCGACAAGGAAAAATTGGTAGAATCTTGACTCCGGCATTGACTTTGACTTTGACCCGCACGGAATGTGTAAGAGTCGAGACCAAGTCCATGCCAAAAATCCAAAGATCTTTCGCGCAAGCGGAGCTCTGCCGAAATTCCGACAAGGAAAAATTGGCAAGATCTTGACCCGACAATGACTTCGACTTTGACTCACGCACAGCGTATGCAGCGAAGTTCAATGTGACACTGCGTCTTCTGGATTTTACCGCCCGAACCATGCTTATTATCTTCTCGGACATTGCTGAAAAGTCTAAACATCATTCGCGCAAGCGAAACTCTGTCGAAATTCCGTTAAGGCTGAAAGACGAGACTTTCCCAGCATTGCCTTGACTATAATCCGCATCGCTCGTGCGTTAAAAGTTCTTATGACCCGCTAGACCCGTTACGAGCGTTCTTCTCTCTCGGTCGGTGGGATCCGCGTGCCCTATAGGACCCTCGCCCGGGGCTGTCCACCCTGGGAGGTCGAAATACAAGTGGAATACGAGGGGCTTATAGACGTAGTGACGGAGCCCACCGATCCAGATCTAGAGTAGTTGCAAAAAGAAGGGCGAACCCCTTTTCCAAACCAAATAGAAATTAATAAAAGACACCGTTTTAAGTAAACCGGAAGATTCTTAATTTGCATATTGCTTGAGCCTTTAGCCTAAACACCTACCCCGAGTCTAAACCTCTCCTATCCCTTTCCCCGCAGCCGAGAAAGAAGTGGGTGAGAATATCGGGTCATCGACTTGTTAGCGCAGTAATTCTCGGGCATAGCTCGCGTAATCCTCATTTTTGTCACCCAAAGAGTCGGGATGGCCGATTTGACAGAACAATGTGCCAGCAGCTTGGGTAACCAGATGACTAGGGAAGAAGAGCTAGCCTTAGCCTTGGAAAACAATCGTAAGGTCCATAAGGAACAAGAAGCCATGCTCATTGATGCGCTCCGTCGTCATGGGGTTCGGGATAGTGGTTGAGTCCAACTGGTTCCCTAGTTATGGTAGAAGATGAGACTCCGTAAGCTGCCATCTCGGCTCCCCCACCTATAACCAATGCCCTCCTCCATCCACATATGATCCCTTACCAAGGACTACCCCTTTTCGAGTCATTTCCAATGTCCCAAGTCATCGTGGTCCCAACACCCTCGCTTCCTCGTATAAGACCCACTGTTCCCTACCAACAGAGCAAATGCCACGGCTATCCCGGTTGCGCAGCCTCATTACCCTATGGGATTCACTCCTCTCTCGTATAGGGCCGTCCCGGACAATCTCTAGGCCTCGTAATCAATCCGAGTGATCTTTTCAATCTATGCCCCGCCACGCCAGCATCTTCCACCCCCAACCTTGCCAACAGACCCCACGAGGCTCCGTATCTTTTTCCCTATCGTACGGTAACTATGAGCCTAATTCCTATGCCTCAGCCGCCACGAAAACACGGGACCGGGCCAAGTTTACACTTACTTTCCTTCTAAAGATCCCCAAGCCATGGTACCGGCTACCACTGTGCCACCCAGGTCCTACCACCCAAATCGATAAGCCTACTTCAGATCGAACAATCCTAAGTCGTCACGACCCAACATGACTTGGTCGATGGAACAAGTTAAGTCCATGCAAGAGAGATTTGGGGAACTAAGCACCAAGAAGGCAAGATACCGTATCAGTGATCCCAAAGAAATTGTCCCTCTTCCCCCAAAATTTCAAATGCCTGAGATTGAAAAGTTCAATGGTACCGATTGCCCTCGGACTCACATTGAAAGCTACCTTCTTGCCATGAGAGCCAAAGAATGTATACATCAGCAAATGGCCGATCATTTTCAATTGTCATTAAAGGGTTCAGCTCTTAGGTGGTTCCCGCATGTGAAGCCGTGAGGCCCGAGCCACTGGGACCAGATCAAAGAAGCATTCCCGGAAAAGTATAAGGCTAATTTGAATTGGGAAACCAACAGAATGACCTACAAGGCACTCGCAGCGTCTGCACGAGCCGGTAAGCGAATTCTACAAGAGATGGAATTGGAAGCTTAGTGAAATGATGACCCCTTTGAATGAAGAAGAACAGATGGAGATCTTCCACCTTGCTTGAAACCTCGGCTAAGGGTCCAGATTGGCAATTACTACTATCCCGACCTTCGGGCAATGGTAAATGCCGACACAAAATTCGAAAATGCCTTCAACATGGCTCCGGTCACAGAAACACGCAACTCCTACCGCTACAAAGCACCAGTTTCAAATGCCACAGCTGTCACTGTAAAAGAAAAAGAAACGGTTGGCACTGTTAATTATATCCAGAATGAGAAAGTTGGACAAAATTCAGGTCAAGTCGCTGTAAAGCCAAGGCCTCGTTCCTATACTGCTGAAGATTTTGGGATGCCACTAGAAAAGGTCTTCGACGGTTTGGTAGCTGAAGGACTCATCAGACCTTTGGAAAACTGGAAACCAAAGAACCTAGTGTCAGGATGGACGAAACCAAGCAATGTCGCTTTCACAAATACCATGGGCATAACACCAATGATTGTACCTACTTGAAGTTCCTGATCTCTCACCTGATTGAAGAAGGCAAGCTGGAACCGCCTCGAGGCCCCAATGTGGTCAAGAATCCTCTTCCTGCTAACAATCGAGTCAACATGATTGAGTTTGGGGAGACAAATGCAGCCGGTTTTGGGAATCCAAAGATCATAGACATCCTGGAATTCAATGTTCCTTATGCTGAATTGCAAGGAGAGTGGAAGGATCTGATTGATGCCTCCGCCATGGAAGGACAATTTGGACCCATAATAGGAACCGAGTTCGTTAATGTCGTTAAGGCCCGACCTCTCTTTTGTGATATTGAACCAGTGACCATAGTCAAGATTACAGAAGAAAGGCTCACCTATGAAGATTGTGAGGCAGAAGCAAGCCAAGCTATGATGATGAAAGTCTCTCCGGAACCCTTTATCACTCACGGTGAGCATAATGTGTTTGTGATGGCTCTTACTGCTCATGAGGATCAGTCCCAACCCCCTGTTTGGAAGAATGTGGAGAGAAGGGTGAATGAGCCAGAAGATTTTTATGATGAAGAAAGCTGTCTCTCAGATGCCGAAAGTGCAACTGGTCCTATTACCCCAGAGGTACAAATGGATACGATCGGATTCGGAAGGGAGATTGCGCTCGATCACTCGGACATCCCCCATGGGAATAGTATCGATAAAGGCAATGACGGTCCACCGAATGCACAGCCAAATGAGAATGCTGACAAGACTGCTACTCCCCAGGGCAAAAGCAGGAAAGAGTAAACCCCAGCCTAACCCACGTCAAACACTTCGAGTCAATAAGTAGTGTAGGGTCCAGAGTCAGTAGTGTCAAGAGTCAGTTAAGTCAGGAATCTTTGAATTCCAGTCCTCCGAGTCATCCGAAGGCCTCACGCCTCACGCCTGAGGATTATGAATATGTAATCAATGTCATCTTTCCTCTCGCTTTGAATGAAATGATAGATCTTTCTGAGTATCCCCTTATTTCCAACTTAACAAATGATAAATTAACTCAAAACTTAACAACAGTTAATAATGAATCATTTGAACAAGATGCAAACATACTAAATGAACAATACATCCAAGAAATCTTTAAGCAGGTTACAGACAAAGAGGAAAACCGGGCCCAAGCTGCCGAGGAGGTTTTGACAAGTGTTAACTTGGGTACTGTCGAGGAACCTAAAGAGACACAGATTGGAAACTTCTTCCAGGGGTTGAACGGGACAGACCGGGTCAATCCGCTCGTAGAATACATGGATGTGTTTGCATGGTCGTACAGTGGATATGCCGGGGCTAGACGGTTCGATAGTGGAGCACGTAATCCCTCTAGCACCCGATGTTAAGCCGCAAAGCAAACCGAGGAAGATCAAGCCGAATGGTCCCTATAGGTCAAAGAAGAGATAGAGAAGCTACTGCGGGTAGGATTCATCAGAGTCATTGAATATCCAACGTGGTTATCCAACATTGTAACTGTAACCAAGGCCAATGGGAAGGTGCGCTGCTGTGTAGATTTCCGGGATCTGAACAAAGCCAGCCCCAAAGATGACTACCCCTTGCCAAACATAGACATCCTGGTGGATGCCACCGCCAACTACGAAGTCAAATCCTTCATTGATGGCTTTGCTAGCTACAACCAGATCAAGATGGCCGACGAGGACCAAGAAAAGATAGCCTTCACCACACCGTGGGGAACGTACTGCTATACAGTGATGCCACTTTGGCTTAAGAACGCCGAGGCTACTTATCAGAGGGCAGCGATCGCGCTTTTTCATGACATGATCCACAAGGAGATTGAGGTCTACGTTGACGACATGATAATCCACTCCAAAAGCGAGGACGAACGGCATTTTGTTGACCTACAAAAGTTCTTTGAGAGGCTGAGACAACATTCCATGAGACTAAACCTGCCAAATGCACCTTCGGAGTGACAAGGGGAAAAGTGCTTGGGTATATGGTCACGGAGCGAGGGATTGAAGTCGACCCCCGAAAGATTAAAGCCATTATGGACATGAGGCCACCTCGAACTCAGGCAAAAGTTAAAAGCTTTATGGGCAAGCCGCAAAGACATCGGCGCTTTGTCAACCAAATGACCACTATGTGCGAGCCCATCTTCAAGCTCATGAAGAAGAATGTAGACACGGAAAGGACCGAGGAATGCCAGATGCCTTTGACCAAATCAAGGCGTACTTAGTTCATCCTCCTATATGCCCCCTATATAGACGTGAAACCTCTTCCTGCTCTATCTCATTGTCACCGATACGATATTTGGGGCTATGCTTGCTCAGAGAAGAAAGACTCTCTGAGGCATAGAGAATGCCATTTACTTTGTCACCGGAAGCTACAGGGAGTGAGCTCAATTACTCAAAGATGTGAAAAGACTTACAGCAGATCGGGTTTCGGGGTAGTCGGTAAACTGAAGCACTACATGTAAGCCCACCCTGTGAATTTGGTCTCGAAAATGGACCCCATCAAGTATATCTTTGACAAGCCTTCCCTCTCGATGCATCTAGCAAAGTGGTCCTTCTTCTTGGCTGAGTATGACATCAACTATGTGACGAGAAAGGCTATCAAGGGTCAAGCGTTATCAGACCATCTGGCAAACTTCCCTAGTAATGAGGATCGCGGGCCTGAACCCCAATTCCCAGATGAAGGGATCTTTGTAGTCGAGCCTGAAAGCCAATGGCAGCTTTTCTTTGACGGGGCTGCTAACAAAAGAGGAAATGGCGTAGGAATGCTACTGGTCGACCCAAAAGATGAGCACACGCCAATTGCCATCAAGTTGAACTTCCCTGCCACGAACAATGTTGCCGAGTATGAAGCCTGCATTGCTGGTTTAGAAGCTGCCTTAGAGAAGAATGTCAAGGAGCTCGAGGTCTATGGAGACTCAGCCCTGATCATCAACCAGGTCTCCAACAAGTGGAAGACTGTGGATCCTAACCTGCAAAAGTATCATGCCTATATGGAGGAGTTGACTGAGAAGTTCAGAGAAGTGGCCTTCCATTTCCTACCAAGGGATAAGAACAGATTCGTAGATGCCTTAGCTACTCTAGCCTCACTGGTAGAGATCCCCGAGGGAAAGACCATAAAACCCTTCAGAGTGGGTAGAAGAGAAGCCCCGGCTTTCTGTTGCGAAATAGACCTGGGACCCGAGCCTATCAAGGAGCCCTGGTACAATCAGATTTACCAGTTCCTTAGAAGTGTAGAGTCAGCCTTTAGAGATGAAGAAGGTAGACCGAAAGAAGGCATTAAAGCCAAGAGCTTGCAAGCCCTAAAACGGTTAGCTTCCCACTATGTCATTCTAGGGGACGATCTCTATAAGAAACGGTACCAAGGGCCGCTCCTTCTGTGTGTCACCCAAGAAAGGGCCAGAGAGTTAATGAATGAGGTCCACAATGGTCCCTGTGGTCCTCATATGAATGCTAGAGCCCTGATGCAAGTAATCCTCAGGATGGGTTATTACTGGATTTCCATGGAGACAGACTGCGTTCAACATGTCCGACAGTGCGACAAATGCCAACGGTTTTCCATTCTCAATCACCTTCCGCCTCATGACCTGTACTGCATGACGACTCCTTGGCCATTTGCAACTTGGGGTATTGACGTGATAGGAAAGATATCTCCGGCAGGAAGTAATGGGCACGAATTCGTGTTAGTGGCAGTCGACTACTTCACAAAGTGGGTAGAGGCAAAGTCCTACAAGATCCTCACTTCCAAGAAGGTGGCCCAGTTTGTCAAAGAAAACATAATGTGCAGATACGGGTGCCCAATGAGATCATTTCTGATAACGGGTCACACTTTGAAGGGGAATGTGATAGATTCTTTGTCGAGTTCGTAGTCACTCGCCACAAATCATCCCCGTACAGACCTCAGACCAATGGAGCCGTGGAAGCTTCTAATAAGACGCTCGAGCGGATCATCCGGAAAATGGCCACCCGTGGTCGTGACTGGCCTGAAAAGCTACACCTAGCACTCTGGGGCTATAGAACATCTGTTAGAACAGCCACGGGAGAAACCCCTTTTGCCCTAACCTACGGGATGGAAGCAGTGTTGCCAGTGGAGTTGGAAATCATGTCATTAAGGGTCCTCCTGGAAAATAGTGTCAACGAAGTAGAGTGGCTACGAAGCCGGCATGATGAGTTGGCCCTGCTCGACGAAAGAAGGCTCAAGGCCATGGAGCATACTCGAGCCTACCAGAGGCGAATGGCCAGAGCATTTGACAAAAAGGTCAAGGCCAGGGACATCAAAGAGGGTGACTTAGTGCTGAAAGTAAAACCCCCTACCAGAGACAACCCCCTGGGAAAATGGGAACCCATTTGGATTGGCCCGTATGTGGTGCAGAAGATACTATCGGGAGGAGCCATGAAGCTTGCAGACCTGGACGGCAATCCCTTTGTTCACCCAGTCAATGGTGATAAGCTTCGAAGGTACTATGTCTGAAAATATATATATATATATAAAATAAAAAAAAATCTTAGTGCAAAAAGAGTAATACCCAGCTAGGCTGAAAAACCCAAAAAGGGCGGTCTAGGCAAAAAACAGGGTTGCACATAAAAAAAAAGAAAAAATATTAGTGCAAAAAGAGTAATGCCCAGCTAGGCTAAAAACCCAAAAAGGGTGGTCTAGGCAAAAAACAGGGCTGCACAGAAAAAAGGGGAACGTAGGCAGCCATATATGGTTCGGTCTAAACAATAAAATAATAAAGGGCAATCAAGTTTCCATGAAGTGCGTCCTAAGCAATTAATAAGACATCTGAAATTTCCATGAAATGTGTCTTGATTAATTTCTAAGATCATATCTTTGTTAATTACAAGTTAAAAGACTTCTTGATGAGTTCAAGCACGGTCTACTCTTGACTCTGCTAACTTGCTACAAAGATCTAAAATACAATAAAATGCCTAATAAACTATTGTGTTTGCAAATGGCAATAAGGGAATCCTAGGAAAAGATCTATCAGTCGTCATTCACTGAGTCTTCCTTGTTCCTCTTCCCTTTACCTCGACCCCGTCGAGTGTTCTTTCTCTTCTTGTCCAGGATGTTAGTCTCCCTCATCCCAATCTCGGGTATCCTCACTGGAGCCTCCGCTAAACCCGTGTCAATAAGTGCTCTCTCAATACGGGCACGAGTCCGCACTTCCTCCCTCTGAGCCTCAGTCAAGGGAGCGACTTCAGAAAGCCTCTCGTATCGAGCCTCCATATCTCTGATAAAGTCACCCGATTGGTTATGGCAACTCGCCTTAGCCTCAGCCTCTCTCAGAGTACTGCTTGAGTCGTAATCCGCTCCTAATAAAGCCTGACGTCTCTCCCCCAAGAGGACCTGAGTCGCCCCCATCTCCTTCTCATACCAGTCCAAATAGGCCGTAGTCAAAATGGTACTCTTCCGGCTCTTGAGAATGGCCCTTGGTGGGAAAGCAGTATATGTCCAGGCCCTCGAGAAGAATGAGAAGCTGGCTGGAGCCCTCATGTCTAAAGGCACCACCTCCATGGTACGGATGTCCTCCCAATCGCCCAACGGCTCCTGTAAGGCCCCGAACTGCCTGGATACCAAGCAGGGTACGTAGAAGGATGACCAAGAAAACCCTGGAACCCTCACCACATAGGACTCCTGAAATGTCCTCCGGGTCTGCAACCTCCAGTGAGGTACCCGCCAATGAATATCCGAAGTGGATAACCTAGCCATCATCAGCTCCCAGTCACCCTGATCCTGCTGCCTAGGTGCACCCCTCCGAGAAATCACCCAAGGGCACTGAGTCGACAAAGCCCCTGGCAAAGCCCCGAGCCTTTCCTGCAGCCATAAAGTCAACACAGCCGGGCTCCTTGACCTCATGAAATGGTATCCCCTAGCCAGCCTATCAATGCCATGAAGGGTCTCACCTAAAACCAGTGGGACAATGTCTTTCCCAGCCCTGCAATCCCTAACCATGTCCAAGAGGCCACCATGACAAATCCCCACAGACTCGGCCGTGAACAGAGACGAGAACACACAGAGAATAAAGGCATCCATAGCCATAGTGGTCGTCAATGTATTCGAAAAACCAAACCTGCCCGGGATATCTGAAAGGTCAATCCTATCAGGGGCTACCATCATCCCCTCAGCCTCTTCCAGAGAGATTTGCAGAAAAGATGCCAACTTTACCGCTACCGGCACGTCGTCGATCAAAGAAATCGATATGGCCTCAATTTCCGAACCCCCAATCAATGCTCGGAAGTCTTCCAAGGTTGGAACAATCTCATTATAGGAAAAGCAAAAAACATGTCTCCGGACATCCCAAAACTTTGCTGCTGCTCTCAAAAGGTCCCAATCAGGCGGGAGATCTTTCAAATCATAAAGATTTGATCTTGAAGGTAGCATCGAATAGCCCCTTGTGAGATTGAAAGTTATGTCTCACCCAAGATTGAAGATCGGACAGAAAACGGTCTCTTTTCCCCTTTTGCAGTCTAGCGGGTCTTTCCATTGGAAGGTGATCAAAGTTGATGTCTTTTGGTCAGAAATAGGCTCTGGGATCAATTGGGACAAGTCTAGAGTGAAAATGAAATGAAATGGCCAAGACTTGGTTTTATTTTGAAAAAAAACAGTCCAGACAGAACTGTTAGCCGCACGGCTTCATTTGCTCCCAGGTCCAGGCCGGATGGCGTCATTTGCCATCTGCAGAAAAGAATCTGCAGCAACCAAAGTTGCTGCCCAAGTGGAGTTCTCACCCCACTTTCTCAATGAAACCTGTCCCAAAACACATCCAAAGATCATCCAAGCAGTTATATACCATTACAAACCATTTTGGCCCAGTTTCAGCCCCATTTCCAAGCAAAAAAGCAGCCCCCCGAGGCTCAAGTAATATGCAAATTCATAAAGCATAAATTAGAAAAGCAAATAAAACAGTAATACATTGTTTTCGCCCCATCGGCGCCCAAATAAAGCAAAAAATAAACAAAATGTGCATAAAACTGTTCATTGTTTGTTTCCTTCCTACTAGATCGATCCTAAGGACCTCCTAGGCTTCCGACTCCTCGTCGTCGCTACTCAGCTCGTAGAAGCTAGGGTCCCTCATCACATCCTCACTATCACTCACATCAGAAAGGTGGACATTCACATGCTCGTACTCGGCTAGCTGCTCTAGGATGCCGGTGTTAGGTCCCTGTCCCCGAGGCATGGCACTAGAAGAATACTCTGAAGCCGATGAGGTGGATGCCGTGCTCCCGACGTGCCTTCTTTTGCGCACGGGCTCTTGCACGTTCACTGCAGCCTTTGAAGCGCAAGCCAGCTTCTTCACGAGGGACCGGCACACATCCTTCCAGCCCCTGTTCTGCCTGACCAAGCCGTCATAAGTGCGAGCTGGAACCTGAGAAAAGAGAAGGAAAACTCAGAAAATCAAATAATCTGAAAAAGGGAAAGGACCCTAAAGTGTACTCACAGTGCTGTCAGGCGGCATAGTATACTGGGGCTCCCTCGTGTCAGGGACAGGTATCATAAACCTCCTCGGCACCCCGTTGACCACATAGGAAAGGTGAGCAGGAGGCATCGGTGGGTCAGTAGGCTCAGCTTCCCCGTACCCCTGGGCAATAGCTAGCTTCACTAGCTTCTGTGGCGTCCTCAGCCGCTGCTCCACGAAGGTAGCATACGGGGTAGCCAAGTCAAAATACTCCTCAGCCGCCACGCCTGCCTGATACCTAGTAATATCATCCGGCCAGCTCCCTGCCGGCATCAAGATCCTTGGAGGATCGTGAGGAGTGATAGCATCCAATGGAGGGACATGGCCATGCTGCCTGGAAAAAGGGTCCCCCAGATAAATGACATCACATGTCAAGCCCGTCAACCACCTCCTCTGCCTAGTTGCCTCCACGGCATCCCGTAGCAGCACCTCCGAATACCTCCCCCAAGGGTAAAAGTCCACCCCATCATCACCATCCTTATTAAGGACGGGCTTCACCATCTTGTAATCAAAGGTGATCCGGGTCTTTTCGGTGAACTTGTCCCTAGCCTCGCCCCTCCAGCGAATCATAGCAGGGAAGATGGTAGGATCGCTCTGTTGGTTCCAGGGAAAGAACCCGATCACCTCACAAAACCAGACCTGCATGTTCAAAACATAAAAGGGTCATTTCTCTTATAAAAAGTCTCAAGGACAGAAAGGAAAAGAGAAATGAAAGAAGGCGAGAATACCTCAAGAGCAAAAGAGAAGCAGTCCATAGAAGTAGCCTTGTTTCGGCTGTACAAATCCAGAGAGAAATAAAGCTCAGCCAATCCGGCCTCGCCCCAAGAGACCGTCCCAATCTCGTCCACATCCTCCAAGGAGTCCAGAAGGCACAGCATGGCCAAAGTCCCAGAATTAGCAAATATGGTGACTGACAGCATCAACCACAGAAAAGCCCTCGCAAGCTGGTGGGCAGTCACCTCATTGGCAGCAAATCTCTGCATGCAGTTCAGGACTGCCACCTCAACATTCCTTGTCTCCATCCCGAGCCCCTTAGGACTAAGGTCAAACCCAACCAGAGCCCTGAACTCCTCAGCCGTGATATGGTCCCTCCAAGTCACAGGCCTCCCTGTGAACTGCAAGCCTGTAATAGCAGTAAAGTCGGTCGGGGTCACCATAAGCTCTCCCCAGCTGAGATGAAAGCTGTGGGTGGTGTCCCACCAGAATTCCGAGAGGGCCTGGATCAAGCCCTTGCTCTTCGAGGTCACATGGATGCCTCTGCCAATAGCCTCAACGAACAAATCCAGGCCGGTAGCCCTCACTAGCTGCTTGGGGTTCACCCCATTCTTCTCAAAGTTGGGCATCCTATCTCATAGCTTCACCGCCACCTCAGAAGGTCCCCTCGACTTGCTCTCCTGTAGGAAAGCACAACAGAAAGCGTGCCAGTCCTTCATCTCATTTCAAAAGCATACATATACTCAAAAGTGCGCATATTTTCCAAGAAAAGCAGTCATAAAAGATTTCTAGCATCTTTTGCCTAGAAAACGTGTCTTTCATCATTTGAAACACATCGTGTCAAGCATATCGCTCTCCTAAGCACAAAATTCTGATTTTCAAAATTCTTTGCACATAAGCATTAATTTTCAAAAAAAGGCATGCATGAATCCTTTTCATCGTCCAAAATCCCGTTTTCTCATCCATGATCAGAAGTTGACCTAGTTCTAGCACATGCAAGAATTTTGTCACCTTTTAGACATTATTCTTCTCACTTTATTTTCAAAAAAATGGGTCATTCTCATTATTTTTCAAATAAATTGCACATGCATGATCATTTATCTCCTTAGCCTCATAGGTTAATTATCAAAATTCCAAAATCATCAACAAAAATCCTAGGAAAATTCAAAAAATTCCTAAAATTCGGGTCAAACCCTAAATCAATCCAAAATTCAATCAAAATTGTCAAAATCAAGAGAGTCAAGAATGCTTACCCCAATAGATTGAGGTTTCATAGACTTGTGCTCCCTTTTACCCGGATAAAGCTCGGAAGGAGGCGTATTGAAATCGTATTTTCGCTCGGTTCGAACGAACTCCCTCCGCCTCATTCTCGCTGCTTGTGATAAGACTCTTCGCGCTTGTCGGGGTACAATGTTGCCCTCTTGATCCATTTCGAGCACTAGAAGATAGGGAATCGAAGAAATTTAGAAATTTCTCTCTCTCTACTCTCTCTCTCCTCTCCTCGGCGGAAGTGTGAATGTGTGCCCAAATTTTTGTTTCATTGGAATTCACGCGAGTTTGAAGACATCCGAGTTATTTGAAAAACGGAGTCGCCACGCCATTTTGATTACCTCAAAACTTTGAAAAAAAGGTTTTTATGGGTTCGGAGGTTAAGTTACCCCTTGGGAAGAACGTTTGGCGTTCACCCAAAGTGCCTTGCCGGAGCAAGTCTCCCTAGATTTCATTAATCGTGTTTGCTTGCGTGCTTTCTTTGTGTGCATGTGTTTGAAAATAAGGGGGGGGGGAATGTCCCAAGTTATCTTCCGGACGTACAAACCATTTGTTGGTTGTCGCTCGGGATTCCTTGGAATTTATGTATTTGGGATTATGATCCCGTCCTCATCTTGTGACTTGTGATCATCGTATTTTAACCTCGGGACCCTCGGGACTTGCGTGATCGAGAGAATGACTCTCTTTTGGTCAAAGATGAGGTTCTTTAGGAAGGAATGTCCTTAGCCCATCAATCCTACGCTTTAAGACGGTCGAGCTCGTATAGAGGCTTCATACTCATTCTTAAGCGATAATCGGAGATATAGGGTTCAAGGTTATCCTTTTCCTAAAGAAATCATGAACCTTTAATGGAAGGAATGATGCAAAGATGAGAACTTTTACACCGGTCCATTCCAAGGTTGGGGAAAAGGGGGAAATGCATGTAAAAATGATATTTTAGCAAAAAGATGGCATTTTTGGTTTGAAAATGATGCATTTGATTGCAAATGGATGTTTTTTTATGTAAAGAAATGATCTTTGTGCAAAGAGTGCATCTTTAATGTGAAAAGGGATTTAAAATGGAAAAGGAATGATTTTAATGCATGAAAAATGGGATTTAGGTGTAAAGGATGCACCTTTATGTATGAGAATGATATTTTAATGAAAAGATGACATAGTATGTACATAGATACTATCTAAATTGCGAGATAGACATCGGGTTATAGCTTAAAGGGGTTTAACATCGATTACGACTTGAAACCGTGAAGCTTCGCAAACCGGCTACTTATGTCGCGTGACATAGGCCGCCATGTCGCGTGACATAACTAGCCATTTTGGTGTAGGCTTTACAACCGAGATTTGCAGAGGTAACAAGGCACCAAAATGGTCAAGTTACTTCACAAACAAATCTCGGGGAGCATGTTTAACAATAATGAACACTTCAAGAGGGTGTGGATATGAGGGATCCACACTCATCTTGAGTGTTCATGCAAAGACCAAGTCAAAACGAAGATTTTATATGAAATGTAATGAAATAAAATGTGGATCAGGTAATATGAAGCTAAAGCATGCAACTTTAATCGTAATACTATATTATCAATGCATGTAACACATAGATTTTATATTCAAAGGAAAATAGAGAGTGGAAAAGGGTAGAAACTCGTTACCCTTGAAGATCCACAACTCCTATATCAAGTTAGATATAGGAGCCTTCTAGCGTCCTCCTCCGGAGGCGAGTTCGTGCCTTGGATCCTTGGGAACTCCTTGATTTCTTGATGTATGTGGGAAGTGTGTGTGTGGGAAGTGTGTGTGGGATGGATTTGGGAGGATTAGGTTGATTTGAGGGGTATGTGAGGAGAGAGGAGGCTTCGGAGCGTATTCCCTATAGAGGGGACCTGAGGTGGAAGAGGTGTCTCTAAAATGAGAGGTGAAGGCCTCTATTTATAGGGCGACTGCATGGGCTTGTTATGTCGCACGACATAACAAGCCATAATCGCTTTCCTTCTAGAAACATGCAAGGTGGCATGGTTCTAGAACTCTCTCTCGTCGGTTATGTCGCACGACATAAGTAGCCACTGGATTCTTCTAGAAACATGCAAGGTGGCAGTGTTTCTAGAAGGTTTCTTCCTGGATTATGTCGCACGACATAAGTAGCCGAATCCGCTTCTTCTAGAAACGCGTAAGGTGTGCTTTCTCAGAAGGGTTTTGGGATTTAAGAAAAACGTGTTTCTTAATCACCAGCATTCCCTTCAAATTTCTTAAAAGGCTTGGAGCAGTTCCGGAATTGTTCCGGAACTTTAGAAAAATCTGGGGAATTACCGGAAAAATTACCGAAATTGCCGGGAAAATTAACCGAAAGGCATGAGCCAGATTTGGGTACTTACAGGAAGCCATAACAATGGCGCTTTGCCCATTTTCAAATCTGTTTAAATAATCTGGTGAAATCAGGATTGAAGCCGAGCGGCTTCTTTTTCCTCCATCTCTTGCCGGGCGGCCTCATTTGCTCTGATCAGAAATTACATCTTTACCCCTGGACTTTCCACTTGGTCATATAACTCCCGTTATTTCTTAACTAGAGTAACACTGTTTCCCATATATATTCGTTATCTCCAAGAAGAATTAACTTTCCTCCCGAGTCGCCTCCGTTACTTCCGTTATAATGGAATAACGCTAGTGACATCCTCCGAATTGTCAAAAACTTTAGCTACCTCTATCACAGATTGAGAAGTATGCTCAAGTTCTCCAAACTTTAGCTACCTCTATCACAGATTGAGAAGTACGCTCAAACTTTAGCTACCTCTATCACAGATGGTGAAGTATGCTCAAGTTCTCTAAACTTTAGCTACCTCTATCACAGATTGAGAAGTATGCTCAAGTTCTCCAAACTTTAGCTACCTCTATCACAGATTGAGAAGTACGCTCAAGTTCTCCAAACTTTAGCTACCTCTATCTCCTCGATAGTGAAGTACGCTTTAGTTTTCCAGCTATAGCTGCCTCTATCTCCTCGATAGTGATGTAAGCTTTAGTTTCTCCAAGTGACAACCTCCATTAATTGTCAACCAGGTGACAACCTCCATTAATTGTCAATTAGGTGACAACCTCCATTAATTGTCAATCAGGTGACTCCTCCATTAATCGTCGAAACCTCAAGGATCCTAGACATCGTTCCTAACTATCTAGTGAGACTTGAACTACGACCAAGGCTTGATTCCTCCGGGATACGTAGGTAGCCTTTCATAAAGGTCCAGCCATCCGACCACATTGGTCACCCTTTTCATGCCTCACTCCTCAGTGGTGCATGAGCCTTTCATAAAGGTCCATCCATCAGACCACATTGGTCACCCCTTGTCATTCATCACTCCTCAGTGGTGAAGAAGCCCCCCATAGAGGTCCAGACATCCGACCACATTGGTCACTTCCTTCATCTAGCATATCCCCAGTAGGATCAGTCACTTGACCTCCCAGGTCACTTTCCCTTCTATCTCTCAAGCAAGAGACCAGTTTCTCTTCGCTATTCCCCACCGGATCTTATTCCGAACTACGGCCTGGCTTGATTCCTCCGGGATACGTAGGTAGCCTACTTTAGGTTCAGCCAATTCGTCACATATGACACCCCTTTCCCCAGTGGATTCCGAACTGCAATTATGGCTTGATTCCCACTCAGGATACGTAGGTAGCCTTCCAAAGGTTCAGCCACTCGACCACCTTGGTCACCCAATCCGTCTCGGCATTTGCCAGATCGGATCCTTTTCTATCGATAACCCCACTCGCCCTGCAAGTGACGTTGCCGAGGGTCTTCTGTAAGTACCCAAATCTGGCTCATGCCTTCCGGTTAAGTTTCTCGGCAATTCCCCGGACTTTCCTAAAGTTCAGGAGCAATTCGGGAACTGTTCCGAACCTTCCGAGGGGTGAAGGAATTACTTCGAATTAAAAATCCACGTTTTCCTTTGGTATAAAAACCCTTCTAGAAGGCCACCTTGCATGATTCTAGAAAGGTGCTGAGTCATAATGGATAATGCCGCACGACTACATTAGGCTAGAACTCCAAGCCGCACGGCTTCATTAGCTATCACCAGACTGCCTATAAATAGAGACCTCCTCTACCCATTTTGATAGATAGTTTTTAGCATTGAAACTCTGCCAAAATACCACCACGAGATTCCAGTGAGCTGAGAGTGTCAAAAAACCACCTCCCTCCTCTTTAAAGCCTTCCAAAGTTGGTCCTTCCCTAGGCAAACTCTAAGGAGAAAGAGGGACACCACCATTGGTAACCTCACATCCTCTTTTTCTTGAAATATACCTTGTATTTATGTGATATATTACTCATTGCTCTCCATATCCTTATATACTTGTTTTGTATTTGCTATTGTCATTAAAGATCCTTTCTTTAAGCATGTAGATCACCTTACCCCTATCCCCCCTATCACATAGGATCCATGGAGGATCCCACCCAAGGATGAACAAATATGACCTCAAAAAAGGCTTGTTCTAGGGTGGATCTCTCACATGGTGATGTGAAAAGAAGCATCCTTTGCTCTCAAAATAACATCTTTTCATATAAAGTTGCATCATTTGCATTAAATATGTTATCTTTGCATTAAAGTTGCATCCTTTGCACTTGAAGCATCATTTTTTCATATAAAGTTGCATCCTATGCATTAAAAATCATTTCTTTACATCCAAATAGCATCCTTTGCATGCAAAATGTCATCTTTTTCATTAAAAATGTCATTTTTAGCTTAGAATGCATCCTTCATGTCCCTCATGGTTGGATCTCTCTTTCCTAGGATTGCTTAGTGACCTTCCTAAGGCACGAAAAGCATAGGAAGGGCATAAAGATCCAATCTTTATACCCTTCCCCTAGTCCCCTTTGGTATTTGATGCATCCTTGGAACGGACCGATGTAAAGATCCCATCTTTACGTCGTTTCTTCCATTAAAGGTGCCATAATCCCTTTAGAAATGAATAAGCCTTGAACCCTATATCTCCGATTATCACTTGAGACGAGTATAATAGTTCCTACACAAGCTCAATCGTCTCAAGGTGTAGGATTGATGGGCTAAGGATATTCCTTTCTAAAGAACCTCACTCTTGGACTATAAGAGAGAGTCCTTCTCTCGATCACACATGACCCAAGGTCAAATAGTGATGATCACAAGTCTAAGATGAGGATGGGATAAAGTCACGAACACATAAAAATCCAAGGAATCCCGAGCGATAACCAACTAAATGGTTTATACGTCCGAAAGACAACTTGGAACATTCCCCCCCTCTCTTCAACACATGCACACAAGAAAGCACGCAACCAAGCACGAAAAATGGAATCTTGGGAGACTTGCTTCGGCAAGGCACCTTGGGTGAACGCCAAACGTTCTTCCTAAGGGGTAACATAACCTCCAGACCCTAATTCCTTTTTTCAAAGTTTTGAGGAAATCAAAATGGCGTAGCGACTACGTTTTTCAAATTAAACCGGATGTTTTCAAACTCGAGTGAATCCAAATAAAAACACAAAAAAATATTTGGGCCCCCACATTCACAGCGACACAATCAGCCAGCTCCATGCAGCTATAAAACATACCCTCCCCCTCTCATTTTTGGAGCCCTTTTCCACTCCTTAGCGTTACTCTGCTGGAATCACTCCAGAATACACACACTAGCCCAAAAACACACACAAACAGACACTAATTCTCTCTCAATTCTCTCTCACATACACAATTCAACACACACTTCTCATACACATTGGAGATCCAAACTCTTCATCTAATCTGAGATCTGAATTCGTATTTGAAGCTGTTTTGAAGGATTCTACACTGAACATAGTGTAGAATCGTGGACTACAAGGGTAACACTCTCTCTCTCCCTTTCTCTCTCTCCATCTTCCTTCTCCATGTAATCTCTATGCTAATTGTGTTGATTCATGATGTATTCTGATTAGAAGTGTTATGTTATGATCTCTGGATATAGGAATTGATTTATCTCCATGTTTTATCTATGATAATGGTATGATTGGTGATGTTTGTTGCTTAAACCTTAAGGTGGGTGTGGATCATTCATATCCCCACTCATCTGAGTGTTGATCTCATATTTCGTGGTCTCTGCGATCTATTTTCTATCTCTGTTAATCTCAGTTCATCATTAATTTCCTATGTAATCCAGCCTTGTAAAACCTCTGCAGATTGGCATGGTGTGTCGGGCGACACACTTGGCCATGCTTGGTCCTGTGTCGTGCAACACACATAGCCACCTTAAAGCTGGTCCATTTCAGTTGTAATCTGTTCCAGTTATTGTAATTGGGATGTGACCCCCCGCACCAAGTGGCTCACAAGATGTAATTCTCTCATTTTGATCAATAAAGCAAAGCATTAAAATGCATTTATACATATTTTGTCACACAAATTACACACATTTATGAATGATATTGGATGTTGAACATTGAAAGACTCGTTTACGAGGCGTGTTGGGTGAACTCTCGTTTCTTCCCAACACGTAACTGACCCCCGAACCCTCTCTCTAATTTCAAAAGGTTTTTCAAAGTGTACCTATTAAAACATGGTGTGGCGACTCCTTTCTTTAACTTTTACATATCTCCCGTCCCATTTTCTAAAACTAATCAATTTTCATACGGGGTATGTTCAGTGGTGACTCCGCTGGGGACATGAAACTTGTTTTCAAATATGAGGGTCAAACTTTCATTCTCATTTAACATCCTTCTCATTAATTTGTCGTGTTATTTGTTGTGTGACCTTATGTGTTTCATAGCTTTGCTTGCATTGGTTGTCTTGTTCTCTAAGTATGTGTCCTTGTTCTGGTATTCTGAGACCACGATATGAGTGTTTGCATTGCTTGGAGGCCTAGTTCTTGTTCTGCCTTTGGTTCTGGAAAGTTGGTTTGCCATGTCGTGCGACATAGTGAGCCAAGTCAGTCCTGTGTCATGCGACAGAGTTGGCCAATCTGCAGGTTGATCGGTTTTGGTGGAAGGTAGTCCCTTGGTCATATTATGATTGTTGCTTATTGTACCTTGTGGGGTTTGGTGTGAGTAGTGTTTTCCATTTTTATCACCCCCCTCTCAAATAAAAATAAAAATAAAATGGACTCAAAAATCTTTTTTCGCAAATAAAGGAACATAGCCACCTGCACACTACATTACTAGATCTAGAGCCATTTGATGCGATTGACGGCATCACGGACGGTGATGTATGTCGCCTACGCTTGAGCACCTAATATCAATCCTTTCCCCCTAGCGCATCATAGGTGGAACCACACTTTTTCAATCTTACCCAACGGTTGGTTTTTGACACAACATTTTCAAATAAACTAAAATGAATTGTTTCAAAATTTATAATAGACTTTCATACCTATCCCAAAGCCTAGCACGTATGGGCATGTTGCCAATGCAACATGGTTTCACGTATGGACATGTCGCTCTCACGACATGTTCTAATGAGAGATCATGTTGCCTTGTCACCGTGCACCGACAAGAGGTCATGCCGGATTTTCCCTTGAAATGCTTCAGGAACACCCGTCATGCTGCCCAAATTTCCCCAGAAATTGGGATTGCTCGTCCGTCCCATAAATGCTTCGGTTTTATCTAGGTATTATTGCCTATTATTAATTTTTAATCAATGCATTTGGTATATTTTGAAGTGTGTGTCCCTAGGTTCCCCTTGAGGTTGAGATTGCGAAAGAGAAGGCTTATCCTTTCCCAAATGTTCCTAGGACTTAAACGACATTGATTTCTACTTGAACATTAATAAGCTGCTCGCGCGAGTCCATCTCATTTCCAATTCTTCCCTCTCCCATACCTTCTCAAGGTTCTTTCTTCTCCCACCTTATCAACCCCTATCCACCTCTGATGTTACGGCCAGTTGGGTGCGTGCTTCAATTCCCGGGGCTTGTTTGATTCGTATCTCTGAGGCAGTTGCAGTTTCTGCGGAGTTTTCATCTGATTCGATATCTGAGATGTCTGGTATAGAGAATGTGTCGTTTGCCCAGTCTGGAGTTTCATCTGCTACGGGTCAGCCGGGTTTGAACGATTTGTCTGTGGAAGAATTGAGGGTTACTCTTGAGGCCACTTTGGTTCTTGAGCGTGAGGCTCAATTGCTCGCCCAAGATGCTAAGGCTCGAGTAGAGGAAGCGAATGCTAGATTTGTGGAAGCAATGCACGTCCGAGGGATTGCCGTCATTCGTCATGAAGATGGGTCTTATGAGGAGATCACCGATGCTAATGGTACTGATCTTTGGGCCGAGAATGTGTCTCTCCCTCTTCAGCCCGCCTATAATTCTACACCTTCTCCCGTTTATCAAATGCAAGGGATGAGCATGAATGCACAAGGCAAGGCTCCTCCTCCAACATCTCAACTTAGCCAAGCTCAAATTCAGGGTGTACAACTGATCCCCAATGCTTTCAGACAGCAAGGTTCCCAAGGGTTTTGGCCTCCGAGTTCCCAGACGAAGGTCAGTATCACTTGTCCGGTAATCAGTTCACTCGAGAAGGTTCTCTACAGCCTCAGTTCAATCAATCCCAGTTTCAAGATGGATTTTCTCAGCATATGATAGGTTCAGCTTTTGGTTTTGGCTCATCGCCTGTGCAGCACCCATTGGGATCAAATCAATACTCGGGGTCAGCTTCGTACTTAGCGGTCAATGCTCCATTTCAAAATCTTTCAGTCCAGAATGCTCAGTCCGGTGCGAATCAGTTTGAGTATATGTTTGCTCTGATACCGAGTTCAGTCGGCCTGTTTGATAGTAACTTGAGTGTTCCAAGTACTTTTGGTTTGCCATCAACTGCTTTGCCAACGGCACATGCTTGTGAGAATCCTTTCTTCCAGTCGATCGACTCTGTGCTTTCCTCGACTATGTCTCCCACCATTTCTCGGACTTCTAATGTCACTCCAGAAGTTGCCATTTTGTGGGAACAAATGAAAGTGATGCAGCAGCAAATTGATAAACTGACTGTGGGATCAAGTGGATTTAGAGTGGTTGATCTGAGAAAAGTAAAATCTCTCCCTTACAAGTTCAAAATGCCCAAGATGGAGTTCGATGGGACTGCACATCCAAAGACTCAGAATAGTGGGAAGTTTCAGCCTCGGCAGCCAAGGAAGTATGATGACTTGGGAATGACTACTGAGGAGGCTTTTAATGGGTTGATTAAGACTGGGATGATCAAACCCCTTGATAATTACAGCCCTGCTCATTCCAACCCAAAGCTAGAAACAAGCAAGTACTGCCGATACCATCAATATCCTGGCCATACCACCAATGACTGAATCCCTCTGAAGTTGCTCGTTCAAAGGCTTATTGATGAAGGGAAGATTGAGAAGGCTTCTCGCCCCAACATTGTACACGACCTTCCAAATTTGATAGAGTTTTGAATGCCATCGAGTTTGGGAAAATCAGAATTCAAGGGGCCCTCCCATCCGAAGCTGATACAGTCAATCAGTCTCCGTAGGGTCTAGATTGTCCCTTTTATATATTGAGTCTATCGTGTCTGTGTTATTGTCTTTTCAGTAATAAAAGCCTTTGTTTCTCTTCTTGCTAGACTTGAGACATCACTTGCACACCCACATTACACTTAATTGAAGAGGTCTTATTCTATATGATCACTTGTGCTGCTCAATCACTAATGCATTGAAATGATTAATATTTAAATTAATCGGAGTGAGAAAATCAACTGATGTCCTTCTCAAAATGGGGCTCATCAATTCCCCATTTCACATTTCATATGCTCTCCTCTCTCTCATCATCCTCAGCATTTCGTTGCTCAATGAATTTGCATTAATTTCTCGCAATTAAGCTTAAGCAAGCAATTAATACTTAATTTTGTTTAGATCATCCGGTAAGGATTGCAGCTGAAGCCTTTCACCATAGGAAAGCCATTACCTCACCCTTACCAAACAATATCCTTTCATTTCAAGATCGGCATGTTTTGAAACCCTGTTTAGCCATCATCATTGCTTCTTTCTAAGAGAAGTACGAGCTTTGCCAAAAAGCTAGCATCAAGAATCGAGGATGCACAAAATGCTCAAGCCAAGGAAGGAAAGATGTAATCCTCGACTTCTCAAGAGGCCTTCCAAATTCTCAAAAGGATTTTGAATCCTCACAATTTCACAAAAAGTCCTCGACCTCTCAAGAGGCCCTCCAATAAAAAAAAAGGGTCTTGAGTCCTCACAATCTCAAAAGATCCTCGATAGCCCGGACTTTCTCTCACCAGCACCTTCAAACTAATCCCAAACCATCCTCTTGCTTTTAGAGGATATTCCCATTACCTTGATCAATCCCAAGCCATCCTCTCACCTTTAGAGGGTATTCCCAAAGCCAAATCTAGATTCTCATTCTTAGAGACATTGAAGATGCAATCACAATCTCCCCGCCATAGAAATCCCAAACACATCCTCGAAAGCCAACCTCTCATCTTTAGAGGTTCAGTCAGTAAAAGGCCCAGCCGACCTCTCACCTTAAGAGGTCATGATGCAAACAAAGATCCAAATCACCCGATGGCCGATCAAAGCCCTGAAACCCAGCTATAGTTCCTACCGGATAGCAGTTTCATTCTAATCTCATCGAGATCTAAATCAAATTAATGCTTCATTGCTTGCTTAAATTGAAACCTAATCCATCTTGGTTCGCGATCATCAATCAGAGATTATGCAAATCCAATTCATTTTACACTTCATGTGAGCATATTTCATTTATTCTCCGCAAACACTTCCCGTGGATGGCTCACTGGGGCTTCGCATCCGTGTCTTTCATTGACACTCTAAGGAGACATGTTCTTCAACTCTCCAATTCTCAAAAGATCCTCAAAATCCTCAAAGGTTCTCAAAATCTTGAATCTCCACATTCCTTCTCTTTTCAATCGGGATAAGCCCGAACTACGGCGACCTGAGCTCCTCACAATGAGGGGAACGTAGGCAACCAGAAATGGTCCGGTCACAAACATAAGCAAATCCCAGATAATTCGGTCTCCTCAAGGGCCATCCCTATACACAGATCTTTTTCACAATTCACCAAATTTGATCCTTGATATTAGTTGATTTTCTTCTCATGATTACTCAAAATATTTGTACATATCAAGATTAGTGGTTGAATAACCCAAACATCAATAAAAAGTTTTAAGCGATTTGGTGATCATTGTGAATAAGACAAGTTTTCAAATGTCTCGACAAGTCTTCTCTTTCTACATCATAGGAAATAGAGTCAAACACTATCTTTCTATCATCAGGGGCTTCCATACACTTTTCCACACCTGGTTATGCTTATACTCTCTCAGAAGAGTCAAACCTAAAGTGAGGTTTTACACAAAATCAGGATTCATTCCCACTTTTCAAAATGTGCCCCTGCACGTATATATTTCCGAGTCTTGTCCAATGACTGATTGACTAAAGTTTGAAAGATGGGTGCCTCCTTGGCCACATAATGATTCTGTCTGCAATAAGGCTGCATTGGATCTCTCCAAGCTGGGGCTTTGCTAAGTTGTTCTCTTAGGCTTCACCGTATCAGTTCTTCAAGCTGGGGCTTTACCAAGATGTTCTCTCAGGCTTCCCCGTATCAGCTCTTCAATCCGGGGCTTTGCTAAGTTGTTCTCTCATGCTCTCCCGTATCAGTATTTTTGCCAGGGTATCCTCTGCATTTACTTTGCTACATGATGGTTTCGCTCCTTACCAGATTCACTTCGGGATTGCTTTGCATCACCAACCGGGGCTTGGCCAGATCACCTCCTCAAAATTTGGGCTTCGCCTAGTCATCCCTTCAAAGCCAGGGTCATTCTCTGCACTCTCTTTGCTACTCGCAGTCTTCGCCAGCAATCACTTGCTGCAATCTGTACTCTCAGGGCACCCCCCGACTAGCCTAGACTGCATCATATCATTTATCACCCATACACTTCTCAAATACATGGGAGAGGGTTCACAACCCATTCATCATCATTCATACACACATTCATCCCATATACAATCCATCATCTGCTACATACATACAATCGCTATCTACAAAACCATCACTTCATTTTCATCCTCGATTGAGATGGACTCGTGCAACAAAGATTAACAATGCATAAAATTAACAATAATTGGATTCAAATTCATGCAAAGTGTCTAGAGTGTTGTGTTTCCCCCCACAGGGTACAATAATCAAATGATCACAATCTGATCATGAGGACTGCTCCTCTAATCAAAATCTGGACAAAGAATTCAGATCCTGCAGGTGGCATATTCTGCCTTTATCATCTTCATCAGTCTCATCCTCGTCAGACTTATCAGCATCGTCTGAAAGAGCTTTAGCTGCCTCAGTTTCCAAGCAATGCTCGTCAAACTCATCAGCCTGAAATCATCATCAAAAGTCTGTTCTCATCGGCGAATCATCATCAAAAGCCCATTCTCATCGACGAATCATCATCAAAAGCCCGTTCTCATCGGCAAATCATCATCAAAAGCCGATTCTCATCGGTGAATCACCATCAAAAGCCCGTTCTCATTGATGAATCATCATCAAAAGCCCGTTCTCATTGTCAAATCATTATCAAAAGATCGCTTTGCATGGCAAATCATCAACAAAGATTGTCCCTTGCACTGCAAGCCAACAGTTCTTCATCATCATCAGTCATAGTCTCAGTCCTTCCGGCAGCTACAGGTAAGCACAGCATAGGTATTAAAATATATCTTAGTCATCTATAGATCATCATCCTCTTTGAGTATATTTCACTCAAAATCTCGGGTGACCCCCCTAACAGTCAAATCTCGGGTGACCCCCCTAACAGTCAAATCTCGGGTGACCCCCCATCAGTTAAATCTCGGGTGACCCCCCTAACAGTCAAATCTTGGGCGACTTCCCCTCAATAGTATTCAGACCAATTTGGTCTTTCTTCAGGATTTGGCTCCCCGCACCAAGTGGCTCACACGTTCGAACTACGATTCGGCTTGATTCCCTCCTAGGGATACGTAGGAATCCTTTCTTCAAAGGTCCAGCCATTTGACCACTTTGGTCTTTCTTCGGTTTGAGGCACCGCAAGTCCTCACTCGTTTGAACTATGATCCGGCTTGATTCCCTCCTAGGGATACATAGGAATCCTTTCTCCAAAGGTCCAGCCATTTGACCACTCTGGTCTTGCTTTCTCCCATCAACCGCTCGTTAGGCTTAGGATCCTTCTTATCGACAACCCCACTTCTTCCATAAGTGACGTTGCTGAGGGGCTCTGTGAGTACCCCAATCCAACTCGCGACCCAATAAAAGTGTCTTTTACACAATAAAAGTACACTAGGGGGCATTTTGGTAAATTTCCAGTTCATTCTGAGACTTTCGAGAGCTTTTTATAAGTTTCTTGCTAAGGAAGGACCTATAGGCCTTTATTCCCTGCAAAAGGACCTACGAGGAATTATACAGGTTGGACCTTTAAGGAATTATTCAGGAAGGCTCCAGAATCCACCACCTTGCATGCTTCTAGAAAGAAATCGGTTATGCCTCGCTCCGTCACGCGACACAATCAGCCAGCTCCATGCAGCTATAAAATAGACCCTCCCCCTCTCATTTCTGGAGCCCTTTTCCACTCCTTAGCGTTACTCTACTGGAATCATTCCAGAATACCCACACTAGCCCAAAAACACACACAAACACACACTAATTCTCTCTCTCATACACAATTCAACACACACTTCTCATACACATTGGAGATCCAAACTCTTCATCTAATCTTAGATCTGAATTCGTATTTGAAGCTGTTTTGAAGGATTCTACACTGAACATAGTGTAGAATCGTGGACTACAAGGGTAACGCTCTCTCTCTCCCTTTCTCTCTCTCCATCTTCCTTCTCCATGTAATCTCCATGCTAATTGTGTTGATTCATGATGTATTCTGATTAGAAGTGTCATGTTATGATCTCTGGATATATGAATTGATTTATCTCCATGTTTTATCTATGATAATGGTATGATTGGTGATGTTTGTTGCTTAAACCTCAAGGTGGGTGTGGATCATTCATATCCCTACTCATCTGAGTGCTGATCTCATGTTTCGTGGTCTCTGCGATCTATTTTCTATATTTGTTGATCTCAGTTCATCATTACTTTCCTCTGTAATCCAGCCTTGTAAAGCCTCTGCAGATTGGCATGGTGTGTCGGGCGACACACTTGGCCATGCTTGGTCCTGTGTCGTGTGACACATATAGCCACCTTGCATCTGGCCCATTTCAGTTGTAATCTGTTCCAGTTATTGTAATCGGGATGTGACCCCCCGCAACAAGTGGCTCACAAGATGTAATTCTCTCATTTTGATCAATAAAGCAAAGCATTAAAATGCATTTATACATATTTTGTCACACAAATTGCACACACTTATGAATGATATTGGATGTTGAACATTGAAAGACTCATTTACGAGGCATGTTGGGTGAACTCTCGATTCTTCCCAACACGTAACCTGACCCCCGAACCCTCTCTCTGATTTCAAAAGTTTTTTCAAAGTGTACCTCTTAAAACATGGCATGGCGACTCCTTTCTTTCACTTTTACATATCTCCCATCCCATTTTCCAAAACTAATCAATTTTCATACGGGGTATGTTCATTAGCGCCGGTGAAGTGAAGACTATTTTGAAGAAATTTGGTTTCTTCTTTCAAAAAATCAAATTAATATGAAGGGACTGCTACAGTCGCCTACAAAGCCCATAATAGCCCTAATTCCTCGAATACTATGCGAGCCAACCACCTCATCAACTCCTTTTCAAGACCGAGATGACACTTGGCAAAACATCAAGAATTTCTGTATTTTAGCATGGAAAAGCCTTAATATTTTGGGGGCAATTGTTTCACCCTAAAATTTCCACTCAGCATGTTCTACATCTTGGACATCCATCTTGAGGTAACGTCTTGACTTACATCTTGGACTAACGCCTTGAAACTGTTTGTTGTATTTTTCCTATTTTTCAGGAACAGAATGATGAATAAATAATTCACTCATCTGACCATTAGGACTTGGTCAAACGACAACATAATGACCCCATTTACCAACCTGTGAGATAATGGCTGATCTTCATCAACAAATGGCGAGATTCTAAGCGAAATATCAGCATGGCATTCAAGTTGTTCCCCTCGAACGATTGTTCAAAGCTACGATATTCAATATATATATTACCCTCAGAACGCACTTGTATTCACGTTACACACTCTCACTTACTCTCATACTGCACTTGTACTCAAAAGCTACGATATTCAATAATACTTTTTTGGTTTAGGTAGGCTTTTTCAAAAGCCTCCCGAGGTTTTTCCCCTCGAACGATTGTTCAAACGGTTTCCTCGTTACATCCTTGCGTTCATCTTGTTTTGTGAATTATATTCCATTTGTGCCCAAACATCCTTGATAAGATAAATTCAATTGTCGAAATTTGTCCAAAACAACCCCCACCTCCCTCGATGTCATCCTCATCTTCCGGTTCATCTTTCGGGTCACTGTTATTTTGAGCCTCAGGAACATTCATCTGAGGCAAGGTTTCCATATTATCCTCATCCTCATTATACACAAAATATCTGCCTTCATACTCTTCATGGTAGAGTGAAGGCCTGGCTTTATGCTGATATCCTTCTTCCTTATAGACCGAATGTCTAGGATCAATATATGCATCCCCAACTCGCTCAACATCAATGTTTTGCGTAGATTGCCCTTGATTACGTGAGACTTTGTGTTGCTTTCTAGTAGAAGAGTTGGACGTATTCTTGTAAACATCTGATTAACTGCAAATAAAACATCAAAAATCAAACTCGATACAATTTCATATCATATTATAGCAAACTCAAACATTTTACATCACATTTTCATCATTTTAACATTATAAAATGATATTTACAAGCTCAAAACATCAATATTAACATTAAATCCACATTTAAGCATTAATTGGTGAGTCATATCATATTGTAAAAGTTCGGCTAGTAGTGGCTGAAAAAAGTCAAAAAATTCGGCCGGCAGTGGCTGAAAAATGTCAAAAAATTCGCCCGGGTGTGGCTGAATTTACTCGAGAAGTTCGGCCGGGTGTGACTAACTTTTTGAGCAAAATTCGGCTACTACTGGCCAAACAGATCCACAATTTCGGTCAGTACTGGTTGAACCACCACAAACCCAAAATTTGAATCAAATTTAACCCAAAAATTCTCAATTGAAACATTAATTGAGCGAATTAAAGCATAGAAAGTAATTTTCGAACTAATTGAACAAGAATTACCTTGTTTTACAATGTTTGACATCTTGATTTAAGTTGCAACTGAATTGAAACCCTTCTTATTCTTCTTCTTCTTCTTCTCTCCAAAATCAAAATTTCTCTCTCTCTCTCTCTAAAAATCAGTCAATGTTGGTGGGTGTGGGTGAGTGAGAGAGTTAATGTCTGGGTTAATGGGTGTGGAGGGGGGTGGGTGAGAGATAAAGGATAAATGAGATAAAGGGTATAAAGGGAAAGGCAGGGGTTTGTTTTATATTTTGGGGGTGTATTTAATGATACGGGTTTACTCAACAATTTTATGGGTCTATATAACAATTCTCTAATTTTTTCCTTATTTCCTTTTTTCATTTCTTCTTTTTTCATTTCTTTTTTTGTGTGTTTTTTTTTTGAATAATTCTTTGTTTGGTGTTAATTATTGTATTTTATTATTTATTTTTAGTGTGCCATTTTATTATTAATATTTTTTATTTTTAATGTAATAAATAATTTATAAAGTACTTTTATTTTAATAAATTTAAAAAGTGAAAAATTAAACTAAAGAAAAATTAATAGTTAAATTAGAATTACCAATGTACCCATCACATGACATGCACATTACCAATTTTGTTAAGCCTTAATGAAATTATAATAATTGAAAATTTGTTAAATTTTGTGGGTGGAGAATGCAAATTTTAAAGAAGCTTGTTAACGTTTTCGTCTATAGTGTTAACGTTTTTTTAACTTCTGTCCAAGAAATGTAACAGATATTCAATTTTGTACCGAATTGCATCTTTGTGTAAATATGAAGGCCCAAATTACAACTTTTGATACATTATGTACCACATTACAACTGTATGTAAACTTAATGGTACAAAACTACAATTTGCCCTTATTTATATTAATATCTCAAAATGAATATCCTAAAATAAATAATCAATTTTTCAAACTTTTTCTAAAATAAATGTTTGATCTAAATTTATTTATATTGATCATCGAAAATAATAACTATACGTTGAATGTATGATAGAGATGGAGCTTGTCAATCCTATTTAGGCTTTTCATAATAAATGTTAGGACTTTTTACCAAAAACTCATTCAAAAACATGCTATTTACAAAAAAAAAACATGTAAGTTGCGATTTTACAAAAAACTATTTAGCTAAATATGAATATTACAAAAAACTATTTTTGCACACAAAACACACACCCATCTCTCTTTACCCTCTTTATCTTTACCCAACCCAACTCCGGTGACAAGCTTCCCTCCGGCGACCATCTTCCCCACCTCCGATGACCACCTTCCCCACTTCCGGCGACCACCTCCACCCACACTTTTTTCTCTCCACTTTCTCTCTCTACCCAAACCCACCTCCGACAACTACCTTCTTCACCTCCGGCGACGACCTTCTCCACCTCCGGCGACCACCTTCCCCATCTCCGTTCACAAATCCGGCAATAGATCCATCGGGTTCAACGGCAATAGATCCAACGACTTTAAAATCGCCGTGATACATCTATTTTGTGATTTTACATTTGCGGACTGATAAGATTCACATGATAACGATTTCCTTTTTTTTATTTATATTTCCCGTGCTAGTTGGTTGAGTTTCTTCCTTTGTTCTTACTTCTGCCCTGTTCGTCATTGGAAGCAGGAAGGGAAGTCTTTGAAAATAACGCTTCCACTGCTTTCAGGTACACTTAAGCTACAAACCTCTACTGACTTCCAAATGTCTACGGTTTTAAGCATCTTACTGGGATTAAATATTGTTTTTTCCATTTTCTCACGTTGAGATCAATAGGTGTTTGTGAACTTTCATTAAACAAAAGCCTGAGTAACATAAGGGGAAAAAATTGCAAACTCCATAAAACTCATTATTTCAACAACATGCATTTTCATCAATCAGTTCACCGTTGGGGGTTTAGGTTTATGAAATTTTGAGCTGGATTGTGGTTGTTATTGTTGGTAATGATTGGTTTTTGAGAATTTATGTAATGAATTGAGAAGAGTTTAATGGTGAAAATGATGGAGGTTTTCGGAATTTTGATGTTTATCAGTTGTTTATCATTTGTATAAGTTGTTTATCAGTTGTTTATCAGTTGTTTATCATGTTTATCAGTTGTTATCAGTTGTTTATCAGTTGTTATCAGTTGTTTTATCAGGTTTATCAGTTGTTATCAGTTGTTTATCAGTTGTTATCAGTTGTTTATCATGTTTATCAGTTGTTTATCATGTTTATCAGTTGTTTATCAGTTGTTTATCAGTTGTTTATCATGTTTATCAGTTGTTTATCAGTTGTTTATCATGTTTATCAGTTGTTTATCGGTTAATTTGTGGTTCTATATTCAAGGCTCTTTTGATCGAAGAGCAGACCAAAAAAGGCCTAGCTTGGCCCTATGATGTATTCTATTTTGTAATTTTATGAAATTTATAAGCAATTGAGCAGAGTGAGCTATTTAGTGATGAGTGTGCTTAGCAGCCACATGGGAATTTCATTTTGTTTTTTGTTTTGATTTGGCTCAGCAGCATTTACATTTTTTATTAATTCATAAGTATCTTATTGTAACTGAATGTTTTAAATTTTATGTTTATTTATGTTTTTTTTCTTTTTCTTTCTTTTATTTTTACGAAAATAGTGCTTTCAATTTACAAAAGTAGTTTTTTGTAATTTTTATAGAAGTTTTTTGTAATTTTCATCTTGTGTGTATTTTTTTATAATTTTCATCTTTTAAAATGAGTTTTTTGTAAATGCCCCTAAATGTTACTATTTCAAAATGTCAATTGATCCCACTTGCCACACTTATATTAAAAAAAATCCTACCCACTTTATCATTCCTATTTCTTTTTTCATACTTGCGACATTTTACATTTTTTTTAATTTTATGTAGACATTTTTCATACTATTTGTTATGAGATGGAGGAGTAATGTTTTTATATATCCCTCTGTTTCGGTTTAAATTTCACATTTTATCGAAAAAAATGTCTCATTATAAGTTTTACCTTTTTTAATATGATAAAATTAGGGCTCCACTTGTCAATCTCAATTATTTTTTCCACTTACTCACTTAAATTGTGTGCCACACTTGTCAATTTAATCACTTTTCCTCTCTCATTCAGATTGTGGGTCATTCATTTTTTTTCCTCTCACAACCCATTTTCCACTTATTCCTTTTCTTAATGTTAGTGTCATCAAAAAATGATGAAGATTAAACCGAGACGAAAGGAATAGTACATAATTTGCTCTATTTATATATAAAAAAGAGATGAAGGAATAAGGCAATACAATACGTCTTTATTATTCCCTATAAAAATAGGAAAAAATGCAAATATAGTACCCCAACTATAGTGATTGTTTGGTTTTCATACCTAAACTAGTTTTTGTTACAACCATAGTACCTCATCTGTTTTGAATGCTCGTTTAGGGTACATAGGGCTAACGACATCCATTTTTTCAGTTAAATTGACATGTGCAATGCATGTGACTCATTTTCTGAAGGGTAAAATAAGAATATAACAAAAAAGACATTTCCCTCCATAAACTTGGCGAGTTAATTCCATCGAAAGGCGTACCTCTATATATTACCTTTATCTCGTTTCACTTCAAAATCCCCAAATTTGAAGGTTTCACTTTCGTGTTTAGAGAATAAGAAAAATCAATGGAGATGTTATGCGATTATGGGAGGAAAGCTGTTATGCGGACATCATGGACCAACAAAAATTTAGGAATGAGATTTTGGGCTTGCAAGACAATAGTGGTAAGTGTAACCCTAGTTTGAGCTTTATGTCTATTTTCTTCGATTTGTGACCTTAATAATAACAATTTCCTTCTTGGTTTTTGACTGATAACCCTAACAGGGGGAATTGTGGATTTTTTGTCTGGGTGGACCCCCCTATGTGTGATCGGTCAACACATATTATACCAGGTCTCATTCGAATGATTAAGGGTAATGGTGCATGGAGGAAAAGTCAAAAAATACGGGAAGGGGTTCTTGGTGGGTTGCTTTTACTCACCTGGATTGTTTTTGTTGTCTGTGCATGAAAAAAAAGGATTTGGGATATGGAGGTCGACAAGAATGCAAAGATGAATTGGGATTTTAATTGGATGGAACAAGAATTAACTGGTTTGTATGGTGGTGTGCTAGATTTTGAATTGTATTACAAGTAGAATTGGGGGGAAATTTGGATTGTGGATTCCCCCTGTTTTTGATGTATTTGTTGGGGAAAACTTGGATTGTGGATTCCCCTATTTTTGATGTATTAGTTGATCCAGTGTAATGTATGATTCATATGTCAATGAATACTACTTCATCTATCCTTGCTTTGTTGTAATAAATGGTTGGTACAATCATTTATTTTCTTTTAACCTTACACAAAGGAGTGGTTGAGTTTCATCAAAAAATTGAATACATTTGACCTAACACAAAGGAGTGGTTGAGTTAGAACAAAGAATTGAATACATTTGACCATTTAGTGAACATAAAGTGATCATTGTTTTACATTAGTAACTGCCAAAATAGCTCAATTATACTTAAACATCAATTAACCACTATTACACAAAAGTTACTGACAAAAGAGATCAATATCCACAAAAAATATCACATCCAATCACAACTTTAATTAGTTTTCTTTCCATTAGACTTCTTTGCCTTAGGTTCAAGTGGGGATAACAATTTCCCACTCCTCAACCTTCTACTACTTTCACCAGATGCTTGAGTACTTTGTGTAGCTTGGGAATGCAAATTTTGTCCTTCCAACTCTTCTCTGCAAGAATTAAAAGACTGAAGTTATCAATACACAAATATAATTTTTCCACCAGAAAAAGATAAAGATTCTATATACTTACAGTAAATGTTGGTCTCTTCTCACCACCTTGACCCTTGCAAGTTTATTTGTTATGGCCTGTAATCCCACATGGCCTACAGTGCATGGTAATCCCTTTCTTGGAGAGTTTGTTAGGGTTGGGGTTTGGGTTAGGGTTGGGTTTGGGGTTTGGGTTTGGATTGGAATTTGCAGCTCTTGTCCTTGTACCTTCATCCTTGTTCTTTTTCTAATTTTTCTAGGTCTGCCAGGTTGCAAATGATGAAATGGAGGGTAAATATCAACCAAAACCTATGAGTGTTCCCACAAACTTGGCCCATTGATTAGACTTATGGTATGGCTGTATATGGCCTTCCATGTTTCAAGTTCGTATGCTTCATGGACCCAATCTTCTGGCACTCCATTACCTCCATTTCTTCCATGCATAAAAATTGCAGAAACTGCATGCTTACAAGGAATTCCTGTCAAGTTCCATTTATTACAACTGCAAATCTTCTCCCTCAAATCACAATGAAATTTCTCACCATAAGGTCCCATTAACTGATATTTGCTATCACAATTCCAAGTGCAAATATAAAGTAATGCTTCATCCTTTGTTTTCTCAAATCCTGCCTGAATCTTAGGACATAATGGTCCATGACATTTGGCAATTATTTTCTTCACTTCCATGATTTTCTTCATCAAGTAATTCCTAATTCCTTCTAGTAGTGATATCAAAGGCTTATCTCTAACTCCTACAAGCTTCCCATTCAAACACTCACACAAGTTATTATATAGAATGTCACTTTTAATGCCTGACCTGAATTGTGATCTAGCCAATGCTGATATGGATGAGCAGATACCAAATCATATGTTTCTTTTACTTGGTTCTTGAAATCTGTAATAGCACAAACATATAACTCAAGACAGCTTCATAATATTAAAAGCATCTACATTAACACATGAAATAGATAGTCATGAAGAATATGTACATTCCATTACATATGCAAACCTCCTTGGATTGTGGCAGCTTGCAGCATTCAAGAGTAATACCTTCATGCTCTCACCCTTAAACAATTTTTTTATAGTTTTTATACATATGGAGCACACAAAATATGTGTTCCACAATTGGAAGTACATCCTGTACTGCTGGCACCAGACCCTGCAAAACATACAATTAGTAAGATGTTTGTGTCTTTGTCAGCTAAAAATTTACATAAATGAACTTAGATGCATCACCTTTTGTTCATCTGATATTATGTTCCAATTAAACTCATTATATATTTTAAGGTCTTCAGCTAAAAGTTCCAGAAACCATTTCCAAGTTGAAAAGTTTTTATCCTCAACAACAGCGTAGGCAATTGGGTAGATACCATTATTTGAATCCATGCCAACTGCTTTGAGTAACTGTACATGATATGGACCCTTAATGAATGCTCCATCAAGCCCAATTATCCTTCTGCAACCAGCTGCAAATCCCTTCTTTAAAGGCTCTAGGTAAAAATAAACCCTTTTGAATCTTCTTGCATCAGTGTTTGCTGTTGGGTCTTCAAGGTCAATCTTGATTGTTGATCCCGGCATCTCCTTAAGCAACTCATGGAAATAATCCCTTAACATTTTGTATTGGCCCCAAATGAAACATGCAACATCTGTTCTGCCAGCTTCTTTGCCCTAAAAGCTTTGTGCCTAGATATTTCTATTCCATGATCTATTATCACTTGGGCAACAAAGGCACCTATTGACCAGTCAGGAGTCCTTTGAAGTGTCTCAACATACTGCTTGCCTAACCAATTTGAAGTAGCATATTTATTCACTTGTGAGGTGTTGCATCTATGTACATTGACATATGTCTTAATCTGCCATGATGCTTTCTCCTTATTCCATGAGGCATGGACTGTCCAAGGGCAATTCTCATTTCCCTTACAAGTTTCCCTAATCCTTCTTTTGTCATTATACACAATAATTATTTCCCTTTTATTCTTTATAGCACATTCCCTCACTGAAATTTTTATGGAGTCTGTGTCAGGGAACAACTGCCCAAAAAAGAAAGCTCTATGTAAATCACTAACTCCTGCACTTTGGTTGTTTGTGGATGATTGTACAACATATTTTCTGATAACCTCGGCCTCTTCATCACTACTGCTAATACTTTCCAATTCATCCCAGATAATGTTTTCAATTAGATCCTCATCATCATTACCATTCTTTCCCTCATCAATTTTTTTAATGCCAGCCCATTCAGCATTATAGTCAACACCTTTTTCCCAAACCATATCCACTTCATTTCCAGCTACATCCTTACCCTTTTCTTTCCTTTTTATCATCATCTCTTCTACGCTTTCAAATTCAGCTTCCATCTCATCATCTCCCTCTTCATTGTTTGTATGTCCATCATTCAACCATTTGGGCTCACAATCTTTATCGCAATGATACCCTGCATTTGCAAGATCTTCCAACATTTCTAACACTCTTTTTTTAGCTTATTCATCTCCCTGACTTTCAATTATTGACAACAATTGGTCAATGCTAATGTGTAGTACATCCTCAGTATCATCCAACTGTACTCCCTCGGAGCTATCCGTAGTAATGAACACCACTTAGACTCACCCCTAAATGAACACCACTTAGCCTCATGTGAACACCTTGAGACTACTTAAATGAACACCCGTGACTCACCCTGAATGAACACCCTTAGACTCACCCAAATGAACACCCTTAGCCTCACCTATATGAACACCTTCAGACTCACCCAAATGAACACCCTCAGACTCACCCTAATGAACACCCTCAGACTCACCAAAATGAACACCCTCAGACTCACCCAAATTAACACCCTTGAATAACCCTCTACATTGTCCCCCAAATTAACATCCTCTAACTGACCCAAATTATATTCAATTGCTAACTGACCCACATTATGAACCCGATGACTAAATTCTTTAATAACAACTGAAGTTGGTAACCTTAATGGCAAAAGGTAAGTGTAACCCAAATTTGTTCCACCATGTTCTACATAAACCTCAATTAACTTGTTCTTTTTTACAAATTCAAGCATAGAAAGAATGTCTTCATCATTGCCTAATGGTCTAAGTCCTTTATAGCTCAACTCAAGCAAAGGTATATTATTATAATACAACAAAGCTACACTATCATCTATGCCAATTGATTTTATCATCAAGTTCAACTCATAAATTGAAAAATAATTCCCATTTATATAGTCCACAAAGTCTACAACCCCATCTTTATAAACTAACTTTGTGTCTTTCTCAAACATGTCATCATGATAGAATTTTAAACTAAACCAAGGTGAATTAAGCCCTGCAATAAAATAAAACAAATAAACAATTTTTTAAAACAAAGTACAACTATCCAAACAGTTTTTAAATACAGCCATTTGTATACGTAGTCAAAAGAAATGCAATGAAATCAATTTTTTAACACAACTGTCCTTACCAGGGACCACATTTGAAGAAAAGTAAATCCATTCACTATAAAACAAAGTGGGGAATCAAACAATGTGATTCTGTTCCCCATAACCCTATACCAAACAAATAAAGTAAACAAAACAATGTAAAGCTAGTTCTAAACAAAAGAAAAACGATTATTAATGTATACTTCATTTGGATTGAAATGCTCCCACTCTTGACGAATGTTACAACTCATATTAGGATTCACCATTTTTCCAACTTCGACAATCAACCCTACGAACCCTAACTTCTTCGATTACGATTTAGCAAGTCAGATTTCACAGACTCCTCTTTGTAATTTCGTTTCTCCTCTTTCCCCTAGCTTTGATTTGGGTTTGCCCTAACTTCGATTTGGGATTAACTAAAGTAGCAGCAGTTGATAATCACGCGTCAACTAATTCTCACCTTTTTAGACTCTCTTTTTTGTTGTATTTCTATTTTACCTGTCAGAAAATGAGTCACATGAATTGCACATGTCAATTTAACTGAAAAAATAGATGTCGTTAGCCCTAGATAACTTAAACGAGCATTCAAAAGAGATGAAGTAATGTGTTTGCAACGAAAACTAGTTTAGGTATGAAAATCAAACAAGCCCTATAGTTGGGGTACTATATTTGCATTTTTTCCTAAAAAAATACTCCTTATATCCCAAAATATAGTTATAGAAGAAATTTTTTGTTCCAAAATATTTATAGTTTTGTAAATTTTCATAAAATATTGACAAACTTTGCCTAAACTATATTTATTTGTTATTAGGTAGCTGTTATTGTAAAAATATTTAATTGCCTAGTTACTTAAATATTCAAAAGGTAATTTAATATTATTTGATATGTATTGATTGTTTTTCTTTTATGTGTAAAAAATTCTATAATTATACTTTTTCCATCCTGGTTTAAGATTATTAGTTTGACTTGAAACATATATTAAGAAAAAAATAAATGATGTGAGTATGAAAAATAAAGTAGGAGATAGAAAATGGATAGGGCGTTATTGTTTTGAGAATAACATGTTAGGTAATAAAACAATTAAAAAAATTTAATTGGAACAGACAAAAAAAAAAGTAAAAACATTAAATTGGGGACGGGGGAGCAAGTATTTTGGTACGAGAGTACGTACTAATTCTGGTCGGACTAATTGTAAAGTTGTGGCCAAACAGTGGGCCAAAGGTAACAGTGTAGAATTTTCCAGAATTCAGAAATCCCAAATCTAAACACTAGCACCTGAAAATTAATTATTGGATTGGATAAACAAAAATGTTCTTCTTCTTTGCGGGAGGGGTGGAGCAACAAGTGAGCCAGGTACTGAAGAAAGGTGCCGGCCGTTGCATCAGCTGCAGATCTTCGGCCGATCTGGTTAACTACGACAAGGTTCTCAAGCTCTTCTTCGTTCCAGTCTGGCGTTGGCCTGGTAAAGATCAACTCATGCACTGCGACAATTGCCGTCTTTTTTTCCCTCCTTCCCTCTCCAATGATCTCCTCCGGTGCAATTATTGCTCTCGTGAGGTTGATCCTGATTTCAGGTTCTGCCCCTTTTGCAGTTCCCCTCAGCAGTAATTTCAACAGACTATAACAGATTTAGGGTTTATACAATGCTGGTAAATTTATATGGTTGTGTTAGTGTAAACGTTGCTTATTAATTTTGGTTTTGATACATTTTCTCTTTCAATTCAAAGTTGGCAAGTTGATTGACAGATTGAATTTTAAACTAAATCAATTGCACTGATCGATTCTGGTGTTCCTCTGTTCTGTTCTGTTCAATTTTGCAATTGTTTATGCTTCAGTGATGAAATTGTTTTTGTTTTAATCAGAAGATGGAATGATCTGGATTAGGTTCATGGATGAATCGAAAATCCAAGGGTGTGTTTGCCTATATGAAAAAAAAAAATTAAAAAAATAAAAATTCTACGGACTGCAAATTGCTTTTCGAACTCTGAATCAAAATCTTGGATATGATTTCGGTACCCTAGCAGTCAGTATATGAAAAGAAATAAATCTAGCCAGAAATATGAAGAAATCACAAACAACAACGTATGTATTTGTTTACCCAATTTGTTACACCAATTGACTGTCTGGGGTGCTCCCATTATGCATTATAATCTCTCTGTGAAGTTACAATATTTCAATGGCTTTTCTATTTTGTCCGAAATTGTTTCCACAAGGCTGCATCTTTAACCTCATACCAAACTTATCGAGATACCCTTTTTTGCGTGTTGATGAACACGAACGTTCCAAGTTTGTGGACAATATCTTGTAAGATGTTTCAAGAAGTGAATTGATTCATGAGGTTTCAAAAATTGAAGATCATACGCTTTTTATTTTTGAAAAATTGGACAATTAGTTAGAGATGAAGACACTACTACAATGGCTTCCAATCCCTCAATAGTTACTTGAATACACATGAGTCTTCAGACTCCAACTTGGAATACCAAGAACCCTAAATAAAAAAGTTAAAGACGTGGATTTCAAGTGAAAGGGATGGTGGATTGACAAAATTTTATCACAATTGATTTCACATTGTAGATATTCGTTACAGAAAGTTAGTTACAAGGTCCAAGCAATGGTACAACAGACTTCAGAAGTCATTAGCGAGATTCAAAGATCAATTTAGAACAGTCTAAATTGCTACGAATCTTTTTCTTCCATCCACAAAAAGAATTGGAGCAAATAAACAAGAAAAGGAAACGATCGGGTATGCTTAGAGACTATACGCACACAAAAAAAGGTGATGAATATATTTTATATTGGGGTTGATTGTACGAGGTTTGGTATGTGGGTGTACAGTCTCTCTTTTGCCGTTTCCGGTGATTTACCTTTTTGGAAAAAATTGGAGCAGGGAATCAATCGCCCAATCTGAAACCGTCGATCATCTGCAAACCTTCTGGAGTTGATGGTATTTGAAACCCGCAAAAAAAAAAAAAAAAAAAAAAAACGAAGTTAAATCCATCCTAGAAGTTAGCTTTATACTAATTTTTATTTACTGAAGGGTAAATCCTTAACTCCTTGAGCAACAGCGTTTCTCCATACCCTATATCTTACTCCTAACTTATCATACGACACTGGCAAGTTCCACACATTCGCTCCATTGTTCATCCTATCTTGTTGCCCAATTACAAGCCGCAGATCCTCGTTCAAAACCTGCATTAACAAAATTAAATTGAAGATCTGACCAGAAATATTCCACTTTGAGTAATAGACAACTAATACCCGTGAATTTGTGAACAAAATGTTGTGATGTTGTGAGGGGTTCAATCCCCACCACCAATTGTAGATTTCACTTTCCAAGTGTCACTATTGTAATATATATTGGGTTATCAGTTAATAAATAACCCTTTAAAAAAAACATATTTCTATTCTGTTCTTTTGTTACAGAAATATGGTTACCTTTTCAGCAAAATGCCTCCACAAGATGTCCATGAAAGGGATGTATTGAAGGATGGGAGCAAAGTCCAGTGACATTCTGTATAATAGCCTTGTCTTGTTTCTTGATGATGGTAAGCACACATGGAGTTGGTGAAGGTGTGTAGCACACTGCTTGGTGCTCTGTCCTTCCAGTTTCCCCGGTTTTGAGATCCCAATGGTTGATAAAACTATACAAGGTGGTCGAAATTCCATATCTATTGGATATGGGTCCCAGTATCCTTCGAGGCCTGATTCAGGCGTCAAGAATTTCACCAAGCTGAAATATGAAACCAAGATCAGTTTTGGAAGTTGTAGGACCAGCGGTTGTGTGACAATAAACCAGTTTTTGATAAATTGTTTTAACCATCAAACTAGTAACAAACCTTGGAACGCTCCATCCTTTAGCAAAGGTGGAGGTGTGTGTGAAAGGTGCGTGTGCTAGATCCAAAAGGTTGTCTAGAAGTAGCCCATGTTCTACGGGGAGCTCCATGACAAGCTGTCATTACGAGTAAATCATATGAGATGTTATATACTAAGATTTTGATTAGATTATAGAAACATGTTTTTTTTTATTGGTACTTTAATGAGGCAAAATTAGAGCTAGTGTGACAAACCTCGGCATGAATTTGAAATCCTGGAGGAGGTTGTAAAGAAGGAATAATGGCAGCTGGAGGGTCATCGCCTGGCCAAATCCATATCATCCTTTCCTGCTCAAAGCATGGGAGGGATTTTATCTTTACGTTAACAAACTTCGTTGAAGGCATTTTCTCACAAGTTCCATCTGCTGCATATTCCCACCCTGGTAATCATTTATTCAGATAAGGAAAAAGGCATTACTATCTTCTTTCAATCAAATATTATTTTACTCATATAACCAAAAAATAAAATAAAAATGCAATACCATGATAAGGACATTGAACACGACCCTCATTTACTGAACCTAAGTCAAGCGGGCATGCTCTATGTGCACATGTATTTCTTAGACATCCTGGATTCCCATCCTTTCCACGAAACAACACCCAAGGTTCTTCAAAACAATCAATTGGGATCTGAAACAGAAGTCCACAGAGGAAATCGTATGATCAAGAAAAAAATGATATTGGAAGGAAAGAACCAAAACAATTGTCCTAATATTCTTAATTATGCCAGAGAGATCACGTGTCAATGCTGATTCGGTTTCACACATACTCTTAACTACTTTTTCTGTTATTGAATATACTCGATTCAATAAATTATCTTAGTGATATTAAAACTTAAAAGAGTTAAGCAGCTTACCAACGTGTCATCCTTCAGGTCGCTTGAGAAAGCAACAGGGTACCAAAAGTTTTTCAAATTGGGATCATAAGGTTGGACTGGGCCTGACACGTTTAGGCTTTTCCGTGGCCCTTTTCTTTCAAGTGTTTCCATAGACGTTGTAGAAGTACTGGGAGAAGGGGATATGCTGTCGGATTCTGTTGTGCTTCTGTCTTGCAAAATCCTATCATTAACCAAAGCTTCCATGTAAGCTAGCTTGTCTAGAGCAGCACCAACCCTTGCTTCTGATATATGTATCTGCCATTTTGCGTGGGTTCAAAATATAAGGGCTTTGAAACATGTCTACTTTTTATTGGGTAATAATATTTACCCTCATTATTAAGGAAAATTGTCATACCTGCTTGTGCGCTTGGGCTAGCTCTTCTTGCAACTCTGCAAGATCCTTCTTCATTGTGCCAACGGATTTGTAATCACGGGCAAGAGGATTTAGTACTTCTACAACCTGCACCAATGTCTAGAGAGTGAGCTTTATGCATATACTCCCTCCATCCCGAAATGATCTTCCCACTTTTTTTTGTTGTCACTACGAATGTATTTTGAGCAATAAATTTAGAGTAATTTCATTATCCTAATGAAAATTTAAAACTTGTTATTGATACACCATTATAAATACTATCAAGAGGCAATTTTTTCGATATTCATTAGGATAATAAATAGTCTAAAATTATTGCTCAAAATACTTTCGTATTAACCACGAAAAAAAGTAGGAAGATCATTTCTGAACGGAGGGAGTAATAACACTGGCTATATAATTGACAAATATTTATGAAATAAACAACACCTTTTCATGGAGAAGCATAATTGTAAGAAGATCTTGACGAGCCCTCCAATCACAGTATTGTATATCGTATCTTGCCACTTCAAGAGCTTGATTTGCATCCAAGAACTTCCCTTTATATTGTGGGACTTTAGACCTTGGATCTTCCACATCAAATAGAGTACTCCACGAGCTTTTCTTCTCCACTAATCCTCCTCCATCTCCAGCTGCAATGGCAAAAACTACAAAACTTGCTCTCCCCTGAGGTCCCACAAACCAACATAAATTTAAGTACAACAGTAACTGTACTATGGCACATAAATATGCACACAACCAAACTTTGCAAGAGAAACAGTCAACTTATACATGGTTGATGTGGAATACACACACACACAAATAATCTTTCCTGGGATGATGCCTATTTCCCTAAGCATTGTGTACGGTCAATTTGTTATACTAGAGAAGATGTTCTGACTGTAGAAGTAGAAACAAAAGCATTGGTAGAATGGTGGGAAAGAAAAATAAAATAAAAATGGAAGTAGCTAAAAACCCAATAGATATGTGTGCAGGCAAGCTTAGAAGCTAGCCAATTTCCAATATCATCTTTCCTCCGTCTCAAAATAAATGTCGCATTTGACTTTCTACTATTTCTAAAAAATGTGGTTTTAATGTTTGTTTATTGCTTGTACCATAGTAAAATTGCACTGAGAATGTTTCATTTTTTAGAAACGCGACATTTATTTTGGGAATGACTTAAAAGGAAAGTGCAACCCTTATTATGGGACAGAGTATTATGGGACGGAGGGAGTACAATATAAGGTTGCCGTCCCCCCTCCCCAAAAAAAAAAAAAAAGCAGATAAAGAAAAATACAGAAAAAGATAAAAACATGCAGCGAAAGAAGTAAAGAAAAGAAAAACCTAGAAAGCTTTTGATATCCATGTATAAGATACTCCCTCCGTCCAAAAATGATCCAAAACATTAACACCTATCAATCGTCCTTACATCTGCAAGTAAATAGGCAGAGTACCTAATGCTACCCTCATATTCTGACATCATAACATAACCCCTAAAGTGTTTTTTTCCATTTAGACTTAAATATCAAGGCGAACAGCCTCTTGACGGGGAGCGCTTGGCGCACCGGGGTTTGCCCCTTTTTAGACTTAAATATCAAGGCACCTTGTGAATCCCATACAAACAGACTAGATGTCTCCCTCATTCCTTTAGGTATATTACAAAGTGAACCCCATTTGATGAGTGAAATGTTTTCTCATGTTCAAACTTCAACCTAATAGAACAGACAACTAGGTTTTATGCTCCTGAAGATAGACATACAACTAGGGAATAATACAACGCAACCTGCCTATTTATGTGATTTTTTACAATGCCAATATCCTAACCCTCTTAATGTGCTTGACATCAGTCATCTACCCCATTTCATTCGAGTTTGAGCATACAATAAAGTTGCAGGTCATTAATTGATCATCACTATACTTAATTGCACATTAATTTCCTAGATCACATATGCCCTGACAGATTCACATTTGAAATCTAACATAGTTTCTAGTCTAAAGAAGTAGTACCTCGGAAACACCGTTCAGGAACATTCTTATAATAGGCTGGATAACTTTTGAATCCTAGTACTTTTTCTTTCTTTAGGTCCTTTTTATTAAATTTTATGGCATGACAACTTCTTCAAGAAAGCATGAAATCAAACATTCTTAGTTCCAAAATAAAAGCCTAAACAGGGTACCTGACAAATGAAAAAATCAACAATAATTACAATATCTAATCAGTACCCAGTTTTTTTTTTTTTTTTTAATTCGTATAAACAAGGTCCAGAACAAGTGACTGAACCCTAATATTCAAGAAAAGAGGGAAAAACAATAGTACTCAGTAATAATAATAGAAAAAGAGTGGCCAGCTTAACTAAAACATTTTATTCAAAAGAAAAGAGGTAAAAAAGAATTGAATTAAAGGGTACCTTTCTTTGGTTGAATTTAGATGATCGAGATAGAGAAGTAGGAAGCGAGAGAGCAGCAGTAGCAATGGCGGACATGCTACTGTTTGTTTGGAGCAATCACGGGAGAGGAGAGAGAGGGAGAGGGAGAGGGAGAGGGAGAGAGAGAAAATTGCTGTGAATTTTAGTGAGAGAGATTTATTGCGTGGATTTTGTTGATAAGAGGGTGCGCGATCTCCATTAGCCTCACACACTCTGACAACTGGAGCTGCGTGGAATGGAAAGACTCTGTTTTGCTCATCACCACAACTTGGGAGCATTAGTATCTAATATATGTGGGACCATTTATCTTGCCATCTTGGATGCTTTAGATATCTTCCTTTATCTGTTTCTGTATTTTTTATTTTTTTTTGAAATTTTGGTTTAACTAAATTATGATAGTAAAAAAAAAAAAATACTTACTTTTTCTTATAATAATCTATAGTATAAATGAGAAAAGTGGGATGAATAGTTGTATAAATAGTGCAAAAAAAAAAAAATTCCCATTTTATCCTCACTAAGTTGTCCATTTTCCCATTTTGCCCTCACTTTTAATTAAAAAAATACCACGTGTCCTCGGACACGAGCTTTTACTAGCATGCACATAAATGAAAAAGGTGATACGTTCAAAATATTGATACTAGAGTAAATGATGCATGTAAAGTGAGTTAGGAGTCAAAGTCAGACGGATTTATGACCAAACCAGTGGGTTACAAATTGTACTTGTTCATATCTATCTATTCGTATAACAATCGTATCAATTATCTATAGTATAAATGAGGGAAGTGGGATGAAAAGTTGTATGAATAGTGCCAAAAGTTTTTTCCCTCTCTAAGTTGTCCCTTTTCCCATTTTGCTCTCACTTTTAATTAAAAAAAATACCACGTGTCATCGGATACGGGCTTTTACTAGTATGCACATAAATGAAAAAGGTGCTACGTTCAAAATATTGATACTAGAGTAAATGATGTATGTAAAGTGAGTTAGGAGTCAAAGTCAGACGGATTTATGACCAAACCAGTGGGTTACAAATTGTACTTGTTCATATCTATCTATTCATACAACAATCGTATCAATTATAATTGATACAAAAAAATTGATATATCAAATTCTCGGTACTGATATCGTACAAATTGTGTTTGATTGGTTGGTACATGGTATACACCATTGACTTTGATTGGTATAACATGTACCGACATTACTTATAAAAAATAAAAAATTATATATTATTATATAGATATATAATATCAAAAACAAATATTTATCTAACCATAAGCTACAGCTGTCATGTCTCCTAAATTTTAATTGCATCGCTCTCTTTCTACTAAACACATCAACAAGCCGATTTCTCTCTCTCTCTCGAATGTTTAATTTTCGACTTTTGTTGTTCTACTTTTCTTTAGTTTCAAAACTTTATATTTTGTGTTTTGAAACATCTTTTTTATGTTATAATGTGTTTCTCTTTATAATAGACATAAATTCTAACAAAAGAAATACTCTCTCCGTCTCACGTGAGTGCAGACTTATTTCTTTTTTCATCTGTCACACGTGAGTGAAAACTGTCCCAAAATAACAAAATTTTACACTATTTCTCTCACTCATTCTCTCTTCTACTTTACTTTTATAATCACAACACCAATCAACTTACTATTTTTCCCACTCATTCTCTCCTATTTTATTTTTCATACTCACAAACAACTGCTCACACTAATTCTCTCTGCTACTTTTTCTTATTTCTTTTGCCCAATTTTTTGTTCTTCACTTACGTGGAACGGAGGGAGTATATATCAATGCATTTTTTTGTCTTCAATTACATTTGATATATGTCGAGTACCAACCAACCGAATACCATCTGTACCAATAAATTTGGTATACGGACTTTTGTGTTTGGTATTGGTACATATTTTTGTGTATCAAATCATACTTGGTTAGTACATGGTATGAAAAAGTATGAAAATTCTCTTAATATTTCTTTTGAATTTTGTAATTATGGTTTAAATATTTTCCTTCATTAATTTTTATAAATGTTAGGTACGTTTTATTAATCTTAGGTATGTTTATTTTAGAATATATATATATATTAGAAATATTTATAATTATCTTAGGTAGGTTTAATTTAATATTATTATTTTAGTTATTTATCTCATACTAACCATACTAATCATTTCCTTGTACAAGTTGATCTATGACTTGTGTAGGACTCTTTGGTGATGAAGCGGCTATATAAGGAGGGGCCCGATCATTTTACATGGGCGGATTCCACAGCTTAAGAATAACACATCGTATTCTCTCGAGAGTCCTTGATTTTCTTTAAGTCTTATCCCGAAAGTTCTTTTAATCTTCAAAGTGTTTTGGTTATTATAGATCTATGAATAACGCTTGATAGAAATCAATCCATTTACATTATTGCCTTGTGCAGATATTAGAATTGAATTCATAAGCTCTAGATATCTAGAGTTTTAGTATTTTAGTTTGTTTTGTGATTGATTTGTTTAGGAGTCTAGAACTCATTTAGTATTTTTTTATTTTTATTTTCTTTCATTATATTCATTTTTTAACTTGAAGTATTTTATTAATGAAAATTTTCCAGCAAGCATAGTATTGTAGAAGTGTTTAAGATTTCGTGTTTTAAACTCAGCTACGTTTTTACTTTCAATTTGTTCGTGTGCAATTGTGTGTTAAGTTGCACTGACACTTGTGTAATCATTGTTACGCACAAGTGACAGTTTTCCATAACAATCCTACCTACATTTCTTTCAATTGGTATCATAGTCTTCTCTCAACTCTACTGAGAATCGATCCCTTTATTAGCCATTATGGACTGTCAGCATATCGTAACAAACCCCCTACTTTAGATGGTTCCAACTATATCATCTGAAAGGCAAAAATGATTATGCACATTAAGTATATTGATCATCGTGATTGAGTTAGCCTAATTATTGGATACACTACTCATGTGGTTGAAATTACTACTGTCTCTACCTCAGGAGCTAATAATAAAAAGGAGAAAATATATGGTTCTAAGCCCATACTGGATTGTAATGATGAGGAAATTTCTATTGTAAACTACAATGCACAGGCCATGAGAGCAATCTCTAACCATGTGGATCCTCACATGCTAAGGTTATTTTATAACCAAACCATTGCCAAAACTGCATGAGACATTTTCCAATCATTGCGAAGGACCAACTAGTGTTAAAGAAACAAAATTAAGGACTCTAATAACTAAATGACACTTTAAGAATGGGAGAGAATGAAACCATCAAATACTACTCTGCTAAAATCTTAGACATTTTGAATGAGTCTTTTTCTTTAGGTGAATTCATATCTAATGCTAGACTTGTCAGTATGGTTCTAAGAACTCTCCCTGAAAAGTTCAACATTAAAATCTAAGTGATTGAAGAAACCCATGATATTCAAACTATTGGACTTGATGTAATCCTGGATATTTTTAACTAATTTTGAGCTGAATCTTGGGGTTCATGAATCTAGCAAAGCAAACTGAATTGATCTTGCAAGTTCCTTTAAAGTATCTCAAGATCTAGTTCAATTGTCTAAACATAAATATGAGTCAAACTTGGGAGAAGATGATTGTGCTTTGATAACGCAAAAAATCAGCAACATGTTGTAAAAGAAATGGTTAACAAATTTTCCTAATTCATCATACTCTCCTTCTCCCACGGTTGAATCATATAAAAGGGAGAGCAGTGTGAAGAAGCCTTTTTTTGGAAAATAAGAAATCTATCAAGTCAATTAAGTGTAGGGCTTGTAAAAGTTTTGAACATTTTGCTAATAAATGTGCAAATACTTTAAGGAAAAAGGGAATGAGCTATACAACGACCCCTAGTTATAGTGAGCGTGATGATGAGACAGCAAACATGTCAACTTTATAGTCATCTCACTTCACTTTGTCCGATAGTGATTCTGAATCTGAAGATGTGCAATATTATGACTACACAACTGACTGTAGTAAATATACTTGCTTGAACTCTACAACTACAGGTAAATCTGAAGCTACTCATGTGGATGAGGAGAGTGAAACTTATAAAGAGTTGCACAATACTATATTGAACTGCATGTTGAATGGTCCAAACAGATGGACCAACTCAAAGTGTTCAAACAGGTAAATGATAAACTTACCACTGAAAATATATGTCTTAAATCTGAGTTTGAGTGTTTATTCAAGGAGAGTGACTCTAAAAAGACTCTATAGCCAAGCTGGAATTTTTACTCACAAAGAAATATATTGAGTGCGAAAATTATAAAACTGATCTTGAAAGAGAAACTAAAACTCTAAATAAACTTAACAATGGTAAGTATAAGTTGGAAGAACTTTTGAATTTAGACAAACATGAAAAATATGTAATTGGCTATGAAGGTTATAATTTTGTCAAAGAGGGTGAGGATACTTCTAAAGATGAAAAAAAAATGTTTTTAAAAATAAAAAGAAGGATCACAGGCGAAGGCAATACGTTTGCCATCATTTTTTTGGTCCTGGTTACATTCGACCATTTTACTATAAGTTGAAATAGGAACTTGAACTTATGAAGACTGCTGGACACTTGAGCAGACAGTTGAGCACACAACTTCATGCTCATCTGGACAGATAGACCACCATGGTTGAAAAAAAAATAGCTTGGGTGGAAAAGGAAAAATTCAACTGCCAAGTAGTGTTTACATCACTAAAAAGCAGTGTTGAGGGGTCATGGTATTTTGACAGTGGGTGCTTACGGCACATGACTGGATCCCTTGAACACTTCACTGATTATGAACTATGCAAAGGTGCAAAGGTCAATTTTGGAGGAGGTGCCCAAGGTAAAATCATAGGCAAAATTATGTTGCAGGTAGAAAGTTTATCTAGGTTGTATAGTGTGTTGCATGTTGATGGGCTAAAAGCTAATTAATTTGATAAGCATAAGCCAATTGTGTGATGATGAACTATATGTCAAGTTTGATAAGAAGATGTGTGAGGTCTTCAATGATTCAAATAGATGTGTTTTGACAGGAGTAAGATCCTCTGATTATTGTTACAAGTTGGTTGAAATCTTTCATGTCATAAATTGATTTTTGATGATTCTTCTGATATTATTGTCAAAACTGTTGAGAATGATATTGCAGGTTGTATACGAGAACATCATCTGGTTAATGATGAATCTGAACCTGAAAAAGGAAGTAAATCTGTTGCAAAGGCATATGTGCAGACAAAAGAGAAATCAAATGTTTGAACAACAGACATTACAAATGACACCACAGCTGAAACAAAATCGAGTTTAGATTCTGAAACTGAAGAATGATCTGGACTGAATGGAGAAGATGAGGTGAGTAGATCCAAGGATATCCTCCAGAATATTGGGGAATCGCTCCACTTCTCAGGTCATTGAGGAAGTATATGAAGGAAGAAGAACAAGGGGAAGGAAGGTGTACTATAGAAACCTAACAGATTTGGTATGCATGAATTTCGTGTACCATCAACTAAGTTCTTGTTGTTTTGTCGCCAATAAAGAATCTAATTTATAGGCATCTTTTAAGGCATTTTAGGGGGAGATAATCCATGATTTTAAAAGCACCAATGTTCGATGTTTTTATCTTGGATTTAAGTTGGATTCATGGGATAGTAGAGAATAAATTTTTGTTTTCCTATCAGCTGTTGAATCAAAATGTGTGGCAGTTGGTGTAGGTGAACTAAACTTATTTTGATGAACGAATTGGTCAAAGACTATGAAATCAAAAACAAAATTTTATCTATTTTTGTGATTCTAAAAGTACCATAGATATGGCAAAAGGCCTTGTTCAATGTTCTAATTTTAAGCATATTGATTTTAGACTTCATTTTGTTAGAGATATTGTTAAACAAAAAATTATTATTAGTTGTTGAAACTAATAAACAATTAATTTATATTTTCATGATGGTCGTTGTTTTCGAGAGATTTTCTTCCCTAAAAAGATCTCTGGAATTGTGTGTGTTGAGATGATCGCACAACTGTGCAAACATCTGTATGCATCTCTTTATAATTGTATATTACAAAAAATACAAAAGATTAAAAAAAAATCAAAAAAAATATGTATTCATTCTTTGCACGATTATCTCTTGTAATCACTTGCTTTGTTTACATCTTTAATACTGTGTTTGACATTTGATTGTTAGATCATTCTTGACATGGTGATAAAAGATTACCTTGTGAATTTATGTGTGATATTTATCATGAAGTGGATGTTTAATCTAAGGTCACTGATAAAACAAGTTGCCTACTCTGTTTTGAATCTTTCACTCATGTGCCCAATGCCAATATCTTATTGTTGTATCACTTGAGAAGAAAATTTGGGTAAGCACTATGGTGTGAGAGTATATAGCTCCTCTCAGTGACTAATTCAATGCATGAATATGGAAATGTTCTAGAGTCTATATGCTTGAATGATAACTCATTGACTTCCTATTTGTTAAACCGTGTAATTGTATAAATTTATTCATACCATATTACACTTCATTGAGATCAATCTCCACTTATGTGCTCACAAATTGCATCATTCTAGGCATAATTCTAAATTAGGACATCTTTGGCCTCGTGAAAATTTCACCTTATTGATTATTATTTTCATTAAATTATGGGCTAATCATTTATTGGTTAACAATATCTTTAATGAGTGTTGTCCAGGTTTGTGTAGAACAATCTTTAAGGGTTCAAGTGGAAATGATCTTATATGGTATTGTAATTGATCACAAAATTCAGGTAACATTTGATTTCATTTCTTTGCCCAATTTGATTCTTCAAAATGTTAGAACACTTTAGCTATCTTTGTTTCCTGGATTAGGTGCACTTCTCCCTAGCCATAATCAACAACAATGATCTCTCTCTGGAAAGTTCAAAATTTATGGCAATGTCATCCTTACAATTGTGTCTGCTGATGTTCTGAAATTTGTGTGCAAAACTTTGCACTCAACTGATTGCACTTGCGTACATTATTCCCCGTTTATCCAAAATTTTGTTTTGTATTGTCCTTTTCGCCTTTTCCTCTATCTCTGCTCCTTTTAAGTTGAACCTCTAATCATATTTCACAAATGGATTTTTAAAAATATTTTCATGTGCGCACATTTTTTGAAAATCTCTAAAAAAAGGGAGAGAATATGGGAGATGTTTCTCAGACAGTCAATCAAGAAAGAGATGATCAACAATCAAGGGGGAGATGTCTCTCATACAGTCAATCAAGTAGGAGATGATCATCAGTAGATATACGATCTATTTAAGGATAGTTTGATAATTGGAGCCACAATGCAATTAGGGGGAGTTAGACTTGTCGTTGCTTATCCTATTCAAGGGGAGATTTGATATTCTATATATTCTATCCTTGGTAGGATATTTTGTGTTAATTATGTTCATGCAAGTTTTAACCATAACCACAAAATTAGGAGGAGATTGAAAGAATATGACAATACTCATAATATTTATTTTGATTTTTGTAATTATAGTTTAAATATTTTCCTTGATTAATTTGTGTATATGTAGGTTATATTAATCTTAGGAATGTTTATTTTAGGATATATATATATTATGAATATTTGTAATTATCTTAGGTAGGTTTAATTTAGGATTATTATTTTAGATATTTGTCTTATACTAACAATAATAATCATTTCCTTGTACAAGTTGATATTTGACTTGTATAGGACTCTTTGGTGATCAAGCGGCTATATATGGAGGGCCCGATCATTTTACGTAACGAATTCCACAGCTTAACAACAATAGATCATATTATTTCAAAAGTCCTTTGTTTTCTTGAAGTCTTTTGTTTGAAGTTCTTTTAATCTTTAAGGTGTTTTGGTTATTCTAGATCTATAAATAACACTTGTTAGGAAACAATTCATTTACTTTACTGCCTTGTTCAGATATTGAGATTGGATTCATAAGCTATAGATCTAGAGTTTTAATCTTTTAATTTGTTTTGTTTTTGATTTGTTCTATTAGTCTAGAACTCATTTAGTCTTTTTATTATTTTGATTTGTTCTATTAGTCTAGAACTCATTTGTTCTATTAGTTTGGAACATAATAACAATTGTTCAAAACAAGTATAAGTCCACTAGGTAAAGTAACTTCATAAGTTCCTACGGCTAATGCAGCAACTCTTACTCCATTCCCCACACGTAGGTCCACTTCACCTTCCTTAAGCATCCTTCTGTTCTTTAGACCCTGCACATTTAAACAAATGTGAGTTTCACATCCGGTATCCAATACCCAAGAACTAGAAGTAGATAGGAATATATATATAACAAAGATACCTGAAGTCGAAGCAACTCCTTTGCTCTTCTTCAGTGCTTCCTTGTCTTTTGTGCAGTTTCTCCTCCAATGTCCAATCTCATTGCAATGGAAGCAGACTGCGTCCTCTTGGGACTTGGGCTTTGCCTCTTTGGGTTTGGCACCCTCTTTGGGTTTAGCAACATTTGCCTTAGGATTAGCAACTTTTGTCTTTCCCTTACCCTTGAAACCCTTCCCCTTGTTAACCATCAACACTTGATCGGTTTTCTTCTTGACAATATTGGTTTTCGCAGTGTTCAACATTTGAACTAACTCGGAAAGATTCTTATTCATGCCCCCCATGTTATAGTTCATTATGAAATTACTAAAACCTTCGGGCAATGAATTCAATATCATATCAGTAGCCAACTCTTGGCTAATCGGAAAACCGAGCCTCTCAAGATGTTCTATGTGGCCCTTCATCTTAAGAGCATGGGGACCAACATCTTGTCCTTCACTCATATTGCATGAGGTTAGGGCCTTAACTGTGTTATACCTTTCTTGCCTTGCTTGAACTTGGAACATTTCCATCGGTCGATTGTTTAGATCAACTGTCCCCAAGTGCTCAAGATCCTTCTGAAGGCTCTTGCACATGGCGGAGAGCATGAGGCAACCAACATCAGTAGAATCACGCTTGTGCTTCAGATATTGATCCCTCACTGCCCTAGTAGCATTGGCAGCAGGTTCAGGTGGAATAGGTTCCTCGAGAACGTACAATTTCTCCTCTTTCCTGAGAACGATTCTCACGCTACGGATCCAATCCATATAATTTGTACCATTTTCTTTCAACTTTTCCTTCTCAAGGATAGATCGCAGTGACAGATGATTATTGTTTGATGCCATTTAATTCTACAAAAAGATATACATAAAATATGAACACATATAAGTAAACATATTATATGAGAAGTATAATGCATTTACATGAAAATAAACGCTCCCACTAAATTATACACCTTTCAATGGAAACAAGCATAATATACATTTAATGGGCTAAGATCCAACTTTAATTTAATTTCAAGTTTGCTATGGCAAACCACTCAAAACTAAATTAATTAGGTAGAAACATCAATCATATCACATATATGACTCTTAGATCTTTTATGAGATTTATTCAAGACATCATATGTCTAAGCATATTTTAATCTCATATTATGTCTTGGGTCCAAAACCATTTTGATAACCCAATTAAGTTCATTCACTTTAAATGTATAGGAACCACCATTTCCTCATCTTGCTCGCATACGAATAGAATCAAAGTACCTTGCTATGGCAAGCTCACCCAAAACTATCCGAATGGTCTCAAGTGTTTTAATCATGAATTGGCATAAAGAACTTAAAAGTTAAATGAAGGTTCTTTAAAGTATATAATAAGCATATCAGCAAAGACAATCATAATCGTGCACCAGGTAAGTTCCCAGGAAAATAGGTGAGCCACAAGGACTACTTAAGTACCAAATCTCTCCTTCGACAGAACTCTCCTAGACATGCACAATCAGAAATCAGCTCTGATTTGCAACATAATCAATACTTTGTATAAACAATCAGTTTCCTTTTAAATTTCGCGTAAAATGACTTGTTTCTCATAAACAATCATAAAACCAAAATTTTAATGTTTAAATCTAAACATTTAGGAAATTACAATACAATGTTTCAACTAAACATCTAACAAAATTCTTAACACGTAAGAACACATAATTCATGCATCGCAACAATTAATAAAATCATATTTTAATTAACTAAGCATGCATAAACAATGAATTAATCTAGCATAGCCCTATAAACTTAATTTCCAGAAATTTATAGCATCCAGATTAACACATAAACATATCAGATTGCAAAACATATTCACAGATTAGCAGGATTATGCATCAAACTGATTCTGCCCAGATTGGACAAAGAATGTCGCGTGACAGATGCCAACTCTGTCGCGCGACCTAACGAAGCCATCAGCCATACTCTGTCGCGTGACATAGGCCAACTATGTCGCGTGACAGAGGGATACCAGATGCAGATTTGCAGATTCAATTGATTCTTAATCACAGAGCAATTAAATCATGTAAACAACTTTTAACAGATTTAATTCAATATCAATAGAACACGATTTAGGCATATTGTTTCAAAAACAATCAAACTATCGCATACCAAACATGCAAAAACCATATAAACAATTTATATCAAATTTTCTAGCATGTTTATTCAAACTTAATCATACGAACGGGGCTCTGATACCACTGTTGGGTTTTATGGGTCCATGCGCAGCGGAATTAAGCATCTAATAACACAAAACCCAAGAACCTAGGATCCGTTCTATACAATTAAATTGAATTCTATGAGATAGAAATAACCAACCTTTAACGCTTTTCGTTCTTGAGCTATCGAACAATGTATTGATGTGATATGGAATCACAAACTTCGAACTCTAGGCCTTGATCGTCGTACGAACGAAGACCCTCTTATGGTATTCACACCTTTGAATGAACCAAGAACGATTTCTTGAAGATTGCTAGATCCTTTAAACCTTGAAGAATATTAAGAATTTTATTGTGATTTTCTTTTCAGAAATTCGGCTAGACTTTTAGGGTTTCACAGACCTTATATTTATACTACAATAGTATTAGTATATGTTTCCTAATCAAATTAGAAAATTGTCTGTCAAAACCGCCTTGGGCTTATGATGTCGCACGACCACACGAAGCCTATGGCCAAGTTGTGTCGCGCGATACCTTATGCCTGATAAGGAATTTCTCAATCAATCTTCCTCTGGTTTAATCAATTCATTCTAGTTGTGTGTGACCCAATAGGATTATATTATGTTGGCAATGAGCTCGATCAAATCGACCCTCATAAGACATAAGCGAACTCTAGCAAGCCATTATGTCTACCCAAATAATATAACGTAAGAGTTCACGTTTCCAATGGTGCACTTCCATTTCTCCCTTTGTCTCACGATGCTATATTGAACACAAGTCATGGTCCACGTCAACTTGTACTTGTTCAATGCTTTCTCGATCTTGAGTATAATGATAATTCCAATCACATTGGGGTATGGCCATACACTTTCATCATTATCACTCATCGAGGGACCCAAGCAAAACATCTCTCTTTCGAGGGACAAATTCCATCTTGACTTATCATCCTTCCCATCATTAATCCGATCATGCCAAAATTTGCCTTTATAGATATCGTGTTAAGATATCGTTTGACTAAAATCAAACATGATTTTCATCATATGTAAGGTCATGATAATCTCAGGTCTAGGGACTAAATGAAGTAACCTTATGAGATTTAATTATGACATTTGACCATGACATAAATCTCATGTGGGACAAGTCCAGTCACTTGTTCTCCAACAAGTACCCATAAATTTAATGTGCATCTCTATGCATATAATCATCATATGATTATCCATTAACATTTATATTAATTATTCACTTAATAATTAGGGACGGAGAATATTACAAGTAAATATGCAAAACATATAATAATCAAATAGTAAACTTTTCATATAATAATAAATAATGTCAACACATAAGTCTATCAACTATAGGCCTAGGGCATAACACTAACACGAGTATGTGAGAAGAGATAAGTTTGGATTATGAATGAGGGAGAGTCAATGGTTTATGAGAGAGTGTGGATTTGTTGGGTTTGGGTCTAGAAGAACAGGAAAGGGGGGCCGATTGGGGTAGAGAGAGAAAGGTGAGGAAGACGATTACTGTGTTTGGCGTTGTTGGGGGCGGCCCCGGTGAACGGGTTTAGAGTCTGAAATGGGAAAGAAGACGTCGACAATTTAGGGAGAATTGAAATGAGATAAAAAGACGATTACCGTGGTTGGAGAGAGAGGGAATGCCGATTTGGGTACAGAGAGAGAGAGAGAGCATTGTTTTTTATGGGTCGCTAGAGAGAGAGAGAACGGTGAGGAATGGGATGAATTTGGAGTAGAGAGAAAGGGAGAGAGGTGGTGAGGAGGGGATTAGATAGAGAGAGCTTGTGAGGACGTCATTAGCGATTAGAGAGAGAGAGTGGAAAACCATTTAGAGAGAGAGTAGAGAGAGAAGCCTCCACCTGTCAAAATGAGAAAACTCTTTATTTATTATTTGGGAATTGGCTTGTGGTGTAGAGAGAGAACCCACTTCTTCGACTTTCCGTGGCTCGTTGTGTCGCATGACTTGACAAGCCCGTTAACCATTTCTGGCGCCAACAACCTGTTCTGGAACATTCCGAGTTAATTCCAGCAGGTCCAAAACAAATAATTTCCTGTAGGTCCTTTTTGCCTGGAGAAAAGACTTAAAAGTACTTCCTTCGCAAAAAACTTATAAAATGTTTCCGAAAGTCTCGAAATTGACCGAAAATTTACCAAAAGGCCCCTAGTGCAATTTTATTATATTAAAAGGCACTTATAAAGGGTCGCGAATTGGATTGGGGTACTCACAGAGCCCCTCGGCAAAGTCACTTATGGAAGAAGTGAGGTTGTAGATAAGACGGATCCCAAGCCCAATGAGCGGATTGTGGGAAAGATAGACCAGAGTGGTCAACTTGCCGGACCTGCTGAGGATATGGCAAATGAAGGAAAATGATTGATGAGGTTGGATGGCTGGACCTTTTTGGGAAAGGATTCCTATGTATCCCTAGGAGGGAATCAAACCGGATCGTAGTTTGAAGACATAGGAACGAGCCTAAGAAGGTATAGGAACGAGCCTAAAGAGGTATAGGAACAAGCCTAAAGAGGTATAGGAACAAGCCTAAAGAGGTATATAGGAACAAGCCTAACGAGGTGTAGGAACAAGCCTAACGGGGTATAGGAACAAGCCTAAAGAGGTATAGGAACAAGCCTAACGAGGTATAGGAACAAGCCTAAAGAGGTATAAGAACAAGCCTAAAAAGAAAGATCGAGATTAACTCAAAAGTATCGCGAGATGAACTCCAAGACTTTTCCGAGAAAGCAAACATAAGACAAGATGATTTGCAGTTGAAATGAGATATACTTTCATACCTGTGTTGTGCTTACCTGCAAGGGTTGTACACATGAGAAGTGATCGCTTGGGGTGATTGGCTGGCTTTGGAAGCACTTGCCGAGTAGAACACGAACTTTGCTGTTAAGATTACTGGAAAACAGACTTTGCTGACGATTTACCGTTGCAAGACGGGCTCTGCTGATGATTTGCCATTGCAAGATGGGTATTACTGATGATTTTCCATTGCAAGAAGGACTTTGTTGATGATTTTCCATTGCAAGACGGGTATTGCTGATGATTTGCCATTGCAAGACAAACTTTGCTGCCGCTGAGACGTGATGAGCATTATTGCTTGGAGATTGAGGCAGCTGAAACTCTTTTTGATGAGCATTGCTTGGAGACTGAGGCAGCTAAGGCTCTTTCAGATGATGCTGATAAGTCTGAAGACGATGAGACTGATGAAGATGATAAAGGCAGAATGTGCCATCTGCAGGATTTGAAATCTTTGTCCAGATTGTGATTGAGGAACAGTCTCCATGATCAGATTGTGATCATTTGATTATTGTACCCTGTTGGGGGAAAAACACAACACTCTAGGCACTTTGCAAGGATTTGAACTCAATTATTGTTAATTTAATGCATTGTTAATTTTGATGCACGAGTCCATCTCGGCTGGGGATGAAAATGGAGTGAGGATTTTGTATGGCTTGACGAGTTGATATGTATATGTAGCAATTATGCTATGATGGATTTATGATGGGATGACTGTATATATGTATGATTATGTATGGGTTGTGAACCCTCTCCCATGAACTTAAGAAGTGTATGAGTGATGGATGATAAATGGTGGAGCCTAGGCAAGTCGGGGCGTGCCCTGAGAGTACAGATTGCAGCAGGTTGATTGTTGCTGATAAGAACAAAGTGTGTCGCGCGCCCGAGTCGGCAAGCAGCAGAGGAAGTGTAGAGAATGCCTTGGCTTTGAAGAGATGACTAGGTGAAGCCCAGATTTTGAGGAGGTGACTTGACGAAGCCCCAGCTTGAAGAGTTGATACAGGAGAACCTGAGAGAATAGCTTAGCAAAGGCCCCAGCTTGAAAAGATCCAATGCAGCCCTATTGCAGAGAGAATCATCATGTGACCAAGGAGGCATCCATCTTTCAAACTTTAGTCAATCAGTCATTAGACAAGACTCGGGAAAATATACGTGCAGGGGCACATCTTTTGAAAAGTCGGAATGAATCCCGATTTTGTGTAACACACTCGCTTTGGGTTTGACTCTTTTGAGAGAGTATAAGCATAACAAGGTGTGGAAAAGTGTATGGAAGCTCCTGCTGACAGAAAGACAGTGTTTGGCTCTATTTTTCTATGATGTAGAAAAGAAGACTTGTCGAGATATTTGAAAACTTGTCTTATTCATGATGATCACAAGGCTGCTTAAAACCCTTTATTGATGTTTGGTTATTCAACCACTAAACTTGATATGAACAAATATTTTGATTAATCACGAGGGGAAAACTAACTGTTATCGAGAATCAAATTTGGAAAGATGGAAAGAGAGTCTGTGTATGGGGACGGCCCTTGACGAGACCGGGTTTTCTGAAATTTGAATGTATTTGTGACCGGACCATTTCTGGTTGCCTACGTTCCCCTCAATGTGAGGAGCTCAGGTCGCCGTAGTTCGGGCTTGTCCCGATTGGAAAGAGAAGGAATGTGGAGATTCGAGATTTTGAGAATTGGAGAGTTGAGGCACATGTCTCCTCGGAGTGTCAATGAAAGACACGGATGTGAAGCCCCAGTGAGGAATTCACGGGAAGTGTTTTGTGGAGAAGAAATGAGATACGCTCACATGAAATATCAAATGAATTGGATTTGCATAATCTCTGATTGATGGTCACGAACCAAGGTGGATTAGGTTCCGAATTTAAGCAAGCAATGAAGTATTAATTTGATTTAGATCTTGATGAAATTAGAATGAAACTGCTATCCGGTAGGAACTTTAGCTGGGTTTCAGGGCTTTGATCGGCCATCGGGTGATTTGGAGCATCATGACCTCTTAAGATGAGAGGTCGGCTGGGTCTTTTACTGACTGAACCTCTAAAGATGATAGGTTGGCTTTCGGGGATGTGTTTGGGATCTCTATGGCAAGGAAGATTGATTGCCTCTAAGAAAGAGAGGTCAAATTTTGACTTTGGCCAAAAGCAAGGGTAATGGTAATGGGAATATCCTCTAAAAGGTGAGAGGATGGCTTGAGGTTGGTTGAAGGTAATGGTGAGGGGACATCCATGCTGTCTCTTTATTTGCTTTGAGACTCCCTTTGAATAAACAACTAGATCCTTTAATTTTTTGCTTTGAGGGCATCACTAGGGACGAGATTTTTTCTTGTCTCTCTTTTTCATTCATTTTTTTATATATATTTAGAGAGAGAGAGAGAGAGAGAGATAGCTTCTGCTAGCCGCTAGTATGGATCGCTGCATTCCGCCATTCTTGAGCTTGGAGACGGTCAATTTTCTTGAGTTATGGGAGCCTCAAGGATAGTCCTTCTTTCTTTTGGAGATGGCTAAACGGGATTTCAAAACATGTCGATCTTGAAATGAAGGGGTATTGTTTAGTGAGGATGAGGTAATGGCTACCCTATGGTGAAAGGCTTCAGCTGCAATCCCTACCGGATGACCTAAACGAGATTAAATCTTCATTGCTTGCTTAAACTTATTTGAGAAAGATTAATGCAAATTCATTGAGCAACGGAACGTTAAGTATGATGAAAGAGATGTGAGCATATGAAATGCGAGATGGGGAATTGGTGAGCCCCAATTTGAGAAGGATATCAGTTGATTTTCTCACTTTGATTAATTCAAACATTAATTATTTCAATGACTTATTGATTGAGCAGCACAAGTGATCATGCATAATAAGACCATTTCAATTAAGTGTAACGTGAGTGTGCAAGTGATGTCTCGAGTCTAGCAAGGAGAGAAACAAAGACTTTTATTACTAAAAGCAACTAACACAGACATAACAGACTCAAATCCCAAAAGGGACATTCACTAATAAAATGAAAGACAATCTAGACCCTACGAAACTGATTGACTATATCATCTTCAACTCAGGATGGGAGGATCCATTGGAATCATGGGAGAGGATTGGTAACCACGTTGGGGCGAGCCTTCTCAATCTTACCCTCATCAACAAGCCTTTGAATGAACAATTTCAGAGGGACGCAGTCGTTGGTGGTATGGCCAGGATACTGATGGTATTGGCAGTATTTGCTCGCATCCAAGTTGGGATTGGACTTCACAGGGTTGTAATTATCAAGAGGCTTGATCATCCCAGTCTTAACTAAACCATTAAATGCCTCTTCAGTAGTCATGCCAAGATCATCATACTTCTTTGGCTGGCAAGGTAGAAACTTCCCACGGCTTTGACTGGTGCTTCTTCCCTGAAGGTTGTTGACACTATTGTCTTTGGCTAACTCTTTCCCTTTAGGGGCCATGGAAACTGGATTGACTATCCTATAACGATAATTTCCACCATTATCGGCATTGGCATTTGGCGAAAGATTGAAAAGTCGATTCTCGCTACGAGCACCCATCCCTACCATCTCTCTCAAGTAAGGGTACCATCCATTCCCAATAGCTTCACGCAAAACTGGCTTCACACAAGACAAGAAAATGTCCTTTTGGTCTTGTAAAGGAATCGGCTCGGATAACTCATTTAGCTTGGCATTCCATCTCTTGTAAAATTCAGTGATCGATTCATCTCTCTTTTGAATGGTTCCAACCAAATCATCTCTAGTCGTGCGCCATTCAAGATTTCCCCTATACTTCTCAAGAAAGGTTTCGGTAATCTGGCTCCAAGTAGAACGACTCTCTTGCTTCAAGGCGAGGAACCATGTAAGTGCTGGGCCCTTAAGAGTAAGATGGAAATGCGAAGCCATGAATTCGGGAGTACAACCCATCGCTCCCATTGTCATTACATAAGTATCAATATGAGTCTTCGGACATGCTGTACCATCAAACTCCATTTTAGGCATTTTGAATTTATGTGGGAAGGGTGTCACCTGACCCGGATCAACTACCTTGAGACCACTAGACCCTACTGTCAATTTATCGATTTGCTGCTGCATTTGTTTCAATAACGCAGCCACTTCTGGAGTCATCCCAGGAAGATGAGGAATAACAGGAGCAATAGTTGAAGAAGGCTCAGGACTGGCTGATTGGAAGAGAGACGGCTGAACAGACCAAGATGCTGATGGTAGACTGAAAGATGCCGGAGCTGACAAATAATTAAACCGACCAGTTGGAGAATTCTGGTTCTGCAGAAAAGTACTAGCAGACAAGTAAGGAGCTGACTTCGGATGTTGCATAGGTGATGAGCCAAACCCATAAGTCGAACCCATTAAAGGCTGAGACCTACATCCCTGAGGTTGAGGCTGGTTACCAGGAAACTGCAGAAATCCATCCTGGCTGAACTGATTCCCGGAGCAAGGGTGCTGACTCTGATACTGGGAGTTACCCTGGAAGTGAGGACCATGAAACTGATCATGTTGATACTGAGAACCTGGAAAAAACAAGCCCTGACTGTTCGGAAGCTGGGACCCAAATTGTCTTAGAGGCGTAGAAGCATTGGAAATTGGTGAGGAGGTCAGATCATAGAAGATCGGCTGTGGTCCTCCAACCAAACCAAAACTTGCTTGAGGGCTTGATCGCACACCCTGACTCAGAACTTGAATTGGGTGAGATGCTGGAGAAAAACCAACAGCAAGGGAGAAGTTGTAGCAAGGGGAGGAAGAGAGACATTTCTGGCCTCAACATCAAACTCATTGACATCAGTAATCTCCTCATAAGTCCCATCAGCACATCGGATCACAGCAATACCACGGCTCTCATTGCTTCTACAAACCTAGAATGTGCTGCATCTTCTCTAGCTTTAGCGGCTTGAGCGAGTAACTGAGCCTCATGCTCTCTAACTAGAGCAGCTTCCATAGTATCCCTCATCTCTTCCATAGACAGATCATGCATGCCCTGTTGACCCATGACAGATGAACCCCCAGATTGAGTAGTCATACCATTCTCTGCACTAGACATCTCTGAAACTGTGGCTGTTTCGGGAATGCGCACCAAACGAGACCCACGAACCCAACTTGTCGTAGCTGCAGGGGTAAAGAGGTTGTATAAGGTGTAGGAGAGGAAAGGACCTTGAGATGGTATGGGAGAGGGTAGAAAGGGAAATGAGACGGACTCGTGCAAGCATTTTATTAATGTTCAAGTAGAAATCGATGTCTTTTAAATCCTAGGAACGGTTGGAAAAGGATAAACCTTTATTTTCGCAATCTAAACCTCGGGGAAACCTAGGGACACACCATCCAAAAATATACCAAATGCATTGGTTAAAAATTAATAATATGCAATAATACCTAAATAAAATCGAAGCATTTATGGGACGGACGAGCAATCCCAATTTCTGGGGAAATTTGGGCAGCATGACGGGTATTCCTGAAGAAATTCAAGGAAAAATCCGGCATGACCTCTCATCGGTGCACATTGACAAAGCGACATGATCTCTCGTTAGAACATGTTGTGAGAGCAACATGTCCATACGCGAAACTATGTTGCAATGGCAACATGCCCACACATGCTAGGTTTTGGGATAGGTATGAAAGTCTATTATTAGTTTTGCAACAATTCATTTTAGTACATTTTGAAAATGTTGTGTCAAAAACCAACCGTTGGGTAAGTTGAAAGTGTGGCTCCACCTATGATGCGCTAGGGGGAAAGGATTGATATTAGGCGGCGTTGGCGACATACATCACCGTCCGCGATGCTGTCAATCACACCAAATTGGCTCTAAATCTAGTGAGGTAGTGTGCGGGTGACCAGATTCCTTTATTTGCGAAAATGATTTTTTTGGATTTTTTATTTTTATTTGAAAAAAGGGGGAAAATGGAAAACAACACACACTGAACCCCACATAGCACAATAATCAAAATGATCATAATTTGATCATGGAAATTGCCCACAATCACAACCTGTACCAAGAAAATCAAATCCTGCAGAATGGCAAAGGTTGTCACGCAACACAGGACTGATGAGGCAAGTTCTGTCGCGTGACAAAAGAAGCCATATTTCCAGAATCCCTAGCAACATGAACCAGCCCCAGCCTCCAAGCAAATCACTCAACCCAGTCTCAATGAACAGCAAACAGGATACATGGAGGGAGAAGGGCAACAACAAAGCATGCAAGATGCAAATATCACACAATGTCACAAACAAAGCACACACAAATGAATGAGAAAGATGTTGGACATGAACGAAAGCTTGACCCACTTTTGAAAAACAAGTTTCAAGTCCCCAGCAGAGTCGCCACTGAATGTACGCTTACCGAAAAATTTTAGAAAAATGAGAGTCGCCACGCCATTTTAAAGGAAACATTGAAAACCTTTTGAAATCAAAAAAATGGGTTCGGGGGTCAGGTTACGTGTTGGAAAGAACTGAGAGTTCACCCAACACGCCTCGTAAACGAGTCTTTCTAATATTCAACATCCAAAATCATTCATAAGTGTGTGCAAATATGTGAGACATAATATATGATGAAATGCATTTTAATGCTTTGTTTTATTGATCGAAACTGGGAGGATTACATCTTGTGAGCCACATGATGCGGGGGGCCACATCCCGATTACAACGAGGCTAACAGATTACAACTAAAAATGTCCTCTGTAAGTGGCATATTATGTCGCACTACACAGGACTAGGCATGGCCAATTGTGTCATGCGACACATAGTGCCATTTCCAAAGGACTTACACCATTCAGCTTACAAGGAAACAAAGATGAACAACATGATATTGATTAACGCAGACTCGATAGGGATGGCCAAACCGGATCGAAACCGGAAAACCGGACTGGAAAAGCCCGGAACCGCCATGAACCGTCACGAAAACTGGAATCGGGGTAACCGGAACCGGTTTGGAGCCGGGCCGGTTAAGGGTCACCAAAATGGTGAACCGGACCGGAAAAAACCCGGAACCGGACGAAAATTCATTGTTTTTCAATAGAATCGGATCGGGACCGGATCGAAAAAAGCCCGGAATCGGACGAATCGGGGAGAAAACCGGAACCGGATTAACGGAACCGTGAGCAATCCGGGCCGGTTAAGGGTCATACATTTTCCGAACCGGAACCGATTTTGGTCATCCCTAAGACTCGAGCCACAGAGGTTATGATATTGAGATTTTCACCTAAGAGAGTGTGGATATAGAGAATCCATACTCATCTTAGGGACAAAACCAAACACCTCAACATCATAAGACATCACAAATGGTATATAGAGAACAAAGTATAATCAGTATCATCAGAGGACTTACAGAATTAAGCTTACAAGTGAAACAAGGATGAACAACTGAGATTGACTAACATAGAATTAAACCACAGAGGGTATGATATTGAAATTATCACCTAAGAGAATGTGGATATAGAGAATCCATACTCATCTTAGGGACAGAACCAAACACCTCAACATCATTCGGAATCATGGATTGAGCATAGAGATCAAAATTTAATCAGTATCCCAGAAATTAGAACATGGCATAATTACTCAGAATGAATAATAATCCCATTGCTTAGCATGGAGAAAGGATGAATAAGAGAGATATAATGAAAGAAGATGTCAATTACCCTTGTAGATCCACAACTCTCTATGCCACGTTGGTATAGAGGGCCTTCAAATCAGCTTCAGGACCAGCCTAGAATTCCCAGATTGAGAGCTGCTTTGGAATCTCAAGCGTATGTGCGAGTATGTGAGAAGAAATAAGTTTGGATTATGAATGAGGGAGAGTCAATGGTTTATGAGAGAGAGTGGATTTGCTGGGTTTGGGTCTAGAAGAACAGGAAAGGGGCACCGATTGGGGTAGAGAGAGAAAGGTGAGGAAGACGATTACTGTGTTTGGCGTTGTTGGGTCCGGAACCGGTGAACGGGTTTAGAGTATGAAACGGGGAAGAAGACGTCGAAAATTTAGGGAGAATTGAAATGAGAGAAAACGGCGATTACCGTGGTTGGAGAGAGGGAACGCCGATTTGGGTAAAGAGAGAGAGAACGTTGTTTTTTTTTGGGTCGCTAGAGAGAGAGAACGGTGAGGAAGGGGATGATTTTGGAGTAGAGAGAAAGGGAGAGAGGTGGTGAGGAGGGGATTAGAGAGAGAGAGAGCTGGTGAGGACGCCATTAGCGATTAGAGAGAGAGAGTGGAAAACCATTTAGAGAGAGAGAGTAGAGAGAGAAGCCTCCTCCTGTCAAAATGAGAATACTCTTTATTTAACATTGCTAGGGAATTGGCTTGTGGTATCGCACGACCCACTGCTTCGACTTTTCGTGGCTCGTTGTGTCGCACGACTTGACGAGCCTGTTAACCGTTTATGGCGCCAACAACCTATTCTGGAACATTCCGAGTTAATTCCCAACAGGTCCAAAACAAATAATTCCCTGTAGGTCCTTTTGCCTGGAGAATATACTTAAAAGTACTTCCTTCGCAAAAAACTTATAAAAAGTTTTTGAAAGTCTCGGAATGGATCGGAAATTTACCAAAACGCCCCTAGTGCAATTTTATTATATTAAAAGACACTTATAAAGAGTCGCGAATTGAATTGGGGTACTCACAGTCAGTGTTCTAAAAGACCCCGCCTAAGGGCGCCTAAGCCCCGCCTAGGCGCTAGGCCCTTCTCCAACGCCTAGTTCTAAGCCCCGCCTAGGTCCCGACTAATCCCGACTAGTCCCCACCTAGGCGCTAGGCCCGACTTTGCCGCCTAGTATCCGTCTAGCATCCGCCTAGAGCTTTTTATAATCTTGCTCACGGTAATAGCTACATTTCTTTCGTGGTCTAAGCAAAAACAATCAATATAACAACCAAACCATCCCTAACAAGTATGGCCATGCCCCGATTTTTTTAATAAAAATGTAATTGAGTGTAGATTACAAGTTAACGTTATTTCTCGTCTTAGCCTAGTGGAAAAATTGCAGCTCAAGACACCAGGAGGTGGCAAGTGGTTCGAAACCTTGTCAGCCCAAAAATTCTTTGTTTCTGTTTATAATGTTAGAACATGGATTAATTAATATGTGTCATTTAATTCCATTTGTTATAATCATTTAATAATGTTAAAGTATAGACAAAATGTGTAGAATTCCATTATGTGTAAGTACCATTAAATGATGGGCATAATGGTAACTTCACATCATCATCTTTATGAAAGGGTGTAGTCCCTAAATGAAGTGCCCCTTCTCAATTTATATATAGGCTATCCATCAGCCCATTTGAGACACTTAACATCATTTACAATTCGGTCAAAACATTCTTCATTCATCTAAGAAGAACAAGTGTGGGTACTATCATTTAGAAGTACTATCTCCCTACTCTCTTCTTTCATTCAAGAACAAGATCAAAAACACAATCATGGATTCTTCAGGTACACGCTTCCGTCTTCATCTTCCTCTCATTCTTAATCTAGTTGTGAGTCGGTTCATGGTTTGATGGATCATTTTGTTCCAACAATTGGTATCAGAGCCTTCTCATATACTAGATTGAGTTTGAGTTCTAGTAAAAGCCTTGTGCTTTAATTTATTTCATATATGTAATCCTTGTGTGATTTCATTTGGTTTTGTTCTTGTTCATGATACTCATCTTGTCTAAGAGTATCATATTCATAACTTCATTCTATTTCTGATTTTTTGGTTTTACTCAAAAGGCTTTCAACCCTTAATGTAAGATTATCCCATTTTTTGAACATAGCCACCATCCTTGGATGCGTTGTGAGTTTGTTCTTATGCATAGCCACGCATTTTTTAAATGTGTTGTGAGTATGCGGATCTACTTACTTTGGTTGAAAATTGAGTCACCATTAAATTAAGAACTTCATTCAATTTCTGGAAATAATGGTAAAATTAAGAGGCACAATGGTTCATACAAGATTACCCCAAGATTCATACTCGATGTCCTGGAAAATCTGATATTCAGGGTATGCTCGGCCGAGCACATCCCTTGACTCGGCCGAGCACACCATTTGTATCAGCACAACGTTTGAAAAATTTTGAAAAGGCGCCATCCAACGGTCATGGTGCTCGACCGAGCACTCCTAAGGACTCGGCCGAGCATATCTTATGGCTCGGCCGAGCACCCTAAAGACTCGGCCGAGCGTGAGGGATCAGAAAGGGATGTCTTCTGGAGTGTTTTGCTTGGCCGAGCACTTTCCTTGACTCGGCCGAGCACCACTCTATTTTGGCCAGATTTTCAAAATTTTCAATCTTTTGCTATTTTGATCAATTTTCATTCATTTTTTTTTAGTAAAGTACACATTATTTTGTGCCTAGAATTTTGTGATAATTTGTTAGTAAATTGTAGTATCTGGACACCAGTCGCGCTTCGGTGGTTCTTGGAGTTATCAAACTTTAAGAATGGACGGGTAGAACAAAAGGATATTATCTTTTATTAATAAATTTCGTTTGTTTCTTTACCATTTAAATTTTCAGAAATTACATTAAGGCCCTATGTTTCCGATTAATTATATCCTTAACATTTTTGAACAAAGTTAACATGCTTGTTTCCCAAAGGAGACCTTGTTGATTAAATTCAAACTTGTTAAAAGATGAATGTAAGTATTGATATGTGATAACATGCTTGTTTCCCAAAGGAGACCTTGTTATTGACTAAGTGTTTACATTCATAGGGTAATAATTGAACTAAACTTTTGGTCATTTTAAATGCTGTGAACCATCCCAAAGGAAGGCGGGTGTTTAAAGTGAATTGTTTATATTCTTTATTACCAGGGAACAAGTACCTTAAACTTTAGGACACTTTTTGTACTTGATCCGGCCCAAAGGAAGGCAAGTATTTAAAGTGTGTTGTTTAAGCTATTTGTTTACCTTAAAATAAATCAAATTGTGAGTCAATTCGCAATCCAAAGATTAGTCTTGATGTCATGTTGATTATCTTTTATTTTGATGGAATTCATTTGATATAATTAATCATTGTGTAGTTTCTTATATATGTTTTGTTTCATTCTTGTTCTTCTCCTTCAGATTTGATTAATGCTTCATCCATAACTACTGCCATTAACAATGTACCTTTGCTTACTGGGACTAAACTTAAAACTTGGAAAAATAATATAACGATGATCTTAGGCAATATGGACATCAATCACGCATTAGGGGAATCAAGTCCCGCTGCTCTCACTAAAGGAAATACCGTTATAGAACGGAAAAATGTTGAGCAATGGGAACGGTCCAACCGCGTGAGTCTAATGATCATAGAAAATGCAGTTTCAAAGACATTTTTGGACAATGACTCTGAGATCGAAAATAATGAATTTTTCCTTGAATTCTTGTGGAAACATGTTTCCATTCAGTACAAGGGTGAGGAAAATCTTCGGGAGTATATTATTGAATTATTTCAACTTTCGATCAAACTAAAGGCACTTAAGTTAGAGATTTCGGAAGATTTGCTCGTGCACTTAGTTTTGATCTATCTTCCTCCTCAATTTGGTCCTTTTGAAGTGACCTATAAATGTCAAAAGAAAAAGTGGAATATTAATGGATTACTTTCACATATGACATTAGAGGAAGATAGGATGAAATATCTCAAATTAGAAAATACTCACTCAACATTTACTTCTTCTCGTGAGATTAAGAGAAGAAGGAAGGAAATAGCGGTTGCAAGTAAGAAGCATAAGGGATCATTTAAAGATCATAAAGTCAAGAAATGCTTCTTTTTCAAGGACCTTACTCGCATGAAGAACGACTACCATAAGTATCACGAATGGCGAATTCAGGATGGTATGTCATTTGGTCTTGTTTGTACTAAGGTAAATTTGGTTTCAATTTCTTAATATACATAGTGGTTGTATTTGGTGTAACAAATCACATTAGTTCATGTATGCAGGGTTGCCTGAATTACCGAATTCTCAGTGAAGATGAGAAATACATCTATATGAAAGCTGGAAATCCGGTTGAAGTTATAGGCATAGGAACTTTTAGATTAATGATAAGTACTGGCTATTATTTTGTATTAAATAATACATTCATTGTACCATCTTTTGATGGAATTTAATATCTATCACAAATATTGGAAAAGGAAGGTTACTCTTGTTCTTTTGGGAATAATAAATGTGATCTTTATTTTAAATTTCAAATTTGTCGGTACTAGTACTTTGTCATATATAGATAATCTTAATTTACTTGACACAGTCAAGAAAATGAATGAGTCCCATAATGATGAAACCAAAACTAAAGGCACTAAGCAAAATTTATCAAGTGAAAATTCTTGTATTCTATGGCATAGGCGTTTGGGTCATATCTCCAAAGGGAGAATTGATAAAGCTTATGTCGGAGATAATTCTAAAAACAACTTGATACTCCGGATAAAACTTTTGCATTAAGTGTTTTAAAGAATAAATTTACAAACATTAAAGAAAATAGAATTTTGAGAGTATCAAACGTCTTGGAACTAATTCATATGAACATTTGTGGACCATTCATTAATCCTTCATGGAATGGTCAACAATATTTCAATACGTTCATGGATGATTACTCTCGTTATGAATACATTATTTTCTTCATGTAAAATTTCAATCATTGGACGTTTTTCAAGTCTTTTAAGGCATAATAAAGACTATTAAGAATGTTAAATCCGATCATGGTAGTGAAAACTACGGACGGTATGACGTATTGGGTGAATAACGTCCGGGTCCTTTATATTTGCTATTTTGAAGAGTGTAGGATTGTCCCTCACTACACCATGCAGAGTAAACCTAGCATAGTATATTGGAGAGACATAAATTCTTAAGAAATCTCTTTTATGTTCATTATGACATTAATGGCACATTATGATCTTGAGCTTCATCAAATGGATGTTAAGACAGCTTTTCTCAATGGCGACATTGAGGAAACTATCTATATGAAGAAACCAGAAATGGTGACTAATTCGGATCAAACTAGTCAACTGATTTGTAAACTTAAGAAATCCATTTATGGGCTTAAGCAAGCATCTCGTCAATGGTACTTAAAATTTAACCAAGTTATTATTTCATTTGGCTTTGAAATGAACCTTGGTGAAGATTGTGTGTACCATAAGTTCAGTGGGAGTAGATTTATTATTTTGGTCTTATATGTGGATGATATTTGGATGATATTTTTTTTGCTAGTAATGATAAGGACCTTCTAAAATAAACTAAGAAATTTCTCAAACAAATTTGAGATGAAAGATCTTGGTAAAGCATCTTTTGTATTGGGAATCCAAATTCATCATGATCATTCACGAGGTATTTTGGAATTATCACAAAAGAGCTATATAGAAAAGGTATTACAAAGGTTTAGCATGGAAAATTGTAAACCACATGACACTCATATCTCTAAGGGAGATAAATTCAGTCTAAAGCAATGTCCTAAAATTAATTTTGAATCCAAGTATACGGAAAATATTCCTTGTGCACCGGCAGTAGGAAGCTTAATGTATGCGCAAGTCTGTACTCGTACAAACCTTGCATTTATTATTGGGATGCTTTGTCAATACCAAAGCAATTAGGAAAAGAAGAACATTAAGTCGCATCCAAAAGAATGATGAAGTACCTATAAAACATTAAACTACATGCTTATGTATATAAAATCGGATCATTTTGAGATCATTAAGTATTCCGATTATGTTTTAGTGGATGCAAAAATGTCGAAAGACATCATATGGTTATGTCTCTTGTTGAAGAGAAATAAGTATAAAATGAACAAATCGATATACAACTTATAGGATCAAACACCATGTTATTGGATCCATTTTGTAAAGCGTAATCTCTTTTGATGTTTCACGAGCATACTGCTCATATGGGTGAAACGACTTTTGATAATGCTTAAATCAGTGGGAGTTTGTGTTGTTTTCTATTTCTTTGTGTTGTTTTTATTTATATTGATCTCATTTGGTTAAGCAGTTGGAGAATATATATATGCGTTCTTCATATATATTCATTAATATTCCATGCTACATATCTCTACTTAATCTATGTCATTTGGTTGGATATATATATATGTGATTAATGTTGGTTTAGTTGCGAATCAATTACAACGACTGCCCCTTTAGTCCCTATACTTATAAGACTAATGGACGGGATTGTGTTGGATGACAATAAACGTGCACATAAGGGTTGTCATTCATGTTATAAATGATTAAGGAATTTATTTAGTAAAAGATACATATTAATATTAATCCAAGTGGGAGATTGTTAGAACATGGATTAATTAATATGTGTTATTTAATTCCATTTGTTATAATCATTTAATAATGTTAAAGTATAGACAAAATGTGTAGAATTCCATTATGTGTAAGTACCATTAAATGATGGGCATAATGGTAACTTCACACCATCATCTTTATGAAAGGGTGTAGTCCCTAAATGAAGTGCTCTTTCTCAATTTATATATAGGCTATCCATCAGCCCATTTGAGACACTTAACATCATTTACAATTCAGTCAAAATATTCTTCATTCATCTAAGAAGAACAAGTGTGGGCACTATCATTTAGAAGTACTATCTCCCTACTCTCTTCTTTCATTAAAGAACAAGATCAAGAACACAATCATGGATTCTTCAGGTACACGCTTCCGTCTTCATCTTCCTCTCATTCTTAATCTAGTTGTGAGTCAGTTCATGATTTGATGGATCATTTTGTTCCAACATATAAAGCCAGCTCTACTTCTACCATATTTTCCCTCGAAGTTAAGAAAATAATAAAAATTAAATTTTAGAATATGCTTTTAAAACAAAGGTCTATCCATATTAGAGTCTCCTTTTTTTAATATGTTTTATAATAGAGTTTTGTTTACAAACTTTTATATTTGACAGTAAAATGTGTAAGTTTTTACCCTTTAATGGATACACATCATAAGTCTAAGAATCTTGATAATATAGTCAAATGATTTGCCAAAAATTATATGTCAAAGGATAATCAATTCTACACATATTTGTAATTTGTAATATATTTATTTAAAATATTTATAATAACGATAAGTATGGTGAATTATGCACAAATTGCAACTAAGTTATCGAAAAAAAATAATGATTATAGATGGATTGCAAGAATTTATGTATTTGTTATATCAGGAAATTATTAATAGAAATGTCATTTTCCTTATATATATATATATATATATATATATATATATCACAACAATATTTTTAAAATTTATTTCATCATTTTTTTTAAAATTGAATAACATATGTCATAGTAAAAATGATTGTTTGAATGATGTTAACTGAAAAAAACAAATTTGGCCAACACTTAAAAGTAAATCCTGGATTCGCCACCGCAGAAAGCGGGATGTGGAAGAGCATTGATTGTATTTTGTGAGATGATAAATGGGTCTTATTTTGAATAAAAAAAATTATACTATAGTATTTAAGTCGATGAAAAGGCTTCTGGGTGTGCAACGTCGTGCGTTTCATAAATTTCATGAATTTTCATGCTTACAAGTGGGATAATCTTTCAAATTTTTGTGATGCTTCGAATTTTACTTATTAATTGATACCTTTCATTCATTGATAACTATAAGTATGCAAAAGGATAAATATAATAAAATAATACTCCCTTCGTCTTGCCCCGATGCTTCACCATTTTGGTGAAGCACGTAAATTATGAAAAGTGATGAGTGGGAGAAGGGTTATGAGAGGAAAGAAGTGAGTAGATATGACAAGTGGGGCTCACAATTTAAATATGCGAGGAGGAAAAGTTAGCGGATATGACAAGTGGGCCCCACAATTTAAGTATGTGAGAGAAAAAAGTGAGTGGGGTTAACAAATAGGGCCCACATTTATTACCATTTTAGGAAAGATAAAGCTTTAACCGGTACATCCATTTGGATAACGGAGGGAGTATTACATATCCAAGTAAATTATTTGGCGTACATGTATCATGTATTATTTACTTAAAATAGTACATGTACCAATTAAATTGAAGTTATAATTTATATATGAAAATGTATGGTTATAAACAGAATAATTAAGGTTAAAGATAAAGTCAAATTCAATAGATATGTAAATAGTTGATTAATAATGTGAAATGTATAGTAATCATAAACATGAACTGATATATCAAAGTTATAGTTTAGAATTACTTTCATCTTTTCTCTCTATATATAGTATAAAGATAAATATTATAAAATAAATCATATAGCTATTAAAATAAATCATATAGCTAATAGATTAGTTAAGTGGAAGCATAAAGACTCAAAAATTGAAAAGTTACACAAGATAAAAATTGTTTATCTTGATAGACACATATGTGAAAACACAATTGCATTATTATCTTCTCTCTAACTCTCTCCAACCAAGCCAATTCCCTCTCTTTATGACCCAATTTCATGTTGTCATTTTCATACGCAAATTGGCATGTTAACAAGTTTCTCAGTTAAGATTATTTATCCCTTCCCATCATCATTCTTTTTATTCTTTTTTATTTTTTTTATTGAGATTTGATCTTTTGTATTTTTTTATTTGCTTTTCAAAAAAATTGGGTCAAGTTATACTTTGATTTAAAATAACTTCATTTTGATTTATATTTGTCATTTTTTTATTGGGGATGATTTTGTGTTTTTTTTCTTGCTTAGCCTTTGTTTTTTTATTTTAATATTTATTTAGTTTTTTGTTTTAATATGTTATTGTAATTTTTTTATTTTATCTGTTTTTATGTATATTTTGATTGTTTGTGAACTCTTCTATTTTATTATTTTTATATATATTTGAACTATTTTATTTCTAATTAATTTTTATTTTTCTTATATTTCTGTTTTGATATTGATTTTTATTTTTACTTTATTAAATCATTTTCATATTTTTTTTTGATTTAATTTGTTTCTTTTGTCAATTTTGTTTAGCTTTGTGTTGTTTGTTTTTCATTATTATTTTAAATTTGAATATGATTCGATTTTATATATTTATTATTTTTCGTTTCGGTTTTTTATTAAATTTATTTTTAATTTTTATCTTTGAAATAATATTTCTCATTTATTCAAGTTTTAATTGTTGTTTTTGTTTATGTTATTACGTTTACTAATGTTATTTTTTGTTTTTCATTTAATTAAGATTTCATTTTTGTAAAAAAAAAAATTTGCTAATGATTTTTTGTTTTGATATTGATTTAAATTTTAGTAATGTTTTTCTCTTTAGTTTATTTATTTCTTTTATCTATTTTGAAGAATTTTGTGAATGATTTCTTTTTATTATTTTTATTTTTAATAAGTTCTTTTTGTATCTTAATTTTAATTTTTTTCTTTGATTTTAGTTTGTATTGATTTTTAGTTTTAGTTGTAATTTTTTTATTTATTGGTTTTTTTTTTGTATATTTTTGTTATGTTTGTGGGTGATTACTTTTATTGTTTTTTTATTTTATTCATATTTTCTCTTTGTATTTACTTATTTATGGATTAATATTTTACCTTTTTCTTTCTATTTTTTTGCATTTTGTTTCGATATTGATTTTTCTTTTTGTTGTGAGTTTTTTTTTTTTACTTTTGCCTATTTTTATTATGTTTGTAATTGGTTAATTATAATGTGATTTGAACGGAATAAAAGTGACGGGCTAGGCCCAACGATCGAAGCCCAATTTTATATACATTATTTCCACCACATTTCTAGTGGGTAGGCCCAATTATTAAAAGGCCCAAGGCCCACCAGCAAGATCAGTCGACCTAGCTTATTGTCCAACCTCCTTGGTCTCGACCTAGCTTTGTCCGACATATGATCCACTTCTCTCATACGAGTATTATACGGTCGAATCGAGCAGTCAGGTCAACCTTGATCCATGCAGGCGACCTCGACCTACCAGAAGTACGTCGACCTACAGAGTCACAACACGCCTGTAATTCTTTCCATAACAGAAGTCCTACAAATCAGGAGTTATTTATAGACACGATCTCTCATACAAATCTGATCCGTGATTCTAGGGATTTCATGCAATCTTACTACAATTATAACTCATATCAAGGCCTATAAATACTTGACAACTTTAACGGTTTAAAGGTAATTATTTTTTGTTATTTTGAATACATCTGTTCATTATAATATTTTAGCTCTCAATCACCATACTTACTCTCACGCCTAAGGGACTTCGCCGGAGACCATTCCGGCTAGTCGTGGGTTCTGTGTTTCAGGTCAAAAGCTAGGAGATCAATCTTGTTGCTGGACGGAGATTGATACAGTAGGATTCTTGCGACATCAGTTTGGTTCATGCAGGCGACCTCGACCTACCAGGAGTACGTCGACCTACAGAGTCACAACACGCCTGTAATTCTTTCCATAACAGAAGTCCAACAAATCAGGAGTTATTTATAGACATGTAAGTACCCAAATCCGGATCGTTACAATCCGTTAACTCACACTTTCCAAGTTAACGAGACTTTTCAGAACTGCCCCGAGCATCCCAAAAATCAAAGTGTATTCAACCCACATTCGGATACGTGAAAATACCACTTTCTCAAAAATACGCGATTTTCGGGACTTTTCGGGACTGTTTCGAACATTTATTCGGACAGTTATTTAAAAAACAGTCAAAACCGGGTCAAGCGAAACAAAAACCCTTGCTTAGCAACTAAGCGAGACACTTGGCAAACATGCAAGAAGCCTCAAATCAACATCAATCAAATTCAAGGCTGAAAAGACCAAAATGCCCTCAAATTGAAGGTCTGGCCGTCCGGCCTGTTTTACAGGATCAACAATCAGTCACAGCAATTCTTCAAATACCCAAAAAGCCCTCCAAATTGAAGGATTGGCCGTCTGGCCCGTTTTACGCCATGAAAATGGCTATAAATAGCAGCCTCCTCCTTCATTTTTAACAAGGATTTTCTTACCCCAAGTCCCCTCAAACACTCCCAGCCATGTCTCAGCCCCAGAAAACCTCCCGAAACACTGCCGAAATGACGGAAACTCGAGTGCGAATGAGAGTTAACTAGGGGAGGTTTGGCGCCATTGCCGGGGACAATGGTTTACTTTTTGTTTTTTTCTTTACTACATAATTTTGTTTTTATTTATTTAGTTTTAGTTGTTACTTCCGATAATCTGTTACGTTTAATATTCTTGTTGAGTATTCTTATAGTGTATGAAACGAGCTCGGATCTTCTTTGACAACTTTGATCCAGAACCCGAACGAAGCTTTCACGAAAGATTAAGAAAACTCAAGGAGACGTTAAATAAGCATATGGCGGAAGGAGAGCCACAAACACCTGCTAGGACCCTACGGGACTTTATAAATCCAAGTACCCCGAGAACTAGATCCCCTATTATTGTACCGAATACCGACACAACCAACTTTGAGATTAAGCTGCAACTTTTGCATATGGTTATGAACAACCAATATAGCGGCACTATTTTCGAAGACCCTCATCTCCACATCCAAACATTCTTGGAGTACTGTGACACCACTCGTATCCAGAATGTCACACCGGAAGCAATAAGGATGCGCCTTTTTCCTTTCTCACTAAAGGATAAGGCAAAATAGTGGTTAAATTCAGTCCCATTCAACTCTTTTACAACTTGGGACCAAATTCAAGAAGCATTCCTTGGACGTTTCTTCCCTCCGAGCAAGACCACTCAAATTCGGACGAAGACTGCAAATTTTAGCCAAACAGGAAGCGAATCACTGTATGACTCTTGGGAGCGATTCAAAGAGCTCCTAAGGATGTGCCCTCACCACGGGCTTGAAAAGTGGTTAATTGTGCACACTTTCTATAATGGTCTCACATATAGAACAAGGGAGACAATTGATCTTTGCCGCGGGAAGGTGCACTAATGAATAAGACGGTGGATGAAGCATACGACTTGATAGAGAACATAGCCCTGAATCACTATCAATGGTTCAATGAGAGGGAACAACCGCAGGGGATTCCAGGTAAGTATAATGTTGATGTCATTAATATCTTGTCCTCTAAAGTTGATATGCTTCTTAAAAAGTTTGAAAACTTTAATGTAAATCCTGTGGCCAACATTAATGTTGTTTGTGAACTATGTGGGTCAAACTCACATAGTACAGAATGTTGTGAATTGCTTGACACTACCTCTAGTGATCAAGTAAATCTTGTTAATTCTTATGGGGAAAATGGTGGTATGTATTCAAACACATACAATCCCGATTGGAGAAATCACCCTAATGTTTCCTATAAGAATAACAATATTTTAAACTCGCAATCTTCTACACAACCACCGAAATTCACACAAAAGAATTTCAATGGCAATTCTAGTGCTTTCTCTCCCCTTAAATCTAAATTGGATCTTATTATGGATTTTATTGTTGAAAATAAGAACGAACAAGAGAAGACCAATAATGAGTTAAGGGAATCCATTATGTCGTTGAATGCTAGGTTTGATAATTTAGCCACCCACAATAGAATGCTTGAAAATCAACAAGCTCAACAAGCCGGCACCTCGCATAGACCACAAGGGAGTTTTCCGGTCAATCTCAAAGGCCCGACGAGCATATTAGTGCGGTAGAAACTAGGAGTGGAAAAGAAATTGTAGATCCCCTTCCTAAGAAAAATATCAAACCGAGTAAGGAGAACGTTAGTCCAACCCCACCGATGGTTAAGACTAATGAATATGTTGAAAATGGGACAGAATCCCCTAAGATTTCTAGAAATTTTGACCATCCAATACCATACCCTCAAAAGTTGGTAAGAGCTAAACTCGACAAACAATTTGCAAAATTTTTAGAAATCTTAAAATCTATTTATATCAACATACCTTTTACCGATGCCCTTCAACAAATGCCGTCTTATGCTAAGTTCTTAAAGGATATTCTTGCAAATAAGAGGAAACTTGAGGAGCATGAGACTGTCGCTTTGACAGAAGAAGTAAGTGTCATTTTACAAAGAGAACTTCCTCCTAAATTAAAAGATTTCGACACTTTCTCTATTCCATGCAACATAGGTAAATACAAGTTGATAATGCATTATTAGATCTTGGGGCAAGTGTGAGCCTCATTCCGCTTTCGGTAGGTAAGAAACTAGGTGTGGGGGAAATGAAACCCACCACTATTTCTCTCCAACTAGCGGATCACTCCATTAAATACCCGGTGGGTATTATGGAAGACGTCCCTTGTCAAATCGGGAAAATGATCATCCCGGTCGACTTTGTAGTCCTTGAGATGGAGGAAGATCACCAAATTCCAATCATTCTAGGAAGACCTTTTCTTGCCACCGCTGGTGCAATAATAGATGTAAAGAATGGTACTCTTTCTCTAAACATTGGAAATAAGAAGGTCGAATTTAAAAACTTAAATCTCAAGAAACCGTGCCATAAAGTTGACACTCCTGAAAATGATAAAAAGGGTGAAAAATCGCAAGCCAAGGACACAAAAATAATAATTAAAAAGCCCTTAGATAATAGTGTTGTAAAAAGTATGCACCCTAAGCAGCATAATAAGGTTGAAAAATCAAAGGGTAGGGGGTCTAAGAAGAAAAGCACACCGGGATGTCACATACGCATCAATCATAGGAGCCCGATCACGCCAAAGGGCAAAGAATGGCGAGTTGTTAAGGATAAGAGACCATTACAATACCACTCACCGCCCATTTTTACTGAAAGAAAGGGGTCGAGCTTATGACCTTAAACAAGCATCATCGGAATAGTAAACCGATGGATTGTTTTCTTATTTATCATAATTTTGTTTACTCTTTTCCCCCATCGCATGCTTATCTTTTTACTCTTTGTCCTTGAATCATTGAGGACAATGTTCATTTTATGTGTGGGGGGAGGGTTATTTATCTTTATTTACTTGCTTTCTAGTTTAGATTTTTATGCTTTCTAGTTTAATTTTTCATCATGCTTTCTAGTTTAATTTTTTCTTTTTCTTTTTAACTTAGTTTGCATTTTTCTTTTCATTTATGCATGTCTAGTATATAAAAACAAATCCCTATGATGATCCATATTATTAATCTTTATGCTTGCTATTTGCTCTAGAATAATGCCTTTGTCTTTCTTCCCATATTTTCTATAAACTTAGAAAGTAATAGAAAGAAAAATATAGGGATATTTTTAGGAAGTAATTAAAAGCCTCATAAGTTAATATAGCAATACATAGAGTTTTGTCAAGAAAAGCATTTATTTAGTTAGATTAAATCCTTATTTGATCATCTTTAAAGCACTTGGTTTTTATTTTGTGGAAAATTTTGAAAAAAATTATCTCTTTAAATGTACATTTCAATTACTTTTGATGTTTATTCCCTTATTAGAAACATTCACATTGTTTTTCTTCTTTTGAATCACACCCCTTCATAAAAATCCCATCTTTCCATTTTCACTAATCTAATCAAGGCTAGGCATTTTATCTTATTGCTAAAAGAGTGACTTTGTCACCAAATCTTCAAAGCAAAAAGAGATCTATTACTTCCTAAGTAACTCGGGGCACGGCGTTCGCTGCGACGATGCTTCCTTGCCAAATGGAAGTAATATCCAAAGTATCATTTATCTAAGTATTAGGAATATGGGGTTCGTAGCCACAATGTCTCCTACTTGAAAGGGTCAAAATTACTTAAAATCTTTTGCAAAATATAACACGTAATAAAAATAAGATAATTTGTTAAAGCCTTGATAAGATTTTTCACTATCATCCTCCATTTCTTCCCTTGTGATTCAAAAATGCATCTCAATTCTATGAATAATTCTAATTTGTGAATAGATGTTCATTCTTTTTATTTGTACATTTTTAAGCAATAAAGTCATTTTCACAAAAATCACTCTAAAGAGTGAAGCTTTTATTTCACTAAGTTTATGATTCAAGATTCATCCTTCTAATATGCTTTGCTTGATCAACTCTTATATATGCTATATTGGTTTATTGTCTTAAAATTGCTCCTTTAATATATCCCCTAAATACTTCTCTCTAATGATTTTCAAGGATATGAAAAATATGAATAGAGAGCTAAAGGCAAACTTTAAAAGCAATAGGCATGCTACAATAAATTTTCTGAGGGATCTTTCTCATTATTTTAATCATTTTTTTGCATTCTTTTCTCCCTCTCCGCATCTTCATCCTAAACTTGCTTGGGGACAAGCAAGAGCTTAGTGTGGGGGAGTTTGATAAGTGACTATTATATAGTCATTTATCCTAGTATTTCATAATCATTTCCTTAGTTTAATTATCATTTAGGTTGCATTTAGTCTATTTTTAACTTCTTTTACCATATATCCTCGATTTTACGCTTTTGGTATATATTGTACATTTATACAGGTTTTAGAGTCTATTTATGATCAATGGATACTTGAGGATAGCTTAGTGAAAAGCCATGGAATAACAACAACAAAATCAAGTACACAAGTCAATTTCCAACCAGAGCGGCCGTGCTCTTTGACTAGGAGCGACCGTGCATTTGGCCCTTGCCAGAGCAATTTTGACCCCAAAACCCAGAGCGGCCGAGTCTTGCAACCTGGAGTGGCCGAGCAATCTTTCTCAGAGCGGCCGTGCAGCCAACAAAGGAGCGGCCATGCCAAATGACCCGTTCAAACCAAAAATTGGCGCCAAGGAGGACACGGTCGTGCAGATCTCTTAGCTCGGCCATGCAAATGGCATCTGCAGAATTAAAAGGCACATTTTTATGGCACCACTTTGAAGAGTCTCCTCCATATTATAAATAGGCCATTTGTAATCAGTCTAGGGATATCACGAACCATCAGAGAATAGCATACCAAAGTTTAGAATACATTATATACAATTCTTTACCATTGTTTCCAAAGTATTTGAAGATTCAAGTATTCATTGTTCTTGAAGTACTCTTTGGAAGGAAGCAATAAAAGTTCAAGTGATATTTCAAGCCATTATCTTTTTATAATCATAAGTTCTTCTTCTCCTAATCTTTTCTTATTATTTATGCTTAATTGTTTATAATGGCTAGTGAGTAATCCCTCTTGTTCTTGGGGTTGAAAACTCAAAACACCTCTTGTTCATTACCCATTAAAATCCGCAAGCGCACGGGCTATTGAAATATAGCGGGTGCAAGTACGAGTCGATCCCACAAGGACAGGGTTTACTTTGGAATGAAATTGTTTTTACTACAACTATAAAAGAAATTGGGAGAAAAAAAAGATTGATTTAGGAAAAGGAAAGAACATACGCAGAAAAATACTTTAATAAACTCTTATAAACGAAGCATTCTCGGGATTGGAAATCATTTTAGCCAAATTGTTCATCATATAGTCATGCCTTTGAAAATACAGATTTTTATAAAAATCAAGGATGGTACGTTAGGCTTACACTACTTCTCACGATCAAGTATTCCCGCTCTGTCACAAACGGGCATTCCGGCTTATCTCTAGATGACCAAAATTAGTAAGGATCCATTAAGTTCGAAAGTCAACGCACTTTCCATTAAAGGAACATCCCTAGGTCATTGAACTACTCTCGTGATCAATGAAACCTAGTTCCTTTATATGGTTCCGTCAATCGAGATTCTCCGCTAGGTACTTCTCTCGATCGACTGAATCATACAAGTTGGATGTCTCCAAAATGTAAGTCATTTTGAGATTGATATAAAGAAATTGTTTAGATGAAGATAGAAGACAAGACTTTTATAAAGGGTAATGAACAAGAGGCATTTTGATTTTCCAACCCCAAGACCAAGGGGGATTACTCACTAGCCATTATAAATAATTAAGCATAAATAATAAGAAAAGATTAGGAGAAGAAGAACTTATGATTATAAAGAGATAATGGCTGGAAAAATCACTTGAACTTTTATTGCTTCCTTCCAAAGAGTACTTCAAGAACAATGAATACTTGAATCTTCAAATACTTTGGAAATAATGGTAAAGAATTGTATATAATGTATTCTAAACTTTGGTATGCTATTCTCTGATGGTTCCTGATATCCCTAGACTGATTACAAATGGCCTAGTTATAATATCGAGGAGACTCTTCAAAGTGGTGCCATAAAAAGGTGCCTTTTAATTCTGTAGATGCCATTTGCACGGCCGAGCTAAGAGATCTGCACGGTCCTGTCCTCCTTGGCGCCAATTTTTGGTTTGAACTGGTCATTTGGTACGACCGCTCCTTTGTTGGCGGCACGGCTACTCTGAGCAAGATTGCTCGGCTACTCCAGGTTGCAAGACTCGGCCGCTCTGGGTTTTGGGGCCAAAATTGCTCTGGCAAGGGCCAAATGCACGGCCGCTCCTAGTCAAAGAGCACAGCCGCTCTGGCTGGAAATTGACTTGCGTGCTTGATTTTGTTGTTGTTCTTCCATGGCTTTTCACTAAGCTATCCTCAAGCATCCATTGATCATAAATAGACTCTAAAACCTGTATAAATGTACAATATATATCAAAAGCGTAAAATCGAGGATATATGGTAAAAGAAGTTAAAAATAAACTAAATGCAACCTAAATGATAATTAAACTAAGGAAATGATTATGAAATACTAGGATAAATGACTATATAATAGTCACTTATCATGGTTCGGCCATATGTGAGGGCAGAATTTCTCTCCTCTTCAAACACTTTCCAAACACGTACCCTAGGAAGATAGAGCCATTGGTAACACTCTCACTCTAAACCTTCCGATTCATCTCTTTTTACGCATCCTATGCTATTTCTGATTCGATCAAAACCTTCAAAATGTAGACAAAACGCTGTCTATGGGTCTTGAAGTGATCCTCTCTCTATCACTTTTCTCCTTCGAGAAAAGTGATTTAGGGTTAAAACAGAGATCTTGACCCGTTTTTACTTATTATGTCATTTACCGTCCGATCCGTTTGGTTCGTCGATCATCATTTTCATAGTCTGACCATTAGGTTCGTTGATCGTTATTTACCGTCTGGATCGTTCGATCCGTTGATATTGTCATTTACATACCGCTCTTTACCGTCCGAACCGTTAGGTTCGTTGATCGCATCTTTACCGTCCGAACCGTTAAGGTTCGTTGATCACCTTTTACCGTCCGAACTGTTTGGTTCGTTGATATCGTAATTTCAATACTGTCATTTACAGTCCAAACCGGTTGGTTTGTTGATAGTACTTACTTTTAAACGTCCGAGTCACAAAATGACTTGTCGATCGTCTCTTATTTGCCATCGTTTTCATCAAAAAAGGGTAACGTCATAATGCCCGTTTCAAAACCAAACTTTGTCATTCAATCTCCCTTTCAAACTCCTTTTCAAAATCAAAGTTTGTAATTCAAACTCAAATTCAAGTTTTTCATTCAAACTCATTTTCAAAAGTAACACGAACACACACACACACACGATTTTCGAGAAAGGTAGAAAGACTCGTCATACGAGGCGTTTTGAGTGATCTCAATATACTCTTCCTGAAACATAACCTGACCTCGGAACCTAACAATCTCTGTTCAAACAGCCTTTTCCTAAGTTTTGGCTCCCAATCAAAACGACCTCCTTTTCAAAATAGCCTTTTCCTAAGTTTTGACTCCCAATCAAAATGACCTCCTTTTCAAACAACCCTTTTCAAAGTTTTGGTTCATAATATAAAACGGTGTGGCAACTCTCTTTTCTGTGAAATCAAAAACCGCTCGCTGCATTCCGCGCGATCCGGGTAATTTCAGTTGGCGACTCCGCTGGGGACTTAACATGTTTTTTCAAAACTCCTTCGTTTTAAAAACATTTTGTGGGTCAAACTTTCGTTTACCCTTCCTCGTTTTTGTGTGCGTGTGTGTTTTCTTGCTATCTCGTGTTACTCGCTTTTCTTTTCAAAAAAAAGAAATTTTAAACAGCTCCGGTTTTCAAAATATTGGACTGTTTTCAAAAAAAAAAAAAAGATGTTGCTTTTCATCTCTTTCAAAATCATAACATGTTCGTGCAAATTCGTTCATAATTGGTTTTCGTGCAATATTTTGAACTGCTCATAAATTCTTTAAAACTCATTCTGAAAATCTCTACTTTACTCAGAAAAAGAATTTAGTGACAGCACACTACTCGCACTACTGCCTCGGTACACTGCACACTACAACCCTTAACCGGGGGTGACCGTTCAGCTGCAGTTTGATTGGCCTTCCTGTGCCTTTTGAGCGCGCACGAGGTCATCCCAAACAGCCCATCGTAGCCCGTGTAACCATGCACTCTCTGTGTCACACTTCGTCCAAGACCTTGGTGGTTTTTGGCTTAGTTCGTGTCATAAAGCCTAAGTGTATGTCTTTTACACCGATCCCCCTCACAAGTCAAAACTTAAAATTTGGGATCAAAGGTCGTTTCTCGACCCGGAGTCTTAGCTTTTAGCTTTGACTTTGACGCAAAACAGTGTTAAAAACATACCCGAAGGTTCAATGTGATACAGTGTCATCAAACCCTCAACGTATGAACCACACCGGCCACAACTTGGCCAACACCAAAAGCTAAGGCCCCTTGTGAAAGCGAGTCAAGAGAGGTCATGCCGAAATTTCGGCACGATTTCTGCCTTAACTCAAGGATGTTGACTTTGACCGCGACCCGTATGGCATATGCGTTGAGAGTTAACATGATCGGCTAGCCTTAAGTTCACTTTTCCTTTTGTCGGTGGAATTCGCTTGCCCTATTGGACCCTCACTCGGGATTGTCCGTCCCGGGAAGACGATTTACAGGTGAAAAATGAGGGGTCTATAGACGTAGTGTCGGGATACACTGATTTAAGACCTAGAGAAGTTGCGAAAAAAAAGAGCAATCTTTTCCAACCGTTTAGGATTCTGAGAAAGGCATGTGTTTCAGTAAACTTGAATAGTTAATAGAATAAAAATTGCATGGTCCCATTTCTGGAATCCTTAATCGCGACCTTTCACGATCCGATCTCAAATCCTTAATCGCAACCTTCCACGGTCCGATCTCAAATCCTTAATCGCGACCTTCCACGGTCCGATCTCAAATTCTTAATCGCGACCTTCCACGGTCCGATCTCAAATCCTTAATCGCGACGTTTCACGGTCCGATCTCAAATCCTTAATCGCGACCTTCCACGGTCCGATCTCAAATCCTTAATCGCGACCTTTCACAGTTTGATCTCAAATCCTTAATCGCGACCTTCCACGGTCCGATCTCAAATCCTTAATCCGACCTTCCACGGTCCGATCTCAAATCCTTAATCGCGACCTTTCACGGTCCGATCTCAAATCCTTATTCCGACCTTTCACGGTCCTATCTCAAATCCTTAACCGTAACCTTTCACGGTCCGATCTCAAATCTTCGATCCCGACCTTTCGTGGTAAAATCTCCAATCGAGACCTTTCACGGTCCGATCTCCAATTTTCGATCCCGACCTTTCATGGTCAAATCTCCAATCGAGACCTTTCACGGTCCGATCTCAAATCTTCGATCCCGACCTTTCGTGGTCAAATCTCCAATCGAGACCTTTCACGGTCTGATCTCAAATCTTCGATCCCGACCTTTCTTGGTCAAATTTCCAATCGAGACCGTTCACGGTCCGATCTCAAATCTTCGATCCCGACCTTTCGTGGTCAAATCTCCAATTTAGACCTTTCACAGTCCGATCTCCAATCTTCGATATCGACCTTTCACGGTCAAACCTCCAATCGAGACCCTTCATGGTCCGATCTCCGATCTCCGTTCCCGACCTTTCGCGGTCCAATTTCCGATATCGACCTTTCATGGTCAAATATCCGATATCAACCTTTCATGGCCAAATATTTAATCCAGACCTTTCATGGTCAAGACTTTAATCTCGACCTTTCACGGTCCAATTTTCGATCTCGACCGTTCAAGGTCCAATCTTTTCTGACCAGTTAGGATGATGAGAAAACATATTTTAAGTAAACTTAAGAAGTAACTGCATGTTGCACGAGCCCAAAGCCTTGAGCCAAATACCCCTTCCAAAACCTAAGCCCTACCTTTCGTCCCTGTAATGAACAAAGAGTGGTTCAGAATTTCGGGTCAGCGCCTCGCCAGAATTACAGTTACGGAAACGTTAGACAGTTCCTCAGTTTCCTCAGTTCCTACAGCCAGACTCTCTGATATGATAGACTCACCGAGAAATCGTGACGGGAACGAAACCCCGCCACCGGTAAACGACATGACACTGGAAGAAGCCATTCGGGCCTGTAAGATTAAAAAGAAACAGAAAGAGGATCAACAGAATTTCGTGGTACAACTTCCGAATGAGCAAGGTATAGCAGCTATCCCCCAGCCAGATGGTACTTTCGTTCTAATTGAGGACGACGATCCTCCCCGATCAGCTCCCCAAACCTTCAACCAGGTTCCTCCATCGTCAAACTACGGGAATCCTTCAAACCAAGGAAACAGCTGACCGAGGCTTCATATTGCCACTTCTCAAGGCGCCCCTATCATATACGGCCAAGCCAGTTCTACCCCTTTCACTCAATACAACCAGCTCAACGCTGGACCCTCTCAAACTGATCCAAATAACCTTCAAAATCCTCCCAGTTTCACATGATTCTATCAATATGCACAGAATTCATTGGGTTTCGCCCCCATGACTTTTTCGATCCATTACTTCGGACAGCCTGCATTTGCTTCAGCTGCTTCATGGCCTCAAATCCCTCAATTTCCACAGTATCCACTAAATTATACTTTGTTCCCTCAAAGCCTGTTTGTCCAACCCCCTATCATGGTTCCCTCCGTCAGTGAACCTTTGGTTACAAGTTCCAGCAGTCCAAAGGTTTCCATCGACCCGCATGTGGTTATGCTGACAGAACAGAAGGCAGACGAAACTATGGGAGAATTCTACAAGGAGCAAAGCCGGAAGCTTTCCAAAATCATGAAGTCAGTGCCTGAGGATGAGCAAATGAGAATCTTCAAGTCATGTTTGAAGCCATCAGTAAGAGCATCAGTCAGCCATCACTTCTGCCTTGATCTCCGAGCCATGGTCAATACGGGTTCCCAGTTCAAGAAGGACCCAAAGGAAAAGCCGGCCCCGAGCACAGTTCCATCTTGCCAATGCAGAGCAGCAACTACATCAAACCCTGCACCGGCTCCCGGCAAAGGAAAAGACACTTCTGTCAACTACATCCATCAGGGACATCAGTTAAGTAACGGGAGCACAGCCCAGCAAAGCAACGAATCTTCCAGGAAGCAACCTTTCATTCGCTTCGACAAGCTAGACATGCCTTTAAGCAAAATGTTAGAGGAACTGATCAAAGAAGACCTGCTCAAACTTGTGGAGAACTACAAGCCAAAGAATCTCACAGCCAACGCAGACAGAAGCAAGTATTGCGCCTTTCACCAGTACCATGGGCACATAACTGATAGTTGCACCGGTCTGCGATATGAAATTCAGAAGTTAATAGAAGACGGAAAGCTTAAGCGTCCCCGGCAGCCAAAGAACAAAAGCAGCTAGATTAGGGGCTACCTATCCTCAAGATTTGTCAACTGTTTTTTAGTCAACCTTCGTAGATTCTAGTACTTTCCTCGTTCAATCAAGTCTTCCTCGGACATGGTAGTTAATCTCTAATTTTCTATAAAAAAGAGTCTTTTTCTTTTCTTGCTAGACTTGAGACATTATTTGCATACCTACATTACATTTAATGAAATGGTTGTATCCTATATGATCACTTGCATTGCTCAACAAATAAACTCTGGAAATAATTAATGTTCTGATTAATCGGTGTGAGAAAGTCAACTAATGCCCTCCCCATAAACTTTCCTTACCTCACAAAGGCCTCCATCAAGCCATACACTTTCCAAATCATGTCCCCACCATCACCTTGACCAAGTCAACGACGGCGACAACATCAAGGAACAACAAAAGGTCATTCAGCATCGAAAGATTGACCCCATGTCGACAACAACCTAGGAGCTTGCCATCGCCCTCATGTGCTTAAAAAAAAAAAAAGAAAAAAAAAGGGCCCAAGCAGGAGCTTCAAAAAAAAAAAGCCCAAGCAGGAGCTTAAAAAAAAAAAAAAGCCCAAGCAGGAGCTTAAAAAAAATGAGGCTAAGGACCCAGCACCACCAATCAGAAGCTTGACAGATGGGCAAAAAATTAAAGCTAGAAGAACGAAAGTTGTCGATAACAATGGAGCGGTTAAAGCAAAGGCAGAAGCATTTCATAAGCCCTTAGGCTATATGCAAATTCTTTCTTCACCGATGAAAGACGAAGATCAAGAAGCAATGAAATCATTGAAGCAGCCGTCCAAAACGACTTGTCAAGGAATCATCTCAAGGCCCGTGCCTCATCATCCAACCTTCTCATCATAGCCTTTTCACCAAAGGAACCACAAATATTCATACCCTTTCCCAAAGCCAAACACAGTTCAGCCAGAACTACGGTGACCTGAGCTCCTTAAATTGAGGGAAACGTTGGCAACCAGAAATGGTTCGGTCATAAACACATACAAATTCCATAAACCCGGTCACATCAATGACCTCCCCTATACACAGACCTTTCTTTCACAACCCAGCCAAATTTGACCCTCGACATCAGTTGACTTTCTCCTCATGATTAATCAAGACGCTTGTTCATATCAAGATTAGTGGTTGAGTAACCCGAACATTAACAAAGGATTTTAAGCAATCTTGTGATCATTGTGAATAAAACAAGTTTTCAAATGTCTCTACAAGTCTTCCTTTTCTACGATAATAGGAAAAATAGAGCTAAACATTGTATTTCTGTCAGCAAGGGCTTCCATACACTTTTTCAAACCTCTCTACGCTCATACTCTCTCAAAAGAGTCAAACCCAAAGCGAGTTTTGGTGCCTGCAGTAAACTAGGCATCCACATAAAATCGGAATTCGTTCCCACTTCTCTAAAAATATGTCCTTGCAAGTGTACTTTACAAGCCATATCTTTTACATTTTGGTTGATTAATCGGAAAAAATCAAGGACGGTTGCCTCGTCTGGCCACATAAGGTTCAACTCAGATTAGGGTTGCATCAGATTCACTCCAGGACCTCCAGAAAACCGGCGCTTCCTCCAAAATGGGGCTTCACCAAGACATTTCTTCGGACTGGGGATTTGCCATGCAAAGAGAGTTTTTTTCATCTTGAGGGTCTACTTTGAGTTCCGATTTCTGGGGCTTGTCAGAAGTATCTTTCGGCATTGTGGTTTTAATCAGAATTGGGGCTTCTCAGATGCAACTTCGAAAGACAGAATTTGAAAGAAATACTTTGACCGAGATACGAAGTTTAAATCCAAGATCAGAATTTGAATCCTCGTGACACCTCTGTGCAGCAGTAGCAGCAAGGGCAGTTTTCCTGCAACCAAATGATATCATCCCACCTGCTCAAACAGCTACCAAAACACATTCGGATACATCCCCAACACATTTCCATACATACAATCCCTCTCACAAATGCATCCCCACAAAGGCCAACAGAGCCAGAGCTGCAACCCAGTCGGCACGTACTCAAAGAAGAAAGTTCCAGAAAGGAAGACCTGATCCTTACTTAGCTAAAACAGACTCAAGCGAACATTTCCCTTTGGTCTCTGCTCACCTCTTCATACCTTCACAAGCTCAAGCCAGAGGAAAGTTTTGCCCAAACCATGGTCCCCGTGGACGCAACTCCAGGAGAAGTAATCCAGATGATCGTCAATATCTACTATGGAAACATCATCACATTCATAGACTTAGGCCTGCCAAAATTTGGGGCTGATCATAATGAGCCGCTCTACATCACTGTCCAGTTGGATGTGCGCCGTCTTCCCCGCGTACTTATTGACGGAGGCTCCGGAATGAATGTCTTGCCCGCCAAAATGATGGACCTGCTCGATATCAAGCTCACAGACTTGAAGCCTTTAGTCCACACTGTCAAAGCTCATGATTCTACTTGCCGCACAGTTCTCGGGGTTGCTACCTTAAACATTTGGTTCGGCAAACGGATGATGCCTACCGAATTTCAAGTGTTGGACATTCCTATCACTTTCACAGCTATTCTGGGAAGACCATGGATGCATCAAATAAACGGCGTGGCATCCACCCTTCACCAATGTATCAAATTCATGCAAGGAAATGAACTGACAACTGTCTACGGGGATAGCGTCACCACCGAAGGGACCCGCACCAACGGCATTCCATTGTTAGAAATCAAGCATGACGGCGATATGGCATTAACTGGGTTCACAATGGAAACTTCCAAAATCCAAATATGCAGTGTGGACCTTCCACTATTCTGATCCCTCCTGCCATGAAGATGATGAAACTCATGGACTTCATCCCAGGACTGGGGCTCGGAAAAAGGTTACAAGGCCCAACACCAAGTCATCGAAGTCAAGGACCACAATACAGTCCAGGAGCTCGGTTATGTGCCTACACCAGCTGATATCAGGGAAGACAAGAGGTTCGCAAGCACCAAAGCAGCTGCCCGCAAAAGGGGAACTCTCATGAGACATGACCTCGACGACCTTACAGCTTCAACCTCGCTCGCTACTTCGTCAAAGGAACCGACAACGGAACTGATGAAGATGAGAAAGGAACCGAGGGAACTGATAGCAGAACTGAGGGGACCGAGAGTGGAACTAATAAAGATGAGAAAGGAACAAGAAAAGTCAGCACAGAGACTACAGAAAAGATGGGAAAGCTGGCACAGAACCTCAAACGTTTCAGAGGACTCAAGGCTAATCCGATAAGGGGAGCGTTCCTCAACATCACTACACTGCCTGGACCCGTTCAGCATGAGTACTCGTTCAAAGGAATCCCTGACTTAGAAGAATAGCTCGAGGCACTCTTCTTGGAAAACAGGCTGTTTAGTCCAGCCTACGAAGCCACATTCGAAACAATGATCCCAAGGAAGAAAGAAACATAATTTGTGAAGAACGCTTTGAGTGGGCCTGCTATGCAAAACCTCTTCGGAGAAATCCTGAAAATTTCAAACTCGACTTGCATTTGGTCTCAGAATGACATGATAGCCATGATTGAAATGAGAAGAGCCAACCTGTGGCTCGTTTAGCATGCTCAAGCGCAAATAATAATATGCGGGGCCACCTTCAAAATGTTGTTTCATAATATCGAATGACCCGACACGTAACCGTTTCCTCATACAATCCGTCAGGGCTCGTGCAACAAGGCAAATAATAATAGTGCATAATAGCAGTAAACTTTACTCGTTCAAACCTGTTATTCAGTGCATTTTCTGTCATTATTTTTGATCAACCTACTTGCTTATCTGGTTCCATTAAATACCAAAAGTAAAAATAATCACGATAAATATAATGTACAAAGTTTCACCCCAAGCAAGGGCATCTGAATCTGATCGGTGTCTAAGAAAAGCGTCTTTACGGAGATCTAGATACAGATGCAGCGGGCTACTATGAGTGATTGCTCGTCATCGAGCACTCGACATCTTTGTCTTTGTACTGCTTGAGTTTGTAGTGCAAACGGGTAATCCACGAAGTCTTAACTCGAAATACGAGGAATGATGGCTCACTGCTTTGTGCTCCGAAATTCCCCACAATACTCCGAAATCCCGAATGAATCATGAATGGCATCGGGGCCCCAATCCGGCAGCGATCTCGTGACAGCAAGCTGACTAAAACCACGCACCCGCATCTATCCCTTACCCGGCGGGGAAACGGATGAGTCCTGTGGCTGGCCATGCGACGGCACAGAGGCGTAGGGTCATGAACAGGACCACGCTTTCCTCCTGGAGCTACACACTTAGAAAGAAAGTCAAAGCCTCTCTGGCCCGAAAGCACAAGCACAATCGCCCCGTCCAGGACGTGCGACCCGGTGAGTGGGGCTCGTAGGATACGTCAGAAACGAAACATAAATGCATCAGGGGAAGCTATCAAAAACTGAGACGAAAGAGCGACGCGAATCTTGAATCTGACATATGCGAAAGCAAAAATAGTACATTAATCAGTGAGGTGTACTACGCGAGAAGGCCCTCAGGATCGACTCTATATCGAGGCCTCAGCACTGCTCCGAATGGGAATCATCAGCCGCCAGACGGGAACCACCCGTGCCTCATGTCTGCGGCAGTGCGGGGATCGAAGGATCCACAGGATGTGCGGGCGGGGGTCCTCGCCTGCAACCCCGGCACACTGCGGGTCACACCTCGGCCTCGTCACTTGGCCGAAAGATCTCATAATCGAGCGTCTCAAGATGAAATTTCTCGGCAAAGGCGCTCCTATATATGCTCGATGCAACTCTTTCACAGAGCATGAGACAAGAATGAAACATCATATGGATGGAGGGAGGGATCTCCCTGCGGGCCATGGGACCCCCAGATCCGGGAGGAGCATCTTGGCCGAGTGCTCTCTCGCCCCCGGGAATACATGATGTCACAATGAAGCCCCCACTAGCAGCTTCCTCCCCTGGCTCGTCCTCTCACGCGCCTCCACGGCAGGCGTTCTGACCGCCTGATCGAGGCCAGCTCGCACCATGAGTCAAGTTCGCACCCTCGGCGAGCGAGTCATAAGTCCGCTCGCAGGCCACGGACCCTCCTGCGCCAAGTCACCGGTGTACTTTCCTCGGCTTTTACTGGGTTTCTGACCTCCTTCTACCCAGATTGTCGTAGCGCCTGCCGGGATAACAAAACCAAGAGGCATACCACACGATGCGATGTCCACCGATGTGGATGGGAACACCTCAGCACCACCACCCTTTGAAAGACGACAAGAAAGATATGTCGGCTCTGAAGCAGGACGGTGACGAGGTAAACTGAGATAAGGAAGAGAAAAGGAGAAAACTCACATCCAGTGCATGCGGAAACAGCGGGGAAGCGAGTTATCCCTCCCAGGAATACTTGTCGAGAAGCGAAAAGCTCGGCTTGGCGGCTTCTCCCAAGCAAAATCCTCTCGCGCCTCCCGAGTCAACCCGAAAAGGCGAAGCGGGGCAAGGCGCTGCAGCGTACTTAATGTCAGCTTCGGCTTTGGGAAAGATGGTTCTGGTTGGCACGATAGAGCAAACCACAACGAAAGCCAGGGCCAATCAATCAGGGTTTGCCATCCTTTCGAGCCGACCCGGACGTGCCTCGATCCCCACTCTCGAATGTCCTCAGCTCCCATGTGAATCCATGCCCCTGGCATCTGATACCCAGTGCATCCGATATCAAATCAGCGGTGTTCCTCGTGTTTGCTCCGTAGTGAGCTCTCTCAGGCCACCACCCTATGGGATTGCCCCTGAGATGATAACCCCGGTGATCGCAGCAAAGTCGATTGGGGTGATGATCGATGTCTCCCCCCACCTAAAGTGAAAAGTAAAGTGTGGGTTGTACTCCCACGGTACTCGCTTAAAGCTCGTGGATAACCTTGACCCTCGCATGAAGCCACGGCGGCCATTTGCACTAATAAAGCCCCCCCAGTGGGAATCGATCTGTGCCGCGAACTTCTCTCTCCTCTCTCCACCGCGAGTCACGCCCGGGAACATTTTCCCACGCTTATAGCCTCATTATGGCCTCGACATTCCCCTTTACTCTTGGTGGACCTGGACATCAATCAATCGACCACCTCGCCCTACTACGGTAAACACGGCAAAGGTATGTTAATGCAGAATAACGTACGCAAAAATGTATAGGTCATAGCGATACACAAAAATGTATAGGTCATGTCAAAATCACACAAATATATCAACAGAAAGATATAAATCCAGTCATTTCTATAAAATATCTCCATCCCAATTCGGAGTATTAACGGTTCAAATTTCAGAAAAATTCATCAAACCCGGAACTTTCAAGTCATTCAGAAAAATCCATCAAATCCGAAACTTTCAAAACATTTCAGAAAAACCCGTCAAACCCGGAACTTTCAAACCATTCAGAAAAATCCGTCAAATCCGAAACTTTCAAATCATTCAGAAAAATCCGTCAAATCCAGAACTTTCAAAACATTTCGAAAAACTCGTCGAATCAGGAACTTTCAAATTTCAGAAAAATCCGTCAAATCCGGAACTTTCAAAACATTTCGAAAACGTCAAATCGGAACGTCAAAAATCCAACTTTGGAAAACTTTCCGTCATTTCGAAAATTAGTCAAATTGAGAACTTTCAAAACGAAAGACAGTCAAATCCAGAAACTTTCTCATATCACTTCAAAATTACTCCGTCCCGAATTAACACACTTTAATTTTGAAAAACACCCCTAGATATGAAATTTTTCTACCAAATTTTCTACAATGTCTACCCATACCCTCAATTGCATTAAACAAGAACCAATTTCAACAAATAATCACAACAAGATCAAAAGCCCCAAATTGGGCAACAAGAACCCTAACTCATTCAAAATCAAATCTAAATTCGAAATTAATCAAGGAGTTCAAAAATTCTCACCTTCCTCGCAATCCCCTCCTTGGATTTGTGATTATCCCGAGCTTTGTAAAACTCGGATGGATCTAAGGGAAGCTCGGTCGCTCGCGCCGTCCTCTTGAGTTTCTTCCTCTCGTTGTCGGTCCTCCTATGGCGACCTCGTCGTGCTAATCTACCTTCCATGGCGTTAATCCTTTTTAATTTAGGCAAGAAATCAGATAGAATGGAAGAGTTTTCTCTCTTTTCTCTATTCTCTCTCGCTAGAAATAAAAGTTTTTGTTCTTCTTTCTCTCTGTCCGACGCCAAGCTTAAAATCTGTCCAAAATGAAGATGTGGCCGGACAGCCTCTTTTACAACATGGGGTATTTTTGCCCAAATTACCAATCAACCCCTCATCTTTTCAAATTTGATGCTTTTGCCCAAAAGTTATCATAATTCTCTTGTGTTTTCGTCCTCTCTCCCGAGGTTAAATTCCCAGTTAGACATCTCTAACGTCCCTCTCCCGAGGTTAAATTCCCAGCTAGACATCTCTAATGCCCCTCTCTCGAGGCTAAAATTCTAGTTAGACATCTCTAACGCCCCTCTCCCGAGTTTAAATTTCCAGTTAGACATTTCTAACGCCCCTCTCCCGAGGTTAAAATTCCCGTTAGACATTTCTAACGCCCCTCTCCCGAGGTTAAATTCCTAATTAGACATTTCTAATGCCCCTCTCCCAAGGTTAAATTTCGGCCATCATCGTAAGCCCGACCATCCCATCTCAGCAGCAATCAATGTAAGCCCGCACAACAATCCCTCTTCGCCATCATCGTAAGCCCGAACATTCCTCCCCAATAGGATCGTAAGACCATCCTTTTAAGGAACGTCAATCATCTTCCGTTTCTAACTGCTTGTTAGAACGTCAATCAATCCCCTCAGTTCCTAAACGACTTTCCCCAGCAATGTGCCATCCTCTCCCGAGGTTAATTTCCGTTTCTAACCGAATTGTTAGAACGTCGAACCTTTCTACTCCATTTCTACCCAAATTGTTAGAACGTCGAGCCGTTTCTAACCGAATTGTTAGAACGTCAAACCTTTCTCCTCCGTTTCTAACCGAATTGTTAGAACGTCAAACATTTCTTCTCCGTCTCTAACCGAATTGTTAGAACGTCGAACCTTTCTTCTCCGTCTTTAACCGAATTGTTAGAACGTCGAACGTTTCTCCTCCGTTCCTAACCGAATTGTTAGAACGTCGAACCCTTCTCCTCCGTTTCTAACCTAATTGTTAGAACGTCGAATCTTTCTCTCCCATTTCTAACCGAATTGTACGTCGAACATTTCTTCTCCGTCTCTAAAATGAATCGTTAGAACTTCATAAGACATGGACCATGTTGTCATAAACATCTGTTTAACACAACCATTCCCGTTATTTCCACCATATCCCCAGCAGATAAAAGACAAATGGCAAATCATTATAAGCCCGTACAAAGAACACCATATCCCCAGCAGATAAATCCTAGTCGTCATCGTAAGTCCAGCACCCAAGGCACAAACTCCTTCCTCCTATGGCACAAACGCCTTCATCTCAGGACAAACACGTCCTCATAATCTCGGTCTGAGGCACCACACGCCCTCAAATGTTTCAGCAAATTCGGTCTGAGGTGCCACACGCCCTCAAAGGGTTCAACAAATCGGTCTGTAGCACCACACGCCCTCAAAATTTTCAGCAAAATAAGTCTGAGGCGCCACACGCCCTCAAAAGTTTCAGGAAATTCGGTCTGAGGCGCCACACGCCCTCAAAATTTTTAGTAAAATCGGTCTGAGGCGCCACACGCCCTCAAAATTTTCAGCAAAATCGGTTTTGAGGCGCCACACACCCTCAAAAGTTTCAGCAAAATCGGTCTGAGGCGCCACACGCCCTCAAAAGTTTCAGCAAAATCGGTCTGAGGCGCCACACGCCCTCAAAATTTTCAGCAAAATCGGTCTGAGGCGCCACACGCCCTCAAAAGTTTCAGCAAATTCGGTCTGAGGCGCCACACGCCCTCAAATGTTTCAGCAAATTTGGTCTGAGGCGCCACACGCCCTCAAAATGTTTCAGCAATTCGGTCTGAGGCGTCACACGCCCTCAAAGGATTCAGCAATTCGGTCTGAGGCGCACACACCCTCAAAGGTTTCAACAATTCGGCCAGAGGTGCCACCACCCCCTCATTAGCTCAGGTTTAGACCCCTTCAAACAGTCTCCCTCAGGTATAGACGCCTTCAAATAGTCTTCCTCAAGATTAGATGCCTTCAATCAGTCTCCCTCAGGTTTAGACGCCTTCAAAACAGTCTCAATCAGGGCATTCCTCCTAATCATTCCCCACAGGTCGAGGCCCCTACAAATTGCCCTCATACCCGTGAACTACGATCGGCTTGATTCCCGCTCGAGATATGTAGGAATCCTTTCTCTAAGGGTCCAGCCAATTGACCGTTCAGGTCTCTCCATAAGGCATCCCCCAATTTGGATCCTTATCTTTTTTTGACGACCCCACTTCCTCCGCAAGTGACGTCGCCGAGGGGCTACTATAAGTACCCAAATCCGGATCGTTACAATCCGTTAACTCACACTTTTCAAGTTAACGAGACTTTTCAGAACTGCCCCGAGCATTCCAAAAATCAAAGTGTATTCAATCCACGTTCGGATACGTGAAAATACCACTTTCCCAAAAATATGCAATTTTCGGGATTGTCCGAGACTGTTTCGAACATTTATTCGGACATTTATTTAAAAAACATTCAAAATCGGGTCAAGCGGAACAAAAAACCCTTGCTTAGCGACTAAGCGAGACACTTGGCAAACATGCAAGAAGCTTCAAATCAACATCAATCAAATTCAAGGCTGAAAAGACCAAAATATCCTCAAATTGAAGGCCTGGCCATACGGCCTGTTTCACAGGATCAACAATCAGTCTCAGCAATTCTTCAAATACCCAAAAAGCCCTCCAAATTGAAGGATTGACCGTCCGGCCTGTTTTACGCCATAAAATTGGCTATAAATAGTAGCCTCCTCCTTCATTTATAACAAGGATTTTTTTACCCCAAGTCCCCTCAAACACTCTTGTAAGTGCCCCAATCTGGGTCGTTAATGTTTCGTCAGCTCAAATTAATGATTTATAATCATTTAGGGGCATTTTGGACATTATTTTGACAATTTAAATGAGGAAGGACCTCTTAGGAATAAAAAAGTGGCATAGGACCTCGCTGAAAACATGTCATTTCCAAGAAAAAAAGAATATTGACCATTTGCAAACAGCCAAAATTGCTTTCTGCAAAAACCAGGCCCGCTGCTGATCCCATCCGCGCGGATGAGATTGTGCCTACAATCCCATCCGCGCGGATGAGATTGTGCCTACAATCTCATCCACGCGGATAAGATTGTACCCTAGCCAACCTATAAATACAACCCTTCTCCCTCAGTTTAATAAGGCCAAAAAATACGAAAACCTACTGTTATTCTGTCAAAATCCATTCTCAAACAACCATTTACACCCTCACAACTCAAATTTCACACCAAATTCAACCTCAAATCCACTTCAAAACTACTTCTAACCCTTTGAAACATTCAAACCCTAAACACAAATCCAAAAAAATTGGTAAACCCCCACTCCCTCTAATCATATCTCTCTCATTCATACACTTACTCCATATTTAAATTATGTAGTCTTACTTACCACTTGTTGTTTGACTCCCCTCCCCCTCTTGTCCCAAGGATCCAAGAGGATCTCCATGGAGTTCATCCCCAAGAATGATTCTCGACAAGGGTCCATACTTTTCATTATGCAAATCCCCTTGTCCCTTTGTTTACATTAACTAGCTTTCACGTGGTACTTGCCTTTTTGACCTAAAGCATGGTCATCTTGGAGTTCATCTCCATAGATGACCACTTTAAATGGTCTATATTATTTACTTCCTTGTAAATTCCCTTCCCCATGTCTAAGATGCTCACCTTGAAACACTTTCCTTGAATGAAAATTATTTAGACTCACAAAATATGTACATAAGATGTATAAGATACACTTGAGTATAGGTCTCAAGGATGGTCTTCTTATGACCACCTTAGAGATCTTTCTCTAAAGTTGATACATCTTGATCTAGCTCTTTTGTCAACTTATTTTTCATGTCAAAATCTCCCTTGTCCCTAGCAAATGATATGTTTTCAAAGTCCTAATGTACCCCCGGAATGACTTGGTTAAGTGGATTCATCACTTATGACCACTAATCAAAGTCTAGGAAAAGAGAGGACAAAACATGGATGCCAAAAATCCAAGCAATTCTTTCATTTTCTGCTTTCAGTTACATTTCCAGTTAAGTCTCGTAAATTCAGTTAACTTTCTTGAAATTACAGTGAATAAACTGAAAACTGTAAAAAATATTGAAATTGCAGGCCCATCCGCGCGGATAAGATTGCACTACAGTCTCATCCACGCGAATGACTTTGTCTCCTGCAAACAGTTTTTCAGTTTTCTGTTATTTTCAGTTTAATCACTTTTTTCTAACTGTTTTTCAATCCAGTCCCTAAAATTTCAGTTATTTCCAGAAAACTCCACTTTTTAAGAAAGTCCTTTTTTTAAAAACACACACACACACACACACACACACAAAAGTTTCAAGTGAGAAAATCTCATCATACGAGGCATTTCGGGTGCACGTCAAACGTCCATCCCGGAGTGTAACGTGAACTCATTTTCTCTAATTTAGGGCATTTTTCAAAGTTTTGGCCTCCTTAAAATTAAAAACGGCATGACGACTCCGTTGATTTTTCAAAAAAAAATCGGGTGACGTGGCGACTCCGCTGGGACCTTGTAAGGCTTTTTTTTTTTTTTTTAATTTTTTTTTTTAAAAAAACACTCGTCGGCTCCCAGACGGTTTCTCTATGCCTATGACTCTTTGATTTTGGAGACAGTGATATCACGTCAAATGACAATAGCAGCAGCTACTTCAAGTAAGACGCTGGGGGACCATGATAGGCATTAGCCAATCGCTGTTTCGTCGGCAGCCGGCGGTGGTCTGAGGTCCATCTCCGTTCAATGTAATTTTCTCACCTTCCCTTTTTCCGACTTTCCTCCAAATGTGGGTTTCCAACACAGGTCTCTTATTTGAACACCGTATACCACTTGCCATCCCTAATCCCACTTACCTATTTCATCCCACTTACCATACCATAGCTGAGCCAGGATTTTTTTTTTTTTAAAGCAAGTTATAGTGTATTTTTCTCCTTATAGAAATGGGGTCATTTTGCTCTAGAACCCCTAAATTTAATCCTCCGTCCCTATGTCTGTCCTATTTGTATGGGCTACATTTGACTTCTGATAGCGAACTTTAGGGTGTGCTCCCAAGTTTTATTTTGGAAGGAAAAGGAAGGAAAAGGGAGGAAATGAGGATGATTTCCTCCCTACTAGGGTGTGCTCCCGAGTTTTTTTAACGAAGGAAATGGGAGGAAATGGAGGCCTCATTTCCCTCCTATCCAATCCTTCCAAATGTGGAAGGAAATGGAAGGAAAGAAAATGATTCAAAAGAGCTTTTGTGTACTTTCTATTTTACCCTCACAAATAAATACTCCTCTTTTATTTCATTAAGGTTATAACTATAATTTTATATTTTTTCCTTTCCTTTCCCTCATAACTCGGGAGCACCTAGGGGAGATTTTAATTTCCTTCTATTTCCTTTCCTCCCCTTTCTTTCCCTTCCCTTTCCTTCCCTTTCTCTCCCTAAAAAATTCGGGAGCGGACCCTTAGTGATTTATCAATAACAATTTTTAGAAATTAGGATGATTAGATTAACATAAATGTTTGGTCTAAACTCACTTGTATTAGGCCATCAAAAATCAAATGTGACCAATATAAATGAGACGGAGAAATATGAAAATAGCAATACTAAATTTTTGTTTAAAAATTGGGGGCAACTACCCCATTGAGTTTGTTGTGACTCCAACTGTACCACATTGCTTCATAACTTACACCATCAAATCCAACTTAGGTCCAGACGCCTTAGAATAGTCTCAACTAAGGTCCAGACACCTCAGAATAGTCTCAATTTAGGTTCATACTCCTGAACTAAACCTCAACAACTTCATTGCGGAGGGGAGATATTCACTTTCATTGCAACAATACAGTTGTCAATTAAGGAGAATTATATAATACTAAGGTATTGTAAGTATGGATCCGGGGTAGGGATTATTAGTGGGGTATGAAATAGTAAGTGAGTTAGTTGGTATGAATATGACAAGTGAGCCCCATTAATTAGAAAAGTAATAAAACTTTCCATTTATGGATTTTGCTATTTTAATTGAGACACCTAAAATGACAAAATTTGCAATTTTAAATGGGACGGAGGGAGTACCTGTAAGGTATACAAACTATGTTTTAGGGGTGATTAAAAGGCATTTGTGCCTCTCAATTTTGGACATGTGAGAGACACATGTCAAGTTCTGTTCAATTTTTAACGATCCGTTAAGTCTAATACCTTATTTGTGACAAAATATTAATTCAGGACCCAGGTGAGACGTAGTACAGTTGTGGACCTTTAATGAGACTACGATGAAAGTTTTAAGCACGGAAATGCATTTTGGCCAAGTATAGTTTTGGACCCTAAATAAGACTACGATGAAAGTTTTGGGCACCAAAATGGATTTTGGCCAAAATAAGTTTAGTACTTTCTCGGTCACTGTCCTAAATATTTCTAATTTCAAAAGAAATTTAGGGTTATAATCTAGAAAATTGTATTGTATTATCTAACGAGTATGGATAGTCCCCTCTATTGCCATTAAGCATATAATCAATTGAGGGTTGATTTGTCAATTATGTTAATATAAATGACTAAACTGATCTTAAAAATGGGGTGATATGTGCTATTGTATGAAATTTTAATGACAAATTTAGTCATTTATGTAACCATAATTGATAGATGCAAATCTCCAATTGACATAGTAGTTTTCTTGCTTACTCCAATACTGTACGAGACTACCCACCCTCACCACTTAAAATCATAAGAGACTTCTCCATATTTTCCCCCAAACTTAATATAGTTGATATCTGAATTTTGTTAGCATATTATATAATTAAATACCCTAAATGATTTCACCATATAACTACTATAAGTGTAAACTGGAAAATGATGATTGGAATGGAGGATTATGTAACTTAACAAAAACATGGACATATATATATTTAGAGACGACATTTTTCCGAAACGAATTAGTCATTTAGGGACTGAGGGAGTACAAATATAGGATTTAACTAGACAAATTAATGACGGGGATTAAACCACTGTCATCGTGATATTGTTTAATCTCAAGCATTGATTTGTCTAGTTAATTGAACTATCAAAATGTACTTCTTTGATTTAAAATAACTGTCTATTTTTTGTTTTTTCACAACTTTTTAGAAATGCAATTATTACTACAACTTAATAAATAATGTACCATGTTTACCTTTTTAATTGTCTCTCATACGGAGTTTATTAATTCACTCAGTATGACCAATTAATGAATGCAAGAGTAAACTGAAAGTTATGTTCTAGTTCACATGGCACTTCCTCAACTCTTTCATAGGAAAGGTCAGGGGTGTGAGACTTATTATAGATGATCTTGTAAATGTGTGTAGTGACTTATAGAAGACTTTGTAAATGTGTGTTACTTTAAATATAATTTCCAATTGTCGTTAAAATAAACACACTCGCTAGATTTTACTAGTTCTTATATTAACATCTTGGTCTCATCCAAATTGTGGCAGTTCTTGTTGATAAATATTAGCTTATTTTAAGATTAGAGGGATCTAGCTTGTTAATTCATGGTTTTGATGTTTAACATGCTTGAGCTTGTATGGTGTTCATCTTGTTTAAATGTCGTAGTGGTCCAGAACCAATAACAAATCACGAAAATTGCATTGAAACCTTTTTTTCAGAACATGAATTTGGAACCCCCTTTTTTTATTTTTGAACATGTAAAAAGTTTCCTTTACAACGTTTTTAAATATTTGCGTTGGCTCTGGAGTCCCGTCTACCATGGATGATGTGGTAATCTACGACCAGTGCCTATTATGGTTTCATGGTTTACATGTCTGCTGGTAATTGTTGGGATCTATAAACATTTGCCTATCTCGCCGGTCAAGATTTTCTGTTATTTCAGCACTTTAGCGATACTCGTTTATTTATGTAAAAAGACATGTCCTTTTGTATTATTAGTTTAATATTTTCTCACAAACTCCTGATTGATTTATTCGCCTTTCCACCAAAACTCTTACTAGCTTACAGCTTAGCAACATAGTAGTGAAAGCTCAGCATTTGGGTTTCAATAAGATGGAAAACAGTGACCATGGGAGATCTATGAGGCGATTGAAGAGAAAACCTGAGGGTTTTACCTCTTTAGAGATTAGCGACATAGTTTTGGAAGGTCAGGCATTGAGGGCTCACAAGATAGAGGACAATGAATATGGGAGATTCATAAGGGCAGCGAAGAGAATACATGATGATTTTAAGGGCTTACAGCTCAGTAAGTTCAGTCAGATGTTGGGGGTTCATGAGGTAGAGGACAATGATGGTGAAAAGTTCAGTAGGCCGTTGAAAACAGAACCTTATGATTATACGGATTTACAGCTTAGCAACACAGGGTCTCTTAAGATTGAGGACAATATCTATGAGGATAATAAAGATGATAATGACATTGATCCACAATATGAAGTTTTCTTGAAGAAAATGAGAGTAGATGGTAAATTTTATGCACTTGAAGTTGGTAAAAGTAATGGGGTACCTATTTCCTTAAAATATCATGTGGAGGGCGACATGGATGACGAGGACAAGGAGCCACCAATCAGGCGAAAAAGAAGCAATGGCCAGAAGGAAGTAAAAAAGCAACTACAATCAAGAAAAGATAACAGAAAGAAGATGAGAAGTCCTGGAAACTTGAGGTGTGTCAAAAGAAGGGATCTGGTCGAGTATGATGAGAACAGAGAGCTACCAACTAGGCGAAAAATAAGCAACAGCAAGAAGGAAGTAAAAACACAACTACATACAAGAAAAGATAACAGAAAAAAGATGGCAAGTCCAAGAAACATGAAGAGTGTCCAGGAGAGAGAAAGAAGGGATCTGGTTGAGTATGATGAGGGCAGAGAGCTACCAACTAGGCGAAAAATAAGCAGCGGCAAGAAGAAATTGAAATTACAGCTACAAGCAAGAAAAGATTACAGAAAAAAGATGGGAAGTCCAAGAAACTTGAGAAATGTCCAGGGGAGAGAAGGGAAGGATCTACTGGAAAATGATGAGGGTGATTGTATTGTGGATGGATGCTACCAGTTATTCCTCAATGGTACCATTATCAAAGAGGATAAATACATTTTTACGAGTTCAAGTGGTACAAGGGTGGTATATGAAGATGATGAAACTGGAAGTTCTGACTCAGAAATAGAGGTTTGGGATCATGCTCCATATGGCAGCAAAGGGAACCCTTCTCCATTTGTATCTCAAAGGAGACATCGTGCATCTGTATGTTTTTATTATTGATGATTTTTCTCCTTTGAATTCACATTTTGTTCAATGTTCTCAAAGTTACTTATCTTTGCAATTGTTTGTGATACTATCTGTCATGTCCCTTCGCACGTATCTCTTCTGGTTAAAAGGGAAATTCAGAGTTTCGGAAGAAGTTAATGAGCATTCTCCATAGACCATTTAATCAGGAGGAATATGAAAAGCTCTTGCTAGATATAGAAGCAAAAAAGGCAGTGGGACATAATAAAGACTTGCGCAGCAGGCCCATCTCATTCTCAGTTGCTGGATTTACCAAATCATTACTTGATCACCACCGTGGTAAACTTATTATTAGATGTACCTGCTAATTGATTTCTTCTTATTTTGTTCCTTCTAGCTGACTTTTGAATATCTGCATATGTATTGCATAGTATAAAATAACATGGTCTCTTGATCCATGAACTTTGTGGTCTTTTGAATGTTTACACTTGCAAACAAAATTTAGTCACACCTTTAATGCTTGATTATTTTTCTGCGAGAAGATGTTGAACTTGTTAGGTCTATATGTTGTTGAGTTGAAAATCAGTTTCTGTTCCTCTATAAATTTTACACTTAAGCTTTTCTTTTTCTTTTATAAATAATTGAATAAAGCAATGAGAGAAAGGGTGGTGGTGAATTAGTCACTTACAAATATTATAGGCCCTCCGTCCCATAATAAATGCCACTCTTTCCTTTTTAGTATGTCCCAACATAAATCACATTTCTAAATTAGGAAAGAGGTTTAATGCAATTTTGTCATTGTACAAGCAATGTACAAACAAGTAAAAAGCACATTCCTTAAAAACGTTGACAAGCCAAATGCAACATTTATTTTGGGACGGAGGGAGTACCACAAACAACCTGTAACCTCTGGTCTACACAAGATTGTTCTTAAACTCTTTCCATAAGGCATGGGATGCAGCAGCGCAACTGTAGCATACTCTGTGCAAGATTCTGTATTCTCAAAACTTTGTTATATTCTTGTATCTCCAAATGGCCTGAAACTTTTATCCAAATTACTCCTTTGGTAATATTTAGATTCTCACTAGCAGTATCCTGATTTTTCGTTTCCTTACATTCCTAGTAAAAACTATTATTGAGATGAAGAACATATGGAAGGAGTTCAATCTCAGTACTTTCCAGTTCAAATATGACTCTCTTTTGGTTCCCTTACTCTTCTCCTTTGGGATTGCATCATATGTAGTCCTTGTGCATTTAATTTATCTTTCAGCAACAACTTGGGCACCACTATGATTTAAAAGTACAGAAAAATCGACCTCTTCTCTTAAGCACATTAGATTTGTCAGATGTATAATGTTTTTAGCTTGTAACTCTTTCATATGTATGTCAGATGTAATGCGTCCTATTGTATTGGCATCTTAATCATTTCAAAATCACCATATCCTACTACTTGTATGTATCTATGCTTCAGAGAGTATGGACTCTTACAAATTTGACATTCAACTCAACCATGGAACCACTCTGCTCTGAATCTAACAATAAAACCATCCTGGAAGTATTGGCATCTGGACTCCCAAGTCTAATTGCCACTCTCGTTATTTAAGTACTCCCTCCGTCCCATAAAGGTGTTCCCATTTGCCATTTTTGTTTGTCCCAAAAAGATAATCTCAATTCCAAAATTGGTAGGTTAAAATCATTGAACTTCCAAAATTGCTAACCAACGGAGAGAGGAGAGCATGAGAGCCAACCAAGGAAGAAGAGGAGTGATGAAGTAATAAGTAAACCTCATAGAGATTAGTGATGGAAATGAAAATATGTTGTTAAAATGTTTGAATAGTCAAATGGAACTATCATTATCGGACGGAGGGAGTATTTCTTAATGAAATTATGTGCTTCTTTTTTCCCCTCAAGTTTAATTATGGGTTTTTAATAACTTCTGATTGTCATCTTATGTTAGCATTGTTAGCATAAATTAATATGCTAGACCATAAATCAGAGGTAGGAAATGCAGCGGAAGTATAAAATTAAAATGAACTAACCTCTGGCCATTGATTCAAGCAACTATATTTAGTGCTTCTTCGCCTTGAGAACTTCTGGAGTCTCTCCCTCTTCTTGATTTGATGGTGCTAGAGAATGTATGAATTGGGATGACTCTAGGAACCCAAGGATATGCCTCTATTTATAGGCTTTGTCCATCACAAAGCCAATCAATCAATCCCATAAATTGTGGGATTAATTTGGACTAATTGATTCATTCCCATAATATTACTTTGACCAATATTTTATTGGTGTAGTTATGGAAACCAAATTAATCATCATTAATGATTTGGGCCAATTAAGGATATCTTTATTTTGGAATTACTTGATACCAAAGAATTTCCTTATACCAAAATAGAGAATATCTTACATTCTCCCACTTGGTCCAAAACATCATCAATATCACAATAAGAGACAAAACACAAGGATCATGGCGATAGGTCCTCTTAGTGCGAGTATTATCTTCCATGTATCACAATATGTTATGTATCTTAACAATAGTCCATTTAACTTGATGAATAAACCCCATGTTTATTCTAGGTCCAAACTAAAATGATATTTTCCCAAAAACTGAAGGTTACACGAAACAAAATGAGAAAATATCACAACTGAAATAGAATTTCATTATTAATGACAATGGTTCATACAACAAAATTAAACTAGAGAACCAAGTCCCATTCTATCCACATGATCCTTAAATTTAAACGGTGGCATGCCTTTAGTTAAAGGATCGGCAATCATCAATTCAGTGTTAATGTGCTCAATGATCATTGATTTATCTTTAACACGTTCTCTTATGGCTAAGTACTTAATGTCGATGTGTTTGATTCGACTACCACTTTTGTTGTTCTTAGCCATAAAGACTGCTGCTGAAATGTCACAAAAAATCTTTAATGGCCTTGAAATTGAATCCACAATTCTAAGCCCGACGATGAAACTCTTCAACCAAACACCATGCGAGGTTGTCTCAAAACAAGAAACGAACTCCGCTTCTATAGTGGAAGTAGCAGTTAGAGTCTGCTTTGCGCTTCTCCAAGATATAGCTCCGCCAGCAATCATAAAAATGTAACCAGATGTTGATTTTCGCGAATCAACACAGCCAGCAAAGTCTGAATCTGAGTAGCCAACGACTTCCAGATTATCAGTTCGTCTATACGTAAGCTTGTAGTTCTTTGTCCCTTGAAGGTGCCTTAACAACTTCTTCACAGCTTTCCAATGGTCCATACCTGGATTACTCTGATATCTCCCTAACATTCCCACAACAAATGCAATGTCAGGTCTTGTGCATACTTGAGCATACATTAAGCTCCCAACAACGGAAGCATATGGAATGTTCTTCATTTGTTCCCTTTCAAAGTCAATTTTAGGACATTGGTCCAAGCTAAGTTTGTCACCCTTCACGATGGGAGCTACACTTGGTGAACAATTTTTCATCCGAAATCTCTCTAACACTTTATTAATATAGGTTTCCTGTGATAGACCTAAAGTACCTTTAAGTCTATCTCTATGTATCTTTATGCCAATGACATAAGACGCATCACCCATATCATTCATGTCGAAACTTTTAGAGAGAAATTGTTTAACCTCATATAGCAAACCCTTATCATTGGCTGCAAGTAGAATATCATCCACATATAGGATAAGAAAACATATTTTACTCCCACTGACCTTCTGGTATATATAGTGATCCATAATGTTCTCAACAAATCCAAATGAAGAGATAACATTACGGAACTTCAAATACCGCTGACGGGAGGCTTGTTTCAACCCATATATAAACTTCTTAAGCTTGCAAACCAATTGCTCACCATCACTAGAGGAGAATCCTTCTGGTTGTTTCATATACACCTCTTCCTCTATATCTCCATTGAGAAAAACTGTTTTCACATCCATTTGCTGCAACTCCAAGTTAAAATGTGCAACTAATGCCATGATAATACAAAATGAATCCTTTTTAGAAACTGGAGAAAAAGTTTCCTTATAGTCGATTCCTTCTCTTTGAGTGAATCCTTTAGCAACGAGTCTTGCTTTATATCTCTCAATATTGCCCAATGAGTCCTTTGTTTTAAAGACCCATTTACATCCAATGGCTTTTGCACCATTGGGCAATTTGACAAGATCCCAGACATCGTTAGATTTCATAGAATTCATTTCATCTATCATAGCATCATGTCATAGATTAGATTCCTTAGAATCCATGGCTCGTGAAAACGATTCAGGATCATTTTCGGCTCCAATATTATAGTCCACTTCTTGTAGATACACAATATAGTCATCTGAAATTGCTGACTTTCTCTCCCTTGTAGATCTTCTTAATACTGGTTCAACATTTTCTTGAGGATCATGTTGTTCAGCTGGTTGTTCAAAAATTTCTGAATTTTCTTGAACAACTTGATCTACATGATTATTGTCAGCAGTTTGTGAAATTTCAATGACAGGTTGTTCAACACTCATTTGATCCAAAGGAGTATTGTGAATGACAACCAATCTATCAATTGATGTGGAAGGTTGATCATTTTCAGAGATTATACTCTCCAATAGATCACTCCCACTGATTAAGTCATTCTCAAGAAATTTGGTATTCCTTGATTCCACAATTCTAGTGCTGTGAGATGGACAGTAGAATCTGTATCCCTTGGACCTTTCGGCATATCTAATGAAATAGCCACTAATGGTCCTTGGGTCAAGCTTCTTTTCTTGTGGGTTGTAAATTCTTACTTCAGACGGGCATCCCCAAACGTGCACATGTCTCAAACTCGATTTTCAACCTTTCCATAGTTCAAATGGTGTCTTTGGGACAGCCTTGGTTGGAACTCGGTTTAATATATACACTGCCGTCTTAAGAGCCTCAACCCACAGGGATTTAGGAAGCTCGGTGTCGCCACGCATACTCCGCACCATTTCCATTAAGGTTCGGTTTCTTCTTTCTACCACACCATTCTGACTTGGCACGCCAGGCATGGTGAGTTGAGGAACTATTCCTTGCTCCTGAAGAAACTTCGCAAATGGACCTGGTGCTTGTCCATTCTCTGTGTATCTACCAAAATATTCACCACCTCTATCTGATCTCACGTTTTTAATTTGTTTTCCTAATTGTTTCTCTACATCAGCCTTAAAATTTTTAAAAGCATTTAATGCTTCGTCCTTAGTATGAAGCAAGTAGAGATACATGTAACTCGAGTAATCATCAATAAAAGTGACGAAATATTTTGGACCATAAGCGTCCATATCTGGACAACAACCATCTGTATGTATGATCTCTAATAGGTCTGTACTCCTTTTGGCACCTTTCTTCTCGGACTTGTCGGTCTGCTTTCCCTTAATGCATTCCACACAAGTGCCAAAATCAGTTAAGTCTAAAGTACTTAGTACTTCATCATTTACTAATCTTTTAATTCTTTCTAAAGAGATATGTCCTAATCTCTAATGTCACAACGTAGAGGAATCTTCATTCATAATACAACCTTTCATACCAGTGTGAACATGCATAACATTATTAATGACATTATGTTGTAAATTAATAGAGAAAAGACCATCAGACAAAAAACCATTTCCAACAAGATCAGATTTATAAAATAAATTGAAACTATTCTCCGAAAACATAAAGGAGTAACCTAAAGGTATTAGTCTTGAAACTGAAATCAAATTTCTGGAAAAACTTGAAATATAAAAGGTCTTTTCTAAATTTAAAACATAACCATTACTTAATACTAAATTGCATGTTCCAATAGCTTCCACACGTGAGCTGCTCTTGTTTCCTGATAAGATGCATTGCTCACTTCCCACCGGTTTCCTTAGGTTTCGCATACTCTGCAAGGTATTCGAAATATGGATGTAGCACCAGAATCAATCCACCATGTATTATAATTAACATCAACCATATTATAACAAACTAATGAGATTGGTTTACCTTTCTTCACAAGCCAGTTATGAAACTTGGTGTAATCTTTCTTCATGTGTCCCTTCTTTTAACAGAAGAAACACTTGTTTTCCTTCTTGATTCCACCTTGGGGAGGTATTTTACCTTCCTCATCTTGCTTAGCTTGTTTCTGATTCTTTCCTTTGCTTTGGTCTTATGTAGCCAACATAGCACTTTCACCTATTTCCATCACCAACCTTCCCTCCTCTTGAACACACATGGTCAAAAGTTCATTAATTGACAACTTATCCTTATGTGTGTTGTAAGAGATCTTGAAGGGTCCATATTGTTGTGGAAGAGAGTTCAGTATGTAGTGCACAAGGAAAGTGTCAGACATTTCAACCTCAAAGAGTTTTCAATTGAGCCGCAATGTCCCTCATCTGCATAATGTGATCACGCACACCCCTCACACTAGTGAGCCTTAAGAATGAGAGCTTCATTATTAGGGTGCTAGCAAGTGCCTTATCTGAAGTGACAAATTGCTCATCAAGAGCCTTCAACAAGGCTTTGACATCACTATGCTGTTTGACAGTACCTCGAATGCTAGCAGAAAGTTTGGTCTTAATGAACATACACTAAGGCGATTAGATTGATCCCATAGTTCATTAACAACCAAATCATCTGTAGGGCTAGCATCGGTAATCATAGGCTTGTCTTTCCTAATAGTATAGTCAATGTCAATGCACCCTAAATGAAGGAGAACTTTTTCCTTCCATAACTTGTAACCATCGCCTTTGAGTTCGGGAATATCATTATCAGAATAATTCACAGGTTGCATATCTGCATAAATACTTGAAATTTGAGACTGATACATATAAATAATGTTTTACCAATGTAAAACATAAATGATGAATCTAGTGGCATAAAACCTACCTGTGGGTTAAAGTTTTAATTCATAAGATTCATATAGCTTTATGATAAAACTATCAAATTATGTTCCTTTTCTTAATTCCTGTGGGTAAATTAAGAAATATAATTCGATATTCCATCCTAATTAATTATATTAAATGTCATAAAATTCCTGTGGGATAAATTTATAACATTAAGTACAATCAATTACAAATAAATGTCCCTTCTATAAAATGTGATCATTAACTTAATACATAATTTAAATACTTAAAGTTGTTGTGGCTAAACTTTAAATACATAAATTATATTGACCACTTAAACATAAATAAATTAAGGAGGGTCCATAATAACTTAAAAGACCAATCTCCGAGAAAAAAATATTGATCATGACCTATCAAAATTGTCAATCGATGATTCTGTAGGATGACAAAAATTATTGTCACTTAAGAAATTATGGTCATTATTTTAATACAAAACAGTATGGTTAAATGGTCAAAATTGACCGAATAAAGTTTCTACTCAAGCATTGATTAAGTAAGAGAAAATAAAACAAATTGTCTCACTTTCAACCTAATTAGAAGGAAAAATCCATTGTTCGCTTTTATTGAAATCAAACAGTCAACAAAAGTAAGCACCCATTGATCGGTCCGAAATCCAAACCGAGAAAATATTACTACATGTCAAATGAATCTATACCGACTAATGGGATGAAATACCATATGAATAATCCAACCCTTTAAAAGAGACTCAATATGTATGTAGTCCAATAGAATGACATATGGTCATCATTCATCTTCATTAGTTGGACTCAAACAACCAGAGAGTACCCGTATAAATAAACAGTCATGTTTCAAAGCCCAAGATTCAAAACTTTATAATCATGAAATCAAAACGGCATGCAAAGTAGGGGTGTTCACGGTCCGGGTTGGTCCGGTTTTTGTCAAAATTTTAGAAAATCAGGACCGGACCAAATACTTCGGTTCTGTAAAAATTTAGGACCAGGACCGGACCAATAGATTATAGGACCGGTCCCATCGGTCCGGTTCCAATGGTCCGGTTCCGGTCCGGTTCCACCGGTTCTTCAAATTACAATATAATATAATTTTTTACAATAACAAAATCTACAAGCAAGCATATTTAAAATTAATATTTAGTTGAAGCCATTGTATATCTGGATTCTGAGGAGTATAATTTTAGTAATTGGAGAACTCTGAAATGAAAAATGGCCCATTCCTGTTGGCTTCAAGTTCTCCTGCATAAGGTAAAAAATTAATATATATATATATATATATATATATATATATATATATATATATATATATATATATATATATATATATATATTCGGTCCAGTCCGGTTCCGGTCCAGGACCGCGTATATTTTTTTCAAAACCAGGACCGGACCAAATAATCGGTTCCATAAAAATTTGGAACCAGGACCGGACCAATACTATTTTTTCGGTCCGGTTTTTACTGGTCCAGTCCGGTTCTACTGGTCCGGTCCGGTTTCTCGGATTTTTTGTACAGCCCTAATGCAAAGCATAAAATTAAGGCGGAGGCAAAAAACTTGCTCTGATACCAAATGTTAGCATAAATTAATATGCTAGACCTTAAATCAGAGGTAGGAAATGCAGCGGAAGTATAAAATTAAAATGAACTAACCTCCGGCCATTGATTCAAGCAACTATATTTAGTGCTTCTTCGCCTTGAGAACTTCTAGAGTCTCTCCCTCTTCTTGATTTGATGGTGCTAGAGAATGTATGAATTGGGATGACTCTAGGGACCCAAGGATGCCTCTATTTATAGGCTTTGTCCATCACAAAGCCAATCAATCAATCCCATAAATTATGGGATTAATTTGGACTAATTGATTCATTCCCATAATATTTCTTTGACCAATATTTTATTGGTGTAGTTATAGAAACCAAATTAATCATCATTAATGATTTGGGCCAATTAATGATATCTTTATTTTGGAATTACTTGATACCAAAGAATTTCCTTATACCAAAATAGAGAATATCTTACAAGCATTTCTAAGAGTATCAATGCAGTAGTGAGGAATTCAAAGATACGAAGTAATTCTAAAAAGGAAAAAATTTGTGATAAAAAAAAGAGTTCAGCGTAGAAAGGTGATTTCGTTTAGTGGAGCATTAATTTTAATTTTCATGCCATTCTGATGCTTTCTTGTCCAAGCATTCTTTCTATGAAAGTAAATCCTGATTCATGTCAAAGTTTCTATCGGAAAGTTTAGGGTTAGCACTGTATTTCGCTTGGTTAAATGGGATTTTACAAAAGAAAGCATTTTCATATCCCTTTAAAAGGAAGTAAAGGCGATCTATCTTAACATCTCTTTAGAACCTTCATCTGATACTAGATGATGGTTTTCAGGGTCACTATTTCCTTTTCATGTACTTTCTCTTCGGTGCTTTCCTCTCCGCTTGCAATATGAAAGTTCCTTGATTTTTTTTTTCCTATCTAAGCTGTTAATCTCTTCCATAACATCTTAAATTTTTCTGTCATCCTTCATATATTCTCAGTGGAGGACATTCCTCAAAGTGTTTTTTTTTTTCCATAATGCAGTATGCTAACAAAGCACACACACACACACATATATACTCCCTCCGTCCCACAAAAAGTTACATTTTTGTTTTGGACATGGGAATTAAGAAAATGTTTAAGTGGTGTAACTGTTGTGAGTATGAAAAGTGAAGTAGGAGAGAGAAGGTGAGGTAGGAAATAGTGAGTGGATACTTGTTGTGAGTATGCAAGTGGGACCCATTGAATACAGAATTATTTTAAAATCTCCATTTAGGAAAGTGTAATTTTTAGTGGAACAATCTTTTGGGTAAAGTTGTAACTTTTAATGGGACGGAGGGAGTATGTTGTTCTTTTTCACATTAGGCTCATGTAATATGAATTTATTATGGTTCAATTGAAAACATTTGAACTTCTTGTTCCTAATCATGCAGATGTTGAAAGGGAAATTAATGCTGTCCGACACAATCGACCTAAAGTGCTAAATATTCTGCGAGGATTTTTCTATTGGTTGGAGGTGAGCCAATTTTCTTCTAAAAGAAGTACAATTTCTCTATAAATTGCATAAACGGCTACACCATGTATGAGGTCCATCCACGAAGGAATTGCATTTACTTAATTTAAAAAGTTGGGTGGTTTTGGTTCTGACCCGTGAAAGAGTTGATATTTGAACGAGATTATGTTCATTTACTTGATACATCATCGTCAAAACCTTTAGCTTAACTAATATCTTGTCTTCCCTTCTATGGAATGGTTTTCTGGTTTTAAGTTCATTTACTTGAGCCCTGTTTTGTGAATGTGAATCACATAGTGTCATATGGGAGCTACCCCATGCCTACCCTTGTTTTTTTCATGACTCGTGAGACTAGGCCTGTTTAGATATTGAAATCCTTGTTTTGTTGCCGACCATGTGCAACCACTTTAGCTCCCCCTTTCAAACCTCTGAAAATTTCATCCCCCCGTTTGAGAATTTATTTACTCTTGATCAAGAGCAAGTCTTAAATTTTTTTGGACGTTCATTTTGGGACAGAGGGAGTACTTATTTTGTTATTTACATATTCAGTTAGTTACTATTGAAACTTGTTTGAGAAAGTTAACTTACTGGATTATGTCTGTCTACATTGCATCAGAATGTAGCCAAAGAAGGGGAATTCAAGCCGTGGTTAGATGCCTCATGTCGAGCGGTAGGATAAAAGATGAACGGACGGGGGGATTCTCTGATTGCAGGCGTTAGTTAGATTAAACACGCACCCTTTTGGTCATGAATATATAGCAGGTTTTTCTTTTCCTTTTGTCCATACCCTTTATGAATTGTAAGTCAAACTCACCTATGAAACTCTAATTTTGTATATATATATATATTCACTAACTTGAACTATGTGTTGGCATACTTTTTCAAGGACTATTGGCTTCCTTGTACCGAACCCCAATGCAGGGATTCTTCTATATCTGAAGTTGAGAAACGTTCACGTTAATAGTTGGACCAAAAATGCATCATTTTTGAAGGCTTATTATATTTTCCATTTCATTTTAAATTCAGACATTCTTTTGGTCACATTTTGCGGAGAAAGAGCTCTTATCAGTAAGACAAAGGTGCTTAATTCTTGAGCAAGCGATCATTTGTCTATGTTATTCTTTCTAATGAATGCCCAATTTTGTCATTATTTATTTTAAAGAAAAAAAAAACAATCAAATGTTCGGTATATATATACTCCCTCCGTCCCACGTGAATGTAAATCAACTTTTTGGGTGTGGAAATTAAGGAAAAGTGATGTAAGAAAGAGAAACAATCAAATGTTCGGTATATATATATATTCTTTATATATATATATATATATATATATATAAAAAAACACGGTTGGCAGACAAATCAATGTTTCTAGAGATGAGCTGACCTTATTCAAGAGAGTGACAAAGGAGAGAAAGGTTTTGGTCTTATTGTTTGTCTATATGCCTGCCTTGTATATGGCCAATGATGCTCCTTTCTTAAATTTCTAACCCTCATTTCCAATTCTTCTGTTCTTGTGCCATAAAATAACCCAGTTGCTCCTTCCTTAAGTTTCTAACTCTCACTATTTAACCATGATTGTATAAGTAATAAGTTACTTCTTTTTGTTGTTGTAAGTCATATTGATATGATACATATCATCATGTTATCATGTCACGTGTGACTCACTTTCATTACACTAGAGTTGAATGTGTAGTAATATTGTTAATAAAAGCTTTAATCTCGTGTTCCTTTTTGGAATTTAAAGAGAGTAAGCGGTGGAGTAAGTGTTTGAAAAGTGAGGTAGGAGAGAGAAAATGTGGGGTGAATAGTAAGATATTAGTGATTGTGAGTATGACGAGTGAGACATATGAATAAAAAAATATTAAATAGTTTTCATTTTGAAAGTATGTCTTTTTTTTTTAAATGAGAGACCAAAAATGGATATTTGTGTTTTTTCAAGTGAGACGGAGGAGTAGGGTTTAATTGTGGCAATGTTGTTGAAAATGTGAACCAAGTCTTAAGAGGGGGAACTTAAGACATTATCCTTTGGAGCAGAAAATGGTTACAAGTACAACACATAGACGTGGTCATTATATTTGCCCTTCATCATATTTCCCACCCTATCCTCATCTCTTCTTCAAATTATTTTTTTCTTTTTTTCTCCTACACACATCTCTCTCTTTCCCAAACTACCCTTGTACTGTTGTTTACAAACAAACATAGACCATCCATAGATAACCATATTCTTCCTTCACATACAAAACTATCAATCAAAAGTCCAAAAAAAGAGCTTAAGCATTTGCAGTAGACATGGCTCAAACAATGCTGCTCATGTCTAGTACTGCCTCAGTGACTGGCCACAGAGAACCCCTTGGGCTTGTCCAAACACTTAAGCCAAAGCCTCTCTCAAGGCTTCTCATTGCTCCAACTTCTTCTCGTTGGAATTCGACAAGATCGTCCGTTTTTCGGACTTATGCTTTGTTCAAGCCCAAAACCAAACCCGCCCCTGCAAAAAAGGTTGATTTTTTTTTTTTTAAACATGTGTTTATTGATCTTGTTGTTGGATTTGACATGAATTGATGTGAATTAATTACATGTGTAGGGAGTGGCAGCAAAGCCAAAGACAAAGTCAAAGGTAGAAGATGGAATATTTGGAACAAGCGGAGGGATTGGTTTCACCAAGGCGAATGAGCTCTTTGTTGGTCGTGTTGCCATGATTGGTTTCGCTGTGAGTTAGTTACTTTATTCCATTTCTCCATTTGATGTTTAATAGTAAAACTATTATTAACGATGACACCGTATTACAAATCAATTAAAATGACCTGAAGTAATTCTTATCTCCGAAATGAAATGGGATAATTGTCTTTCCTATCTGGTAAAATTAAGTTGTATGAATCAGTTTAGTTTAGTTGTGCAATTAAGAATTAAATAATAAGTTACACCCTCAATTCAATTAAAAGTGCTAGAAATTGCTTTTGTTGGGGTTTGTACCCATAACAAAACAAAACAGTTGTGTAAAAAACGACATTAGATGCCGACTGAGCTAGAGCTTTTTGGCACAGTATGTATAATGCACAATGAAAACATCAAATTTTAAACATGAAAGAAAAAATGTAGAGAAAAAAATCCAAATATTTAAAGCTTAATCGTTGAAAAGACTCTTCTAACACAAAACAAAACAGTGCTGAGTATTATTTTAGTGAGGGAGGGAGGCAATAATGAACGGCCAAATTGTGCATCCTAGGGTTATAAAGAGGTAGTTAGGGTCCACACAATATACAACCTTTTCAAATGCACAATTTTTAGTATTAAAATGTGCTTAAAAGAGTTCATTTTCTTAAAGAAAATGTAGCCTCTGCCAATGGATAGTTATCTTAAGAACACAAAAAAAATAGTTGGAAAATATCAGGTTAAAAGGAAATATTAATGTTTGTTTTTTCAGGCATCATTGTTGGGAGAAGCAATTACAGGAAAGGGTATCCTACAACAATTGAACTTGGAAACAGGAATTCCAATTTATGAGGCAGAGCCACTTCTTCTCTTCTTCATCCTCTTCACACTCCTTGGAGCTATTGGAGCTTTGGGTGATCGTGGTAAATTCGTCGACGAAGCTACCGGACTTGATAAGGCTGTCATTGCTCCCGGAAAAGGATTCCGCTCAGCTTTGGGTCTTAGCGAAGGAGGTACCTATACACACATACACACATACATATATATACCTATATGTCAAATGAGTGTAGACAAAAAACAAAAACTTATAAGCTCAATGCTTGGGCACAAAAGAGTCACAAAATTTTGATCAGAATTTCCTTTGTGGCAAGAACTAAGTGGAATACTTGGGTCTTAGCGGAGGAGGTACCTATGCACACATGCACTCACACATATACACACACGTACGACAAAATGTCAAATGCATGCATCACGGAAAAAAAAAGAGCAACGCTTCTGGCAAAAAAAAAACTGACATTTTTATGCCCGAAACATTATTCAAAGAATAATACTCCCTCCGTCCCAAAACATTGTAGGGCCTCTATTTGGATTCACAAAGGCGAACGAGCTATTTGTAGGAAGGTTGGCGCAACTTGGAATAGCATTCTCTTTAATAGGAGAAATCATAACAGGAAAAGGAGCATTGGCACAGCTAAACATTGAGACAGGTCTTCCAATAGGTGAGATCGAACCGCTTGTCTTGTTCAACGTTGCTTTCTTCTTCATCGCAGCTTTGAATCCCGGTACTGGCAAATTTGTTACTGACGACGAAGAGGACTAGAAAAACTGTGTGTGTTTGTGTGTGTGTGTGTTTATGTGTTGAGCTTGTAAGGATATTGGCCTTATGGCCTAGTACGTAGTTTACTTCGTGTAAAAGAATATTAGTGCCTAATGTTACTTCTCTCTATTCAAAATTGTGTGTCCGTGTGTTTTCTCTTGATTAAGGTTTGGTGGAGAAAATGGGTGTATTTAAAAAATAGCCTTTAAAATTGGGACGGAAAATTATTTTAACAAATAAAATAAGTCGAGGCACGAGTTTGACTCTTTTTTCGTAAGACAATATTGCCCCGTATACAAGTGCTTACGGTTCCGGCAATTGTCCTCAAGATACGACGATTTTCAGAATTTCAGAATGCAGCACAACAAATCTGAAATTATCGGGTGAACTACTGAATACGTGGGATTTTTTTGGACTTGGATGCAAATGTTAAGAATGCAAGGATGCTTTGAGAATACTAGAATGCTTGAAGATTTTTTTTTGGATGGAATGAAATGAGGAGGAGGGGGTCTATTTATACTTGTTGAAGAGAAGGGGTGTCTATCGGGAATAGACACTAATAGCATCCGGTGAAATCTCCACCATTGGATCAGATTTGGATGAATGACTGAGATATGATGGGTCAACCCATCCAGCCGACCCGCCTATATGAAGGGTCGCGGGTCGCCCTCCCTCTTCTGCCCACAGAACCTTCTAGAATCATTCGAATCTGCCAAACGAGTTGAAGCCCATGCGCCCCAACCAGACGGGCTACAAGGCCCACTCGCCCAAGCCCATTTGCCGATCTGCCCCTTACCCAACGAACTAGCCCAGCCCAATACCCTCTAGCCCAGCCGAGCCATCCCAACCCAAGCTAACCAAACCAGAGCTGCCCCATTGCCCGAACCAACCCACTTGGACCACCACCGAGTCGAAATTTCTCAAAACTTTAAGGCTCCTCAGCTCCCAGCGACCGATGCGTACGTGCAAAGTGCTTCTCTAAAGCGCCCAATGTGGTCTGCAGGTGTGGATGGTGCGAAGCACCATCTCTATGGCTAGTTGGATTTTGGGCTAGTCAAGGCTAGTCCAATGGGCTAAGATAGTAATTGATTACCAACTCCTTGGATGCTCACATTAATAAGATGGAATAAATTCCCTTTCTTAGCAATGTGTGATATGACTTTTTCATTTCAATCTCTCTTCAACAACAACACTAAGTTGCACACTTTATTAATTAATTTCTCATTCACTCGAAATTGGTTTTGAGAAAATAAGTATACCATTTTAATCTACACTAAATGTAGATTAATAATTTGCAACTTAATTCTATTTTTATAAAATAGAATCTTCGAGAAACTTGGTCAAATATTGGTCAAACACCAATATTTACTACCAATTTCCAACAATTCCCCACATGAATGAAATTAATGCATGTATACACTTAAGAAAATCCCGACGAACTGTTACCGCATCGGGGTAGGTAGCTTTCGGCTTTGAACCATCCCTAGTAAGATGCTATCGGATTTACTTGTTGCTCAGTGAACGCGATGTCTTGAACTAGTCAGCGTTTTGTGTAAACCAAGACAATAACATTTACACGATAACAATTCTGATATCTTTCGTTCTCACGTTGTATCCAATTCGGCCCTGGACCATATCTTGGATTCATAAGTGTTCTCTATTAGGCCAAACTTCTTTACTTATATAGGTGCTCTCTTATAAGGAGTAACCTGCTATACTCCACCTTTTTCAAGGTATAGGAATCATTAAAAGCTTTTAAGCTTACCCTCACCACATGTCAGCAGGGTTTCTGCACTTGGGCAGCTTCTGAGAATGGGTTTTAAAGAGTTCCAAGTGCGCTACTAGAATATCCATAACTTCGTTGTCTCATTGAACCAAGTTCGTGAGATCTCCACTCATCATGGTTGAGTTACCGCTATAGACTTCTTTTTTTGTGTGGATTTTAACCCTATTCCCCTTACTGCACAGTACATTTGATCTCTATTAATTCCTTTCGTAAACGGATTCGCTATATTTTCTTTTGACTTTACATAGTCAATTGAAACTATTCCATTAGAGATCAATTGTCTTACTGTATTATGCCTCCTTCATATGTGTCGCGACTTTCCGTTGTACATACAACTTTAGCTCTTCCAATAGCTGATATACTGTCACAATGTACCAAGACATGAGGCACTGGCTTATTCCAACACGGAATATCCTCTAGGAAATTTCTAAGCCATTCGGCTTCTTCTCCAGCCTTATCTAAGGCAATAAACTCGGATTCCATTGTGGAACGGGCTATACACGTCTGTTTAGAGGATTTCCAAGATACGGCTCCTCCACCAATGGTAAATACATACCCACTTGTGGAATTTGAGTATTTCGTGTCTGATATCCAGTTTGCATCACTGTATCCTTCCAATACAGCTGGATATCTTGTATAATGTAATCCATGGCTTATGGTATGCTTTAAATACCTAAGAACTCTTGTTAGTGCTGTCCAATGATCTTTACTTGGATTACTCGTGAATCAGCTCAGTTTGCTAACTGAGTATGCTATGTCCAGTTGAGTACAATTTGTCAAGTACATCAAACTACCAATGACTCTAGCATAATTCAATTGTGATACTGGGTCACCTGTATTTTTAGCTAAATGTAGACTTAGATCTACCAGGGTATTAGCCGGAGGTAAATCGAATGCTTTGAATTTCTTAAGCACATTCTTGATGTAGTGAGATTGTGATAAGACAATTCCGTCATCTGTCCTAGAGATCTTTATCCCTAGAATAACATTTGATTGACCCAGATCTTTCATGCCAAAGGTTTTCTTTAACATGTTCTTGGTTTTCATGATTGCATCATGATTACTACCAATGATTAACATGTCATCCACGTATAGATATACTATCACATATTCAATGGGTGTGCCCTTAATGTATACACATTTGTCACACTCATTTATTTTGAACCCGTTTAACAACATGGTTCGGTCAAACTTCTCGTGCCATTGTTTCGGTGCTTGTTTATGACCGTACAATGATTTGACAAGTTTACACACCTTTTGTTCTTGTCCACGTGCAACGAACCCTTCAGGTTGTTGAAATTTCTTCATCTAATTCTCAATTTAGAAAGGCTGTTTTCACATCCATTTGATGTATCTTAAGGTTATGCAACGCGAAAATAGCAATGCGAACACGAATGTATGTGATCCTTGTCACAGGAGAATATGTATCGAAGAAATTGTATCCTTCCTTTTTGAACCCTTGAGCCACCAACCTAGCTTTGTACTTGTCAATAGTCCCATCAGATTTATACTTCTTTTTAAGTATCCATTTGCAATCTAACGGTTTGCATCCCGGAGGAAGATCTACTATCTCCCATGTATGATTTTGCATGATGGACTCAATTTCACTATTGATAGCTTCCTTCCAGAAAGGAGCTTATGGACTAGATAAAGCTTCTTGCAATGTCCTTGGTTCATCATCTAACATGTAAGTTAGAAAATCAGGACCAAAGGTCTTAGCTACCTTTGTCCTTTTACTTCACCTTGGTTCTTCATCTTCTTGAGATGAACCAATAGCTGTATCATAAGTTCTTTTATTTGAACTTTCCTCATTCTTTTCCTTACATGGAAAATTAGTTTCAAAGAATACTGTATTCCTTGATTCTATAGTCATTCCTGCTGTTATATCAAGAATTTCAGACTTGTGCACCAAGAATCTATATGCACTGCTATTGTTTTCATATCCAATGAAAACACAATAAATTGTTTTGGGTCCTATCCTTACCTGTTTAGGTTTAGTTATTTCTACCTTTGCTAGGCACCCCCACACTTTAAGATAATTGTAGGAAGGCGGCCTTCCTTTCCATAATACTTATGGAGTTTTATCTTTATTCTTGTGTGGTAACTTGTTAAGAATGTGGTTAGCCGAAAGGATTGCTTCCCCCCACATAACTGATCAACATTGTGTTCATCATCTCCTTAAGAGTTCTGTTTTTCCTTTCAGCGATTCCATTTGATTGAGGTGTGTAAGGAACAGTCGTTTGGTGGATAATGCCAGCATCCCGACAGATATCTTCAAACGGAGCTACATACTCTCCACCTCTATCACTACGAATCTTCTTAATTGTTAAATTAAGTTGATTCTCAACCTCATTCTTATATCCCTTGAAAGCTTCTAAATCTTCATCTTTACTTCTCAAAAAATACACATGACAATATTTAGTGCAATCGTCAATGAACGTTATAAAGTACTTCTTTCCACCTCTAGTTTGAAAAAGTTTTAAATCACAGATGTCCGTATGGACTAACTCTAGAGGGTTAGTACTTCTTTCGACAATGGGGAAGAGTGTCTTCATCATTTTAGCTTCCACACAGATTTCACACTTATTTCCTGAATTAAATTTCATTTTAGGAAGTAAATTTAAATTTACTAGCCTACGTAATGAATTTAAATTCACATGTCCTAATCTATCATGCCATAAATTAGAACACTCAGTCAAATAAGCAACAACATCTTTATTCTTCGCCTCAGGGCGGAACACGTTCATTACATTCATTTTAAAGAGTCCTTTGTCAAGGTACCCTTTACCAACAAATTGGCCCATTTTGGTCATTATAAATTTATCGAACTCAAACACTAGCCTAAACCCGGCCTTGTTTAACAACGGGCCGGAGACTAAGTTCTTACGGATATCTGGGACATGCAGTACATCCACTAAGGTGAGTTCCTTGCCAGATGTCATTTTCAGCACCACCTTGCCGAGTCCAACCACGTTTGAAGTTGCAGAATTTCCCATGTACAACTTTCTTCCACTACAGGGGACATAAGATGAGAAACTCTCTCTATCAGCGCAGATGTGGTGCGTTGCTCCGGTATCGATCCACCATTCCCTTGGGTTATCGTCCAATTTTTCTAGATTGGCTTCAAACACCACGGCGGTCAAGTCAAGCTCCGACAGGTCTATTGGGACTGTCCTGTCTTCCACCACATTTTCTTGGGGTTGATTTCCATTCTGGTTGTTTGTTCTAGGATGTTGACAGTCTCTATCCTTGTGTCCAGGCTTGCCACAGTTGTAGCAACCCCCTTTGAGCTTCTTGGCATTTGCGTTCCCCTTTCTAGCATTTCCAGAAGGCTTCTCTTCTTGCTAGTACTTGCTTCAGCCAAGTTCACTTTTGCCTCTACGGTAGCACTCTTGTTCGTCTTGACTTCGGACTTTCGGTTGTCTTCCTCGATCCTTAGTCTCACGATCAAGTCCTCGAGCCTCATTTCCTTTCTCTTGTGCTTGAGGTACATCTTGAAATCTTTCCACAGAGGCGGTAGCTTCTCTATTATAGCAGCTACTTGGAAAGATTCCCCGAGTTGCATTCCTTCTACAATGATATCAGCAATGATCAATTGCAACTCATGTAATTGATCCATTACCGTTCGGGATCAACCATCTTGAAGTCGAGGAATCGGCCGACAATAAATTTCTTAGTGCCGGCGTCTTTCGTCTTATACTTCTTTTCAAGAGATTCCCAAAGGTCTCTTGCAGTCTTTATGCCAGAGTACACGTTGTACAAGGCATCATCTAACCCATTGAGAATATAATTGTGACATAGGAAATCACTATGATTCCATGCGTCCAATGCTATTCTCGCCTGTGGGTCACCATCGTCTTCGGGAACTGTTGGTGGCAATTCCCGCAAGAAGCGCGCCAAACTGAGGGTAGTTAGGTAAAAAACATCTTCTGCTGCCACCTTTTAAAATCGGAACCGGTGAATTTCACCGGTTTTTCAGCATGGGCATGGACATGGGCGGCAGGAGTAGAAGCGGGAGTAGGAGCGGAAGGAGCGCCAGATCCTGAACCAGGGTTAGAAGTAGGAGCAGAGGATTTTTCGGATGCCATTCTTCAAATACACGAATATTGTCTTACGATTGTTGGAGAAAATGGGTGTATTTAAAAAATAGCCTTTAAAATTGGGACGGAAAATTATTTTAACAAATAAAATAAGTCGAGGCAAGAGTTTGACTCTTTTTCCATAAGACAATATTGCCCCGTATACAAGTGCTTACCGTTCTCGACAATTGTCCCCAAGATACAACGACTTTCGGAATTTCAGAATGCAGCACAACAAATCTGAAATTATTGGGTGAACTACTGAATACTCGGGATTTTCTTGGACTTGGATGCAAAGGCTAAGAATGCAAGGATGCTTTGAGAATACTAGAATGCTTGAAGATTTTTTTGGATGGAATGAAATGAGGAGGAGGGGGTCTCTTTATACTTGTTGAAGAGATGGGGTGTCTATTGGGAATAGGCACTAATAGCATCCGGTGGAATCTCCACCATTGGATCATGTAAGTGCAGCTTGATGGTGTTACCATAAGTGCTGCTAACACTCTCTAAGTGTTGTCAGACGTAGGTGTTAACAAAAGTAGTGATAGCACTTTTAAGGTTTTACCCAACACGTCTGACTTTATTAGTTGAACATTTCTTACATAGGTTATATTGAATATTTGTATAATCTATACTTGCAAAATATATGTGTGGTTAGTACAATGTACAGGTAAATGACCATGAGAAGTTAGAGCTACAAAAGTGGTGGAACGAGTCAAGAGGAGAATTATGCATAAATGGAGATTTATACGCAGATTAAAAGCCATGGAGAACAACCGCACGACTGCCTACGTATCTCTAAGAGAGAATCAGACCAAATGTAATTCGACTCCAAAACACTAAAAATGTTATTTTAGGTATTTTGAAAAGCATTTTTGAAAATTGAAGAGGGATTTTTTTTGAAAAGGTAAAATCATACTGAGGAATCAAAGACTTGACCCAATTCTGAAGATACCTAACAACTAAAGGAGGACACGTAGGAAGACTTGTTCAACGCTGAGATTGATGGACAAATAAGAGAGTACAACAAAGGAGAGCTCATGGGTACAAGGAGTTAATGCTAAGGACTTGGGCACTAAGCAAGATGGTTTCTACATTCAAGGGAATTGACCAAGTCTTTAGCTCAACAAACCCAACAACATCTCCACTCCATCCAATCCAGTTCAAGGCTGTTAAATCAAGAGTAGCCTCCAAGTATTTGAAGGTTATAAATAACAAGGGTATATACAAGCACAATATGTCGAGCATCACACACACACTTACACAAGAAAAGATCAATTACTCCTCGGCTCTTTATGTTCTCCCTTCCATAAATTATTTCCACCTTCAACGTCTTGGGACTTGATTGTGTCGTGGCTAGGATAGAACTTCGTGATTGATCTTAGTTCCTAGTTCTTACATTGATATATAAATAGGGAACAACTTCGGCTTTGTAATCATCTCATATGGTGAATATAAAGTCTTCGCCGTTTAGGCATCCTCAAGATATATATTTATATAACTTTAGATAAATTAATTCTTGTGTTTATTATATTCCGCTGCAAAACTGTTGTGTTTACAAACTGTTTGCTTTGTTTTACATACGATTTTTATACTCTGTTAAGTGTGTTACCGTAAGTGTTATCAGTTGTGATATCAACCTTTTTTATAACACTTGCAAACTAGCCATCGACAATTTCAATTGGTATCAAAGCATTGCTCGCTTGACATGCTAAGTGCTTGATCCAGTTGTCATGGCGTATGATCCGGCTAATCATAACCAAAAGAGACTTCCTGTTCTCGATGGATCGAATTATGCTTATTGGAGAATCCGCCTTCGCTATCATATCAAATCAATTGATTTTAGGGCTTGCCGATCAATTATTAATGGGTATTCTCTGCCAATGTTGCCCCCAAATGAGGATGGTGATGTTCAAGTCAAACCAGAATTCGAGTGGACCAACGAAGAGAATAGCTTAGCTAGTTTCAATGAGAAGGCACTTAACGCCATTTATGAGTGGGTTGACATTCATATTTTTAAACTTATTCAAAACACTCCCATGGCTAAGGAAGCTTGGGATATTTTGCAAAGGTTTTGTGAAGGTGATGGTAGTGTGCGTGAAACTAAGCTTAGAAGGCTTACTAGCAAGTTTGAAAGGTTAAGGATGGGTGAACATGAAAATATTTCATCATATTTTGAAAATTTGTTTGACCTTGCAAATGAATGTCAAGTTTTAGATGAACCTTTCACAAACAAACAACTTGTTTCAAAAGCCATTAGAACCCTCCCTGAACATTTCAATATGAAAATTTCATCTATTGAAGGAGTTCACAATCTTTCTACTATGGATTTCAATACTTTAATGAGTATTTTAAAAACTTTTGATCTAAACCTTGCCGAACAGAGTGAAGCCACTAAGGGCAAGAATATAGCTTTGAAAATTCATTCCTCAGATTTTAAAAAAGGTGAGGATGAAGAGCTTTTTGAAGAATTGGATGAAATGCTAGTGTTGCTTTACTTGCTAAAAAATATAACTCTATGGTTAGAATTTTAATTAAGAAAATGTGTAGGTAAAAGTGAAGGAATAACAAACCAAAGTGTATGATTCGATGCCAAAAAGGTCATTTCCATCTTCTCAAAAGTCCAATCCAATAAGAAGGGCATCTTCTGACCAGTCAAGGTCTGATCTCAAGTACATTGATTCAATTCAATGTCATGCCTGTTCTGGATGGGGACACTATTCAAACGAGTGTGCAAATACTTTAAGGAAGATGGGAATGAACTTGTGGGTGTACCTAAGTGATAATAAAGAAGAGGGAACAACCCAAGATGAAGAACATGAATTGACAGCAATGTTGGTCATGGTATGTGACACAGATACTGGAAGTGTTACCACTAGTGTTACCAAATCTCTGGTAACACCTGAGACCACACTCAGCAGGTATAACAACTTCAGTGTTTCTCATTCTATTTGCTTCATGGGTTCAACTAACCTTGATACAGGAAACTCTCAAGAGGATGAGCTAAACAAGGATGAGCTTCTTGTCGAATGGAAAAAGGAGTACAAGAAGGCGACATTCTTAGCCAAGGAAAATCATGAGCTGAAGGAAAGCTTGACTAAGCTGGAGGTCTAACTCACCAAGAAGGATGCCATGTTGGATAAAGTCAAGGCCAAATTGTTTCTTGCCGAGACCACATTTAAGAAACTCAACACAGGATCTTCCAAACTGGATGAGATCCTCAATTTGAGTAACCCTCTCAAAGTAGGTATTGGTTTTCAAGAATCTTTAAATAGTATTGCTTCTACTTTAAATATTAATGAATGTGAAACATGTTTTGTTAAAGAACGTGGTTCTGATAAAAATGTTTGCATTTCTGACTCTTCTGACACTGCTAAAGTGTGCAAATATTGTCACACTACTGGACATTTTAAAAATAAGTGTCAAGCTTTTTTAAAGAAAAAATCCAGTTCCACAGTGTTACCAGAAGTGTTGTCTACTACTTCAAACAACACTTCAGATAACACTGTCTGTCAGAAAGTCAAAAATTCAAAGAAGAAAACGTGGAAACCCAAAGCTAATCTAAGATGTGATGTAGTGTATACTGCTTTGAAAACAAATGTAGAAGGATCATGGTATTTTGACAGTGGTTGTTCACGTCATATGATGGGAACAAAGTCGTTCTTAAATGTCAATGAATATATGCATGGGGGTAGTGTTACATATGGTGGTGGTAGTAAGAGTACAATTATTGGGAAAGGGACACTTAATGTTCCTGGTTTCCCCACCTTAAAAAATGTCTTGCATGTTGATGGTCTAGTTTCTAACTTGATTAGTATTAGTCAACTTTGTGATGTCAGAAAGTCAAAGATTTATTTTCTTTTTGGTCCATCCCATCTTAATAAACCGTACTACCCAAAATGACAAAGAATTTTCACTATTCCTCTCACTCATTCTCTCTCCTACTTTACGTTTATACTTATAATACCAATCAACTTAATTACTATTTTTCTCACTCATTCCTTCTCCTACTTTATATTTAATACTCACAATACCTCTCTATTACCTCACTTTTCTTTAATTACAGTGCTCAAAAAATTAATCTAATTTGAAGTGAGAGAGGAAATATATAGAGAAGCAGTAGCATATGTTTGCCATAATAGACATAATACATTAACGAACACGCATGTGCAACAATGATCATTCCTCAAAATATATGAAATTGTTTCATGCACAAACTAGCGAGGGAAAGTTAAATATGATAGAAATAATCCTACATCAATCCAATCTCCTTCCTAAACTTGTGCTCCAAGTTATTCCTCTTGTAAATTGTTACCTAAATTAGTCTTTGATTTGTACACAAATAACTTCTCTTAAACATGTATATACAGGCAGGCACTGGCGAAGGCACCTTAAAGGGCAGGGGATCATCTGACCCCCATGATATGTAAAAATAAAAATAAAAATACTAGTGATTAGTTTTCATTTTTGTTGCAAATATAGGCCTAAATTATAAGTAACCTACCATTTGACCCCCTTCTCCCTAAATAAAATTTTCAATATATTTTAAATTTGACCCCCTTTTTAAAGGAAAAAAATATATGAATATTTTTACCCCTTCTCCCAATATTCTGGCTTCCCCACTGATACATGACCATACTAGGTCAATAAAGGGTTGAGAGGTTTATTCGATTATTCAATATGTTCTCCGTGGTGTCAAGAGCATAAAAGATCTAAAGTTTTTTTTCCTCCTCCATGGCGGCAGAGAGTTTTCGTCTTCCAAATTTGTCCGAACCAACCAAACCGCTTGTTATTGTCTCCCTTACTCACACCCTCAAACTCACAGAAATTGTCAATGACCCTACTGAAAACAAGTGTTATCTAAATTGCTTGATAACACAAATGATAACACAGACAAACAACACACAAAAACAGTTTGTAAATAGAGTTTGCAGCGGAATAAAAAGACACAAGAGATATTTTTCTCAAGTTATATAAAACTATAGCAATTATACCCAATGGAACAAAATGAAAACAATGTACGAAATCCTAGCCTTGCCAAAACATATTCAAATACGAAGTATTTGAATTTGGAAAATAGTGTATGGGGAGGAAGAGTCTATTAGAACCAATAAGTAATTTGTCTCTTGTGCTTGAATGTGTGCAAATGTTCAACCTATCATCAAATGTCCACAACATTGCATATTTATAGTCTTCATTACTTGAAGACTACTCAAAGAGGACAAACCAAGTTGTCTTGGGTGAGTGGGGAGAGTTGTCGAGCTACACTTCTCAATTTGAGCCAAGAAAGAGTCTACCCCCATGTTTGTAGCAACCGCAAACTTGGAGGCCAAGTCCATGCTCCAACCTCTTGTACTCTCTCACATTTCCAGCCTTGTACTCTTCTTGATACAACAACAAGTTCCTATGACCAAGTCCACAACGTGTTGTTGATTATTTACACGTTTTTGACCTTTCCAAAGTTATGCATAAAGTGCCATTTATGCGTAACTTTTTTTCAACCAATTCCACTTTTCTAGCTCTTCAATCCACCTTAGTTTAGCCTGAAATTTGGACTTACAAATACATATGTAGCAGATAATATATACACACCATGATAAAATTATTTATGAAAAGAAATGAGCAACTATTTAAAAATTCCTCGTCGGGTAGCACATTGGGTAACACAGGAGGTTCAGTGATAATACTTGCGGTAACACACAAGTTTACACTAACAATCTCCCCATTAGTTGTGCATTTCTTCCAAAAACTTCTAAGTGCTGGTACCTGCAAAACTTTGTTAGCCACAAACAATATAACTAAGCATCTACTCAAAGATTAACTCCCCCTTAATCATGGAGTCAACCGAAAACCAACGTTTATCTAAAGAAACTAATTATTTAAAACCAATTGGTTAAAAACCAAGTTTTTAAAAACTAGCAATAAACCATAGTTTATCAAAAACCATAAAACATTATTCAAACAAATAAAACCATCACCTATAGTATTAAGTTTTAAACAAATCAAGAGTTTAAAAACACTAAAATAAGAATTGTTCAACAACCACAAAATGAGAAATTGTTCAACTTCAACCATGAAAGGCAATAACCAATAAGTGGCAACATTAACCTTCAGAAAGTAGAAACATTAACCTTCATCTTCATTCTCCTCTTCTTGTTCTTGTTCTTGTTCTTATTCTTCTTCATCATCTTCTCCAGCATCCTTAGTAACACATGTGGTAACATCAGCAGCAACACTTGGACAAACACCAGCACTATCTCCCCTGTTTGGGAAGAAATTTGATTGATGAATTCTATAGTATCATCCTTGAGCTTAGTCCATCCATTAACGAACTCCCCAATAGTGGCCACATGTTTATGCAGAAAGTCGTGAACAGATGCAGCTAGCACACTCGCTGCATCTGTACCTGAGAAGTCACCTGGAGTAACACTAGGAGTAACATCAGGAAGAACACCAGAAGTAACACCCTGCCTTGTTAGCACAACACCAGACTCAACATCTTTAGACTTGTCCCACAGAAGATAACCTGTATACCTTATACCCCTTTTCCTTAATTGAGGATCAACCGTGTAATAGTCTAGTCAAGTGGTTTATGCATCTAAAGCCTCTACAGGAAGGTATTTGGACAACAACACTTGGAAAATAAAAGAAGGATAAGGGAAAAATGCACTTTTGTCCTTCCTACCCCACGAAGCCAAGTGTTTAAACACTAATCTCCCAAGGTTCAATCTTTATTTCTTCCCCAATTTATAAAAAAACTCTAGCTTTCTCTAGAGTAACGTATTGCTCATTTGTAGTGGGAAGCCAATTGTTGATGCACAATTTGTGTAAAATAAAGTAGAGGGAGGTAAGGCGTGAGGCAAGGAAGTGTTCATTAGGTTTGGAAGGCCACTCTTGCACCACATTGTCGGAGATAAATTTAGCAATCACATTCCTATGTACAGACACTATCATCATCATGGTTGGGCAAGCCTAGAGCTTTATTAATCAAGGCAGGAGTAAAAGAATAAATCCTACTCGTTATCTTTCTCGGGGCACTCGGTCTTACGTTTTACTGCCGGGGGTAATTTTGATGAAAGATACGGGATCTCGTTATCTTTCTCGGGTCACTCGGTCTTACGTTTGACTGCCGGGAAGATTTTGATGAAAGATACGGGATCCGTTATCTTTCTCGGGGCACTCGGTCTTACGTTTTACTGCCGGGGGTAATTTTGATGAAAGATACGGGATCTCGTTATCTTTCTCAGGTCACTCGGTCTTACGTTTGACTGCCGGGAAGATTTTGATGAAAGATACGGGATCCGTTATCTTTCTCGGGGCACTCGGTCTTACGTTTCTTTGCTTAGGGAAGATTTTGATGAAAGATACGGGATCCGTTATCTTTCTCGGGGGCACTCGGTCTTACGTTTCTTTGCTTAGGGGAAGATTTTGATGAAAGATACGGGATCTCGTTATCTTTCTCGGGGCACTCGGTCTTACGTTTCTTGCTTAGGGAAGATTTTGATGAAAGATACGGGATCTCGTTATCTTTCTCGGGGCACTCGGTCTTACGTTTTCTTTGCCGGGAAGGATTTTGATGACAAAGGGCTGACTTTGGTTAACTTTGTTAACTCTGTCAAGTTAAGGGAATTTGAATTGCGGAGTCCTGAAATTTTAGGGGGCAAAAGGGTCATTTTGACCCTTGCAATCCTATCCGCGCGGATAGGAGCTGAAAGTCAGGGGTATTAATTAGGGCCAACGCCCTTTTCTTCTTCCCCATTCAGTTTTTGAAATTGTCTGCAATTACGAGAGAGAAAGAGAGAACCGAGGAAGGAAGCCATTTTTGGCCAAAAAATCTTCAAAAATCCTCCGTTTTCTTCGATTTTTTGAGCAATGGAACACGGGGAAGGCGCTTTTCAAGGCCAAGGACGTGGCCCGGTGGCGGAGAGACGATTGGAGCTCGTCCGGATGAGGAGGCATTATACTCTTTCGCAATCGGTTGAGGAGGAGCATTACCCCGATGCTTGGCAACATTGGGCTTCGGATTCGAATCTCCGAACGGTATACTTTGAAACCCTTTGATCCCTTTGTTGATTTCTTGTTTGAAATTTGAATTTTAGGTGATTTTTGAAATTTTTTTTTTTTGAAATTGAATATTGATGTTCTTGGCTTTGAATCTTGATTTTGATGCTTTGCATGTTGTAATGAGTATATGAGTAACCCAAAATGTGCACTTTGCTTGGAAAAAGAATTGGCATTTTTGCCACATTTTTTTTTTCAATTCGAAAATTACATGTGAAAATTCGAAGAATTGTGATTTTTTTTTTTGAATATTGCATGTCGATGATGATTTTTTTTTTTTTGAAATTGAATTTTGATATTGATGAATGATGATGCAATGCATGCATTTTGTTTGGAAGGAATGGGCATTTTGCCAATATGAGATGTATGTATGTTTAGGATTTTTTTTTTGAAAAGTGGGACGGATTTTTCCTCCCGTTGCATGTAAGATGGATGATATGCATGTATGCATTTTTTTTTTGTTGAAAATGGGACGGAGTTTTTACTTCCGTAGGAATGCATCTTTTTTTTTGATGAATGCATTGGGACTTGCTGAAAATTGTTTTCTTTCATGCGAGAAAAATGGGGCTATGCTCATTGTATGCTGTTATGCTGTCGAATTTTTTTTTTGTAAATGCAATCTTTTTGACATTTTCTTTTTTTCTTTTTTTTTTAGGGCGGAAACCGTTTTGTGACGGAGCAGCTGAACAAGATGAAGACTCGAGGATCGGTGGAGTCTGTGATTGACTTGTGGGATCGGCTTCCGGATGCGGGCCGAGGAGCTTTGCCGAGTCAGAGACAGTTGTTGTCGAGACGGGGCTCGGGAGTTCGTCGAGTGCTTGAGGGGGCGGTCAAGTTCCCTAAGAGCAAGGGCTTGATGTTTGCTCAAGGCGCAGCCTTTGGTGGGACGCGACCCACACCTTCCACTTCTTACGGGGCGAGGCTACGATTACGCCCTCCGACTATGCTTTGCGATTACGGGCTGTCCTTTAATGGACGCGGCATTGAGTGGCGGGATGGCTACGGCGATGCCGATCTGCGAGCTCTTCGGGATTTTCCCTATTCCCAAAAAGGGGATGGGGATGGAGTATGCCGTGGTCTACGGCAAGATTGTGGAGACCATTGCGAGCTATGAGGTGGGGAGGAGAGGATAGGCGCCGTCAGTTTCCGAGGGCCTTCTTGTGGTTTGCCTTTTCGAGCACCCTCTTTGGGCATGCTTTGAGGGACGGCGGTCTTTGCCTTCTTGAGGTCCTTGGAGGACATGGAGACGGCGGAGATGTCTCGTGGGGAGAGGCGGGGCGCGAGCTTTATTTTGCTCTTGATAGGTACGGCGGAAGAGGCTGTGAGCTCTTTGTCTTGCTTCGAGTTTGCCACTGGAGGTATAAGCTCTCTTTTTGCTTTCCCTCTCTTCTTTTGAGCACACACTTTTATTTGCACTGGATTGATTGGATTTTTACCTTTCGCGGTATGGGCGTTGGAGTTTTTCCACGTCACGGTGTGGCGGCGGCGGCGGACTACGTCGGGCGTATCCGGTCATGCGGTCTTGGTCCAAGCATGCCCGGGAGAAGATAAGCTCCGGGCGTACGACTCTCGAGTACGCGGATTGCCTTCCTTTGACGGAGGCCGAGACGGATGAGGGGATGATATTCTTCCCACAGGATCGCTTTGAGGTAGCGCAGTGAAGGGCGCGAGATGCGGGACGGTGCGGCGGAGGATTTTGAGGGTCGACTGCGATGCATATTATGCGGGAGAGAGGGTGACGCGCCGGCATGGCGTGAACTCGCCTTTGAGGACACCGGTGGAGCCTCCCGCCGATATGATGCACCCGAGCGATCGGTCCGTGACTGGGATGATTACCGAGCGAGTCGGCACTTCTCGGACTTCGTGGCGATTGAGCCGTATGCGACCTTTGTTTTGAGGAGGCCGAGGATGCCTCGGGTTACGGATAGGGAGGGGCTTGGGATCCCGCGGTACCCTCGGACGGATTTTTCCTATATCCCGGGATGGGGTCCGATTGAGGGTGCGAATCCCTCGGCCGAGCGACTTCCACGAGCTTTCCGGCCTCGTCCAGGGTATGAAGGTATGGCTTCACCTTTTCCCCTTCTTTTCTTTCCTTTGTTTCATCATCTTTAGCATCATCTCTTTTTTGACGCTTTTGCTTTTGTGCGGTTTTCGGAGGTGGTCGTCGAAGGCGACGAAGCAAGTGATCGGGGCAAGAGATTCATCGGGAGGATGGTCGCTTGCGGGGCTCCTCGAGCTAGAGCGAGGCGACCACGGCGGCGCACATCGGACGGGAGGCTTCCCTATTCGCTCGGAGACTTCTTCGAGAGACTCCTTTGTCTCCTCTCCTTGATCCTCGCGCGGTGCGCCTTCGGATCACGTCATTCTCGGGGATCCACACGGGCGGGGACACGTTTGGCGGCATGGCGGGTCGTGCCCCGTACGTGCGAGTCCGACGCCTTCGCCTTCGGATACGACTTTTCGCGGATCTCGGCTTACCCTATCGAGTGTGCGGTTGGTCTGATGAGCCTCTTTCCCGGAGACGAGGGACGATTCCGAGCCCGAGATTTTCAGGGGCTCCTGAGGAGGCGGGCCCGAGTCGCAAGAGGGCGGGGGGAGACATCTGCTACCGGAGACTCCGATTGATTTTTTTTTTTTTTGAGATTTAGATTTGTACAGATTATGCACATTTTTTTGGATGTAATAATTTAGGATTTTATCTATGTTTGTTTGTTTTTTTTATGCACACTCTTTTTTTTTGGAATGTAATAATTTAGGATTTTATTTTATGTTTGTTTTTTTTTTTTTATGCACACTCTCTTTTTTTTTTGGAATGTAATAATTTAGGATTTTATTTTATGAATGCAATGCAATATGAATGCGGTGTCGCATGAGCCTTGGTTTTTTTTTTTTTTTTTTTTTGCAAGGGTGTTTGTTTATGGGTGGTTTGGGGAGGGTTTTTGCACAAGTTTCGAGCAACGGGACGGAATATTCCTCTTTTGGTGTAGCGGCTTGAGGTTGCGGATTTTTTACAGTGGAAAGCAATCATGTCCGCGCGGATGGGGTCTTTGCATCGACATTGTCCTTTAATTTTGGTCCGAGACACAGTCTTGCTTTATTTCAAATTTAAATATCCTCTTCAACCTCCGAGTCCCAACTGACCATTTTCGGGGAGAAAGAGAAAAACCATGGAAATGGCCAAAAATTCTCCAAAATTGTCCAAAGAAAGGCAAATGTTGTTCTTTGAAAAGTTCAAGGAGTGGTGTAGGGAGATTATGCATGAGAGAAGATCATTCTTTGAAGAAAGGTACAAAGATGTACGATGCTTGTGGTCTCTCGAAGAATTGGTTCGGATTATGACCTCTTAAGAGCTTCTTCTTCGTTTTGGGATACTAGAAGGCATGTCTTTTGCCTTTCCTTCAACGAGATTGTTCCATTGTGGAAGAATTTCGGGCCTTGCTTGGAGGTCCGGAGGTGGGAGAGATAGCGGTTCCTTTGCCGGAGGGGCTTCTTTTGTTGACAGTTGTGCGTCCTCCTTCATCTTTCCCCGGAGGAAGCGCAAGGTATGATCCGCGGTCCCGATCATTTCGATATTTACGGGTCTTCCCGACAGATTTAGGGGCCTAGGCTTGGTGGACGATGCCTATTGGGATGCCTTTGCACTTTGTATGTTTGCCACCCTGTTCATGGTTTATTCCTTTGGGATCTGCCATCGGTCTCTGCGGGATGTTGTCGTTCGGCTGTTGCACAGGCGAGAGATGTCGTTCCTTTGATTCTTGGGGAGACTTTTCATGCTCTCGACAGATTAGCTACCGGACGGCGGTACATGCACGGGGGCAGCCCGTTTCTCTTGACCACAGTGGGCGATGGAGCGTTTGGGGTTCTTCGGGAAACCTCCGATATGATCGAGCCTTGGACTTTTGCCGGGAGAGGTGTTGATGTAGATTTTGATGATCGGGGCTCGTGGGAGCGTTGGATGGCGGGTCGCCGGGCCCGAAGATATCGAGATGGTTGGTGCCTCATTGGCGGGTGGAGACTTCCGCAGAGTGTTTCGGGGCGGGTCCCATGTGGTTATGCTTAGGGGCTTTCTCGGTCCAGTTTCTACATTCCGGCTCTGGTCCGAGGCGGTTTGGCTTGGAGCAGGTTCCTTTGGAGGGCTTTGATGATGTAGCCACCAGGGTGGTGGCTCCTGTTTCCATGGACGATCCCTCGGTGTTTCCATTTCTTTCCCGAGTATGGAGGTATGACGCCTTTCCTTCTCGGGTTATTCTCGAGCGTCAGAGACCGGTGTTCTTGACCACTTGGTACTGGATTGGTACGAGGGCATGCAGGAGAGACTCGAGGTGGCTATTTTGAGACGGCGTGAGGCCATTGTGGGTGCGGAGGTCTGGCATTTGTTTGAGGAGGAGGGCCGAGGCGAGGGCCAACCCTCATGACCGAGGAGCGGGGACGGCGCGGCGACTATGAGGCTTACGTCGAGATAGGAGAGGAGGGCTCCTATGCTACCGGCTAGGCTACGGGAGATGAGGGATGACGCTAGGGCTACTAAGGCCCACGAGCCGAGAACTGGTTTGATAGACCACTGTTCCTATACCGAGCTTGGTAGGAGGAGTACCGACATCTTTCCGGTTCGAAGAGAAAGACTCGGAGGAAGAAGAAGGGAGAGGCCGATGCAGTGGCTTGGAGTGACTACGAGGTTTCCAAGTATCCCTTCCTTGCCATGGAGACACATTAGTTTGATTATGTATCTTAGTTTTCCTTTAGCGAGGTTGCCGGTTGTAGGAATGAATCGGGCTTAGACTCATCAAAGAGCTTTTAACTTGTAATGAATATTTGAATTGCTTTAGAGTTTTTGGAGACGCTTTCATGGTCGATCAATTGTATTGATGCCAAAGTATGGCTTTTATTTGTGCTTTAGACCGAACCGTTTCCGCCGCCTACGTTCCCCTCATTTTGAGGAGCTCGGGTCTTCGTAGTTCAACCTTTGGTGAACTCTTTTTTGTTTTTTGTTTTTTTGTTTTTTTGGTGCAACCTGTTTTTTACCTAGGCCGCCCTTTTCGGGTTTCAAACCTAGTTGGGTATTACTCTTTTAGCACTCTTTTTTTGTTTTTTTGTTTTTTTTTGTTTTTTTTTGGTGCAACCACTGTTTTTACCTAGGCCGCCCTTTTTGGGTTTCTAACCTAGTTGGGTATTACTCTTTTAGCACTCTTTTTTTTTGTTGTTTTTTTTTTTTTTTTTGTTTTTTTTTTTTTTTTACGCGTAGTATCTGCGCACTTGTCACCATTCATTTGGGTGTACAAAGGGATTCCCGTCGAGGTCTGCGAGTTGCATGGCTCCTCAGGAGAAGATCTTACGGGACGACATATGGCCCGACCCATACGAGGCTCCCATTTGCCGAGAGGGTTGATACGGACTGGGGGCTTTTCTTTTAGAACGAGATCACCTTCTCGGATCTCCCGATGCTTTACTTTCTTGTCGAAGGCTCTGGCCATTCTTCCTTGGTAGGCTCGGATGTGTTCCATGGCCTTCAGTCGGCGTTCGTCTAGTAGGGCCAATTCATCATGGCGACTCTGGAGCCATTCGACCTCGTTGATCTGGCTTTCCAGCAGTATACGGAGCGAGGGTATTTCCAGCTCGATTGGGAGTACGGCTTCCATTCCGTATGTGAGGGCAAACGGTGTTTCCCCAGTTGCCGTTCGGCGATGTTTTGTAGCCCCAGAGTGCCAAGTGTAACTTCTCGGGCCAATCTCTGCCTTGGACAGCCATTTTCCGGATGATATTTTCCGAGTCTTGTTTGCTTTGCTTCGACGGCTCCGTTGGTTTGGGGCCTGTAAGGAGATGACTTGTGACGGGTTATTCGGAATTCCGCCAGCAGTTTTTCACGTTCCCCTTCGAAGTGGGATCCATTATCTGAGATGATTTCGGCGGGCAACCCGTATCTGCATATGATGTTTTCTTTGATGAAGAGGGCTACTTTCCTTGAGTTGAGGATTTTGTAGGACTTTGCAGAGCATCCTTCAAAGAAATCACCAATCTGCGTCTCTTAGACTCTTCCGCAGTTCCCAAATTCTCACTCGTCAAAATCTCTTCGGCAGCTTGGGCTCGATTTTCCTCTTCCCGGACAACCTGCTTAAAGATTTTTTTTTGTTGTTTGATTTTTTTTTTTCGTTTTAATGTGTCTGCTTCTTTATCTAATGAATTATTATTAAGTGTTTTTTTTTATTCGTCATTAGTTAAAGCGGCAATCAAGGGATACTCAGAAAGGTTCGTCATTTCATTGAAAACGAAAGGGAATACAGCGCTTGCTACAGACTCGTAGTCTTCAGGCGTAAGGCCGTCGGACGACCCTAGAGACTCGATCTTAACAGAGAGAGACTGGGAGGACTTGTCCTAGATTGACACAAAGGGACGGGGGACCAATCCAAGCTTGGTGATCATTTCCTCCTTGGTCGCGGACGGGCCTGAGAGAGTTTCCCAATTCTTTAGCGGCATCGCTATTGGTGGCCTCATGACTCGGGAAGCTGTCTTTGCTTTTGTTTTCCTTTCTCAATTGCTTTGCTATCATCTCTTGGGTAGCCGAGATCAATCAGTCTGGCACTGGACTTTTCTTGAACAATTGCTTTGCATAATCGAGACCATCCCAATCATCGAGGAAATTCCGTGGCCTTAGCTTTTGGCCTTGTCGGTTCGAATTCGGGTTTCGGATCTTCTGGGCGTAGGAATGGTGGTTGTGAGCTTCTCGAACTGTTCCACCGAGTCGGGCACGCCTACGAAGGTATACTCACTTTTCATGGCGGTGGTAGCCCCGGGTATCTTGGGTAGGTCCAGGGAACATTCTACGGACCGGGTTAGCCTTGGTTCCTCAGAACTTGTTGAGGCTATCCTGTAGCTTTAGCCATCCTGCCGTAGGAGTGGGCTCTGTGATGTTTCTGGTTGTGTGGGACCCTTTACAAAGTAGTCGGCCAAATTAGGGTGAAGGGGATAGATTTAGGGTTGTCGGCGGGACCTTTCACACAGCGACTTCCAAATCTTTTTCCCTTTGCGGTGTCAGCTGGGGAGGCCTCATATCCCGGGCCGTGGCGAGTATTTGTCCTTTCACTTCGATGAGTTTGAAAGTTCCTTGTTGGCGCTTCCCCAGGCCAGAGGCCGGGTAGATAGCTCATTTTTCTCATCATTTTCAAGACCGGTGGGATTTTTATCCCGAGTGACCGTCGGATCTATGTTGCACACTTGGGCCTTGGGAGGCTCGGCCCAGTGGCCCGTTAGCATGTGACCTTCCTCGTCATGTTTGATTTCCCGAGAATAGGTATTCCGCCTGTATACGTGCCCTCTAAAGTGACTAAATCCCGTAAATGGTCGTCGAGATCCCCATTCGAGGCGAATTTCACACACTAGTGAAGGCTTGAGGCGACCCACTTTGACTTGATGGAGCCAAGGTCTTCCCGGTAGGGCATTGAAAGTAATCGGGATGTCGATAACACGGAATTCCACAGGTATCAATTTGTCCAAACCGGAGGTCTAAAGTAGCAACTCCAAGGAATTTGCTCGGGATGTTGAGTCGTAAGCTTTGGCTGTGAGAGAAGAAGGCTTCAAGTACGTAGTCTTGATATCAAGCAAGCTCATGATCTTTCTTGGGAAGAATGTTCATTAGGACCCATTATCAACCGGGACCCGAGGAGGCGTCGTTCATCCGTGGGCTGTGATGAAGAGAGGCTCATTATGATCGACCCCAAATTGAGGAGGTCGAGATGCGTGAAAGTGATTATGTTCCCGTAGTGGATGTTTCCAATTAGTGTACCACATCATCGGGAGTAGCATCAATAGGCACGAGTGCGAGCCGGGCTTTCTTCCGGCTTCGGCTTATGGGGATAGGACGAGGTGAGTAGAGACCGAGAGGAAATGTTGGCTGTGTTTGCTTCAAGCCAGGTGAGCACGGGATCCTCTTTTCGAGTGCAGAGTTTCGGTGTCTTAGCATAGGGCGGCGATCTTCTTTTGGTGCTTGATGCGTGGCCTTCTTATACGCCTTGGGATTTCCTTGGAAGATACGCCGAGATCGGGTCAACGGATTAACTTCCTCATGACCGCCGTCTCTTGGTGGATTTCTTCAATCTTTGCTAGGGTCAATGGAGGAGCCCTTTTGGCTATTGGCCATTGGTTACGACGGAGTCTAGTGACGATGAGGTGGCATCTTGGCTTCTTCTGGGCGGCCACTTATAAGCTGCTTCCCAAGTCACGGCTTTCGGGTTTGGGGTTGTGTTGTTGCCCCCTGGATGGCCTGAGCTAGGGCGTCCTCCGACTCACTCTCGTGGCCGGTCTTGCTCATAGTTATCATGCAACAAGAGTTGCTATTGTCGGGACTCGCGGCTTTTCGATTTCATCCCGGTATAGTGCAACCATTACGGTTCCTTTACGTAATACTCGAGTTGGAGATGATTATAGCATTACGTGTGGGAGGCGCATCCGGTATCATACCGGTTTCTAGGACTTCTCTCGAAAGTGACATACATTCGGGGAAGGTGACTTCTTCTTGGGTAACCACTGACAAGGAGTGTTACTTTGTTACAGGGTGGATTTGATCTAACCATGGTTATTTTCTCATTTGGGCGGATGGGAGTTAATTTTCCTCTTTCGATCGGATCTTCGACTATCGGCTGGATCGAACGCGAAAACCTTTTCCCCAAAGCATGGTAGGCGGTGTTGAATTCTAAGACATCCACGTGCTCGAGATCCATGAAACTTCATGGCCTTCATGTCCTCGGTCTCGTATTCGTCTTCCGAAGTTTCTTCGTCGTAAACTTCTTGATAACTTGACCATTGTGCACTGGCTCCCGTGGGCTCATTTACGGCATGATTATTCCAGTTGTTTCCGGATCGGGGCCTCGAGTTGACTCTTCACTTTCGTCATCATCATCATCATCGCGTCACCGAATCTTCTTCCCATACTACCGGGATTTCGCTGAGAGGAACGTCGATCAAACCCGTTGGGGAATATGGGTGCGTGCAACCGCAAAAATTGTCATATGTTCCCATTCCGGAAGTGGCAATTGTGACTCGGCTTCTCCTCCCGAAATTGCGGGGGAAGAGTGAGAGGGGGTGGCACGTATTTGACACCGGGTAGGATATAGAAGGAATCCTCTTCTTAGATTCTTATTTGTTCTCGGGATCATATTCGGGCTTTCCCAAAGCCACTTTGCGAAGTGTACTAGCTCCGGATGCTCTTCGGCCTCTTTCTTTGATAAGCCCCGATACGAGCGCCCGAAGCTTTCTTGCTCAATCTTTCTTGGTTGTTCTAACCATCTTGTATAAATGGTTCTTTCGTGTTACGAGCGGAACGGCCCCAGTTCTTCGGTATCGGCCTTCCCTTCACCCGAAAAATAGCGGGCCTCGTATTCTTGCAAGGAGTCTCGACATGAGACCAAGATGGGTTGATTCGTTCGATATCCTCGAGCGAGGGGAATCCGAATTCGGGATCTCGACGAGATTGGCCACGGGTATTTGGGGACCTTCATCGGCATCTTCCTGGGCGTGCGAAGATTCTCCGCATTCAATCATATTCACACGATTATGGTTCCTTGGCGGCGGATTTTTGGCGTGTTAGGCCCCTCGGGGCCTTCCAACTTTCCTTGCTCTATTAGCCCTGGATTGCCTTTTCGAGTGAAGCGGTGTCGGTCGGATGTCAGTGAGCTTGATGAAAGGCACAATACTTTGTAGTATCCACGGGAGCATTCGGATTTCTGGGTTGGAAATTCTCCAAAGGCGCAAGCAAGCCTTCTTTCACCGGTCCCTAAAGATGTCATTCGGGGGCATTCCAAAGTTTTCGAGATTTACGACCGCGGATGCAGGCTCGGCCGGTTTCTGGGAGCAAAAGGAGTCGTGTTATTACATTCTGTCCCGCATAGTTAATCGTCTCTTTGCCTTTGGCGGGGAGCGAGGCGATGTTTGCGGGAGGAGCCCGATATACGCGGCGGAGTGCGGCGGCCGGTTGCGGATTGTAGGCCTTTTCAAACTTAGGCTGCAGAGTTAACCGTGGCCCGCAAGTGCGAGTATGGGAAGTGGCGAGGAGGCTCTCGAGATGTGGTTTCAAGCATGAGCGGAAGATGTCCGGTTGTTCCTCTTCGGAAGGAGGGATGGCCATTTCAAGTTTCGAGATTCCACCGCTTGTAGAAGTCCCCAACATTCTCATCGGGGCCATTTGCTTGTTGTTTGTAGGTCGACCCTATTTGTTTCCCATTCCAAGTTGGCCTTATATTCTCTGTGAAGGCATTGGTAATCTGGTCCCATGTGGCCACGGCCCGGGTTTCAAACGGAAGAACCATTTTAAGGCCTTTGGACTTCAAGGATAGGCGAAATAGTCGGCCAGTGGCGATTGGTACATCCTTTGGCTTTCATCGCCGGGGTATATGTGTCCAAATGGGTTTTCGGACATGCGGTCCCATCAAAGAGATCCAGATTAGGCATCACGAATTTGTGGGGCGGAGGAACAATGGAATCAGTGCAGCCAGGCGGAAGGCGGAGCTTCTTGGCGATCGGTTCGGCGATCTGCGCTTTCATTTCCTTGTGTTGTTCCATGAACCGGGCCGGATGAGGGTCTTGTGGCGGAACCATGGCATTCAAGCTAGTGGGCTGAGCTAGAGAGGAGCTACCACTTTGGAGCGGGCGGGTGGAGGAACGGCCGGTCCGGGGACGTAGGTGAAAACTCTGTCTGGGGTGCGTTACCAGGGAGCATGAGTAGGAGCACGAGCAAAAGGATAGAACCTTGCGGCTTCTTTGTTGATTTTCAAGCGGCAAAGTAGGTGGGGGCAGCCCGATGTGGCCGGATAACTTGGATTTCCAGTGGGGCCCGTAAGTAGGCTTGAGTGCGAGTGCTGTCCGGATTGTTGAAATTGCGTGGCTGCTTGTGGTGAAGGTGTGTAACCGGGGGAATGCTGCGGTCTGGTGATTCGGATGACACGGGATGGAGGCTTGGTAACCCATAGAAGTGCGAGTGAGGAATGGATTTGTGTGAGGAGCTTGGTGAACTAGTGCATTACGAGGAGGGGCTCACGGCGTGGCCCGAGAACCAAGTTGTGGCGGCATTCGAAGCTGCCATTTATTCTTTGTGAGGTCGGATTGATCGGTTCCCGGGCGAGGAGGATCCCGATTAGGCTGTGGCATTCCGAGATAGCCCCAACCATGAGAAGACATTCCGTCTTGATTTTGCCCCCAGATTTGTGCCGTCGGGCTGCATGGATCCGGTGGTCACGTGGTTGGGGAGAGTGGCGACCCAAAATCGAGGAGCATGGGTTACGGTAGTGGCACCATAGGAGGTGGGTGGCGGCATCTGGTGTAATGTCAGGGCGGCGAGAGTGGGGTTGGCATCCTCGTCTTCTTCCACGGTGAAGGTGCCATCGGGATTGAGGTGGCGGCCAGGCAGTGACTCTTAATAGCTTCCCGTAAAATTTGTTTATTTGTGCTTCTGTCGTAACCTCATACGTTACGCTAAGCGATTCCACTTTGTTGCTCTGCGAGGGGTCCGGGAGGCGGAGTGACGTTATCCCCATCATTACCGGGCGATGCGAGACATTACGAAACCCGGAGTCGGAACAAATGGCGAAGGCGACGATGCGCTTGACTCTTCCCAGCGATCAAACGGTGACCGGTGCCGAAACCAAGCTTTGTGCGGAGGCTGCGGAAAGGACATGAAGGTTCGAGATGTGCAGGAATGGAAGGAGGGTAGGTGTTTGGGCTTTTGGCTCATGCAACATGCGATTATTTGTTCACGTTTACTTAAAACATGTTTTATTAACCTAATCGGTTGGAAAAGATTGCTCTTCTTTTCGCAAACTACTCGATTCTGGATCGGTGGGCCCGTCGCTACGTCTATAAGCCCCTCGTATTCCACATGTATTTCGACCTCCCGGGGTGGACGGCCCGGGCGAGGGTCCTATAGGGCAAGCGGGTCCCACCGACCAGAAAGAAAAACGATCCTAAAAGTCGGCGGGTAATCGAGTCTTAACGAGCATTCGATGTAAATTACGGACAAGGCGACGTCGAAAGTCAAGATCATGTCAGGAGCTCGACAAAAAGTCGGCATGATTTGGAGCGATAAGCGTCCACGATTGATCTTGACTTGTCGTCGGTTAAGCCGTAATTAGGCATGGAATAGTCATTAATCCTTGATGACTCGGTGTCAAATCTTTGGGAGTCGGTGTATAATTTGTGCCGGTCGAACCGAAGTCGGCGCCGGTCAATATCTTGGTCAAAGTCTGCGGCGGAAAACCGGCGAGAACTTCGGCGATTAGGGACACGAAAGATATTGAGTCGGTATGCCGACAAAGGCTTGAAAGGAAAGGTCTATACACGGACGGGGCATGACACGGACCGGACTAAAAACCAACCGGGTCTCGGACAAAGTGTGTCACGGACAAGTGCATGGTCGACACGAGGCTCCATGGGATGTTTGGGTAGTCACTGTGCTCATCCGAGAGGCGTAATAAGACCAAACGGACCGCGACAGGATTTCCCGGGTTAAGGACGTAGTGTGCGGTGTACGGTCACGTGCGCGTAGTGTGCAAGCGATCTATATTCTTTTACGAGTAAAATAGAAATTTTTTTATGTGTCTTAAAAATATGATGCATGATTTTTTGGAAATTTTCTTTTTTGAAAATCCTTTTTTTTTTTTTTTTTTTTTTGAAAATTTTAATGAGCACATAAGCACGAAAATTCCGACAGTTAGGGACATTATTCCGACAGTCAAAATTTTGACTTTCTCTGAGGCGGCCAAAACAACATGAAAACTGTGCAAAAATCAACACACACACAAAAATGATTTTCAAAGCCGGGACGGAAGCTCGACCCTCAAAAGCTCTTTTTTTTTTGAAAACGGTGATACCGGTACGTGGGATTGTTAGACCACAATTTATCCCCGACTCGTGTTAGGAGGCGATAACGGGAAATTTAGTGGTTTCCACCAATATACCGAATACCATTTTTTATTAAAAAGCTTAGTCCCAGCGGAGTCGCCCTTTGTGATGATGTTGCCATTCGCGGGAAAAATTCGATTTTTGCGTTTCTTTGAAAAACCAAATAAAACCGGAAAAACGGAGTCGCCACGCCATTTTAATTTTGAAGGGACAAAACTTTGAAAAAAGCCCGAGATCAGAGATTTAGGTTCGGAGGTCATGTTACGCGTCGGGAAGGACGTTAGTGTGCACCCGAACGCGCCTCGTAAACGAGTCTTCCAAGCTGAAAATCATTTTTGTGTGTGTGTGTGTGTGTGTGTTTTGGCCAAAATAAGTTGAAACTCAGAAAAGTAAAAATTGGGATATCTTTTTAAGACTTTAAACTGATCCCATGATTTTTGGAAGATTTTGGATTGAGATTTGGTACTCAAAAGACCTTTTGAAGTTGAGAGCCATTTCTGCCAGAATGAAAAAGGCAGTGGACCTTTGATTTTGAAAGGGATTCAAGGGTCTTAAAACTTCATAATCTGGATAAACTCAGAGAATGAAAGTTGTTCTAGACACCTTAAATAAAGTTTGTGCGAAGGAATTTTCCATTTTGGAGAAGATTTGAGGGTCAAAACCTTCTGGAAACCTCAGATATGAGATCTGGATTCCCAGAAGCTGATGAACTAGCCTCTGAAAGAAAATTTGAAAAGAGGAGTTTTACTCACCCAAAAAATAAAATAAAAATATGTCTGGAAAGCTCTGGATGTTGGCTACAAAAAGTATTTTGTAGTCAACACCAAATTACAAGTTCATCTGTGTCCAAAAATTAAGACCATGGACTGAGGTCTGAGAAAATTGCTACTGGACAGCAACTTCTCAAGAAAGAAAATATGATTTTAAGGGGTTTTGCATCCATGCTTGTCCCCATTTCCTAGGTTTTGGTTAGTGATCACTAGACATTTTAGTGGTGAATCAACTATACCAAACCATCCTTGGGGTACATTAGGACTAAGCATTTCATTTGCTTGGGAAGGGGAATTTTATCCTTTGAAATCAAGATTTAGTGCTTGAAAATGGTTTTTTAGGGTTTTGAAAGTGCATTTTTGCAAGTAAGCAAGAAAAGCTTTGAAAATAATTTTGATCTTTGTAGAAGATCATCCATGGAGATGGTCTTCCATGGTGATCTTCTTAGATCTAGAGCAAGAAGATGAAAGAACTACATTTTGTAGTTTGAAGATGCATGCATGGTTGAGATTTAGGGTTAGGAAGAGGAGAGTTTACCAATCTTCCTTGTGTTCTTGAGTGTTTGGCTTGAGTATATGAGTGTTTAGGGCTTGAATATGAGAGTGAGTGGATGAGTGTGAGTTGGGAAAGATTGGAGAGAAAATGGTGACAATTCTTGAAGAATTCTCACTATTTTCTCTCTATATTTCGCCAGAGGTTCGGTGCAATTGTGTTCTTCCTTTTTATTTTTGTGACTGGAGGGCTCAATTTATAGCCCTCTGAATTTTACATTCTTATCCGCGCGGACGAGTCCGAGCGGCGTGCCTTTGTTCATTAAATGCGGCTCCGGCTTTGGACAAGAAGAATATTTCTTTTTGAAATTCAAATTAGGCGGCAGTTTATGTTTCGGCATTGCTATATTTGGTTTTCTTCTTTTGTTTTTCTTTTTGAGATTCTTTTTAAGGTTTAACCTTAAATAACAATGCCCATTTTACCCTCACTTTGTTAGAAATGTTAGGATAGTTAGGAATTGTTAGAAATGTTATAACTTTCGTTAATTTTCTAACGAAAATTCTAACAAGCTCAAATTGGAGCACTTACAACTTGGCAAGAGGAGGGAAGAGCAAGACATTTTGGCCCCCCTCCAACAAATATCTAACTAAGGCTTTCACATAAATAATACAACCATTCCCCCTAATTATTTATTCTACCCATTTTAACCTCCTCAAATATTTATCTATTTATTAAATTTTCATTTATTTTATTTCCCCAAATTTCTTTATTTAATAACCAATAAATTCTCAAAAGATTCTAAATTCACTTCTCACCCAATTTATCTTAAATTAAGAATTTAAAGACATAATTGAACACATAAAGCTAACATAAATATTAAAAGCATATAATTTAATATTTAAAATGAGTGCCTAGGGTTGGGGTCGTCACACTCACTCCCCCTTAAAGAAAATTCGTCCCGAATTTGACTGTCACCTTCCTAAAGGATCAAATAGCAAAGGTTACCTTCCACACATTCTAACTTAATAATTTCAATTAGATTTCTTAATGGCATGATTCTACTATACATTTTCACAACCCGAATACTCTAAGACTTCAATTCCCAATTAGTCTCATCAATGCTATGATTATTTCCAAGATTTCTAATTTCATTAATAATACGATATTACAACTTAGTATTGCAAGAATACCATACAATTATCACTAACCCGAATTTTCACGACCTCAAAGAAAGTATAATTAAATAAAAAAAGTACTACAACTTATGTCACCAGATACATTACGATATTACATTTAAAACTTCAAATACTCTATAAGCTGCTCCAAGTCGGTCTATAAGTCAAATCACCAACCTTTTCTAAAACTTCAAATTGATTAACAAACTTTGGCGCTAAATTACCTTAGGCCTTGCTTCACTAACCTCACCCCAACAACTTGGAGATCGATATTTTCTTCCCGAACCACGCCTCATACGGTTTTACCTCAATGCTAGAATGAGAACTGCTATTATACGCAAACTCGCTAAGGTTAATTAAACTTCTCAAGTCGAAGGGAAATCCGTAACACAACACAACCTATTCTTCCAGAATCTGGATAGACTTCAAATCTCTTCCTTTCGACTAACTAAATCCTCCAACTCTTAGGGTCGGTAACTAACCCCAAAAAGGAAGCTTCCAAAAGATAAGATTCCATTTAAATCACACAAACCATTGTAACCACTCTCGATAAATGATAAGAAAATTCCGCTCTATCAAAGTTAACTCCCTCGAAACATACGCTATCACTTTCCCACTTTGCATAACACTACACCCTAATCTTCCTTTAGTACACACTTAAAATTTCACAAGATCCTCACATCCACAAGGTAAGGTAAGGATCGGGTCTATAACTAATCGATTATCCATTTCTATTAATATGATTCATCCCTATTACATCCTACACCAATTATGCGTCTTTTAGTGTCAACCAAAGCAACGACTTTACAATTCTTAAGAGTTCCTTAAATTTCTTCGGTAGCACTTGCTAACTCAAAGATCACGGACTCAATCCTCACAAGATCCTTGGTAACATCCGAGTTTAAGACTATAGAACCCAAATTTTGGAATCCTCTCGAGCCCACTCACACTAGCTACACTTTGCATACAAGGACTCCTCACAAGGAATAATTAACCCAACTCTCAAATGATTTTCATGATCTTCCGGAACTTTATTTAACAAGGAGATCATCAATTCTAATTACCCTAAAGTCATCAAAATAAGGGTTTAAAATTTTGCTTATCATACTCAGAACCAACACATGAAATATACCGACGGAGCACATTTACCATTTACTCACAACTAGCACATAAAATTTTGAAAAGACTTCTTATGCAAGTCTAACATATACTAATTACCATTCACATCTTAATTCAAAATTTTCACCTTGAATACCCATATATAACAAGAATTTCACATTAGGTTTACCTATATCAAATACCAATATAAGTAATTGAGGCATAGAAAAAGGAGACTCACTTATTATGATAGTCTACCATTACCACAACAACTACTTAACCCTCCAGGTCATGTACATCTAAAAATCATAAATTAATAATCATACCAAATCAAGCGGCAATACATGCTCGGCCATAACCACATCACTATCGTGGTAAACCACGGGAGGTTCGAGGTATTCTCTCATAAGAGCGAGAATCCTCTAACAATAAAATAGAATCTCAAGCAATGTATGCCACACATAATGATATGAAACAGGATCTATAAAATATGACCCTTAAATTCTGAGTCAGGGAATATACCTCTAGGGACCTCTGGGGGATCTATCTCTCTTGGACCCGAAACACATACTTGACCTTGGACCTTCTCTATTGGTTTCCCTTTCTTATCTCTTTTGGTACCACCTCTTTGCCCCCTTTGGCCAGGCACCCGAAGCTAACCTCGACGAAATACGGGACAATTTTTCTGTAGTGTCCAATTTCTCCACAATTCAATCATTTTCATTGCTTACTCCAACACCTGTCTTCAGAATGACCCATCTTCTTGCAATATTTACAAATCATCCCATCTTGTTTGGGTATTGGCCTAGACGAAGAAGCTACCACAAGTTCCTCTCTCACACTTCCTAAAGTCAAAGCCCTTGGGCGATCTCTAATGATTTTGGATCCTTGTCCTAGATACTTTGGCTTATCTCCAATCCCACCTTCCGATTTTCCACTATTTTCCTCAATGCTTTCTCGATCTTATAAGCTCTCTCTAAGACTGTCTCGATAATTGGTGAAGCTATCAATCACTAATTTCTTCCTAAACTCAATCCTCAAACCTTTCATAAACCTATGAACTCTTTTCGCCTCATACGATACCAAATGAGGGCAAATTCTAGCTAATTCCTCAAACCTGATTACATACTGATTCACCGTCTTGATCCCTTGTTCTAGTCCTAAGAATTCGATCTCCTTCTTGTCCCTTGTAACCATCGAAATGAAATAATCCTCGAAGCTTGTTTGGTGAAATTATCCCAAGTACGAGGCGTATGATCCCGCCCCCAATTTCCTTTCAAATTCTGCCACCGATCATTTGGACCTTCAAGTTTGAAAACGGCATACCTAACTTTCTCTTCGTTGGGACTTCTATAACCTCAAAAATCCTATTCATTTACGCTAACCATTTTTACGCCTTTAACGGATTCGGATCTCCGTTAAAGCTCGGTGGGTTCATCTTCACAAATCTTTCCAATCCATCACTTTGACATCCCTCTGGTTGATTCGGAACTAATCCTCTAGTCTCCATATTCTGTACAAACATCCTGAATAATTTCACCATCTCTTCATTCTGAATTCCACCTATACCCATATTTCCTTCATTTTCTAGAACCTTTCGCTGATCATCCTTGCTTCCGGCCATTAGAACAAACTCCTGCATTAAACACTCGGCGTCAATTTCCACCACATTCCCCTTAGTTTAGGCATCTACCCTTGACCTCTAAACTAAGCTCCGTACCAATCAGAGCACCCCAACCCGGAACCTAACGCGTGTCCCGAGCTGGAGAGGCTCAATCTAAGAAAAACCATCTTAGTTTGTAAAACATTTATTTGCCTTTAAAAGAATACCACTTTTCAAACTTCCAAATTAAAATCAATTGATAATATCCCTACTTAAAGGAAATCCAACTACAACTTTAATAAACCAAAATCTGATCAATTACACAAAAACGCTGATTAACATTGTTTAACAAAAGTGTTTCCATACAAATTATAAAAGTGGAATACTTAATAAATACTCCTAATAACCAACTCCTATACTTAACACGACAAGCCCCAAAAGCAAAAGTCCACAATGATATCCCAGAAGCCTCACCGGTTCGGGTCACTTTTGCCTCGAAATCTAAAACATTAAAGGGAGAGGGGTGAGAATAAATCTCGGCAAGCTATTATGAATGAATATGCCAAGTAAGATGCAACACATAGCATGGTTTCACATAGCACATTATTAAAGCGGTAAACACCTTACGTTACCTCATTTTACCTTTCCCGTGCGAACAATAAGTCGTACAACGTGGGAGTAAAACTCCACTCTTTGGTGAATTGCCCCCTTGCACATTCACCGCTTATAGGTCTCATACCCCAGAGATCCATATAAGAAAATGGGATACATATATGACCCTTAAATTAGAGTATCATATACTATCATCGCTCTTTTGTAAAGCTTAGCTTCATACGAGCATTCCACCTAATCACCAAATTGCGGCGGTATGTAAGGGCTCCTTATTGCTCAATACAAGAAGCCAGCACAACCCACTCTGGCCACGAGAGGGGAAGGGTCACCGGTATGATGAACCTTCAATCACTTATAGAACAAATCAATAATTGATTGAATTCCATCATACCCTCCGAATATAAACACGTTGAAGCATATAATAGATACTTGAAATAAATCCACAAAACGGGATAATAATATAACAACATGGTAAAGTATACTCATGCTAAAACAATACCATAGTGCAACAACCATTTAATACACTATGCATAAAATCACCAATGAATATGAGTTCAATTAAGGTAGCAATATAACCACATAATCCACACCGGGATACAATGAAATCAACGTGTCAGATAATCCACAAGTGGGATACAATATAACAATAGGCCAAATAGTCCATCCTTGAAACGTCAAAGTATTCACAAAATCAATAATTCCACAATTGGGATAACCATGTTACAATGATACATATACACTTAACACAATAGTGTAGCCTATAGTTTTTAACTTTATTCAAGCTAACTACCAAGGGTATGGGAGCAAGTAAAGTCACCAAGTACCATAAACCAATCCTTACGAAGTCATTACTCAACCTTGAAAAATCTTAATAAAAGTGCAAGACCTACTTCTCAAGTTTGGACCATTCTCCGAACCATATTTAACTACTCCCACAATTCCATTTTGACCAAATAAGAAGTCATGGCCTAGCTAAGGTATCCCAGCTCTAACCTAGGTTAAAAGGATTAATTTATATCCGGGTTGGGTTAGGTTCTACTAATATAAATGGTTGGGAGTTATGCCACGAGGTTATTGGTAAAATCAGCAAGAACGGAAACTGGGAAGGTTCAGGGGTCATGGGCGACCGCCCTTACCACTTGGGCGACCGCCCTCACCACTTGGGCGACCGCCCAAGTGGATTTTCAAAGGAATGGTGAGCTGCCATGATGGGCGGCCGCTCGGCCCCGTGGGCGACCGCCCAAGCCTCCTTCCCCCCAATTCAGATTTTAACCCCTTTTAAACCTAGTTCTCCTTTCCTTCTACCATTGCTTATTTCAAGAACACCAAAGGATACCTTAACCTTACCAAGTCTCATACAAAACATGTAAACTCAAAACCAAGAAACCCTAGATCATTTATCATTACAACTTCCACCCATTTCAAACCTTTTTGATTATCTTCATTGAACCCTAACTTCAACAAATGTCATTTTCCAATCATCCAACTTCTATTAAGGTTTCCAAAGCATGAAATCAACATCATAAGGACAAGAACAACATTTAAAGAGCTCATGAACAAGTAGAAGAAGGGAATCATAACAACTCACTTTAGGTTTTTAGAATAGAATGTAGATCTTCTTAGCTTGGTTTGATCCCCTAGATGATCTACATTCTATTCTAAAAACCTAAAGTGAGTTGTTATGATTCCCTTCTTCTACTTGTTCATGAGCTCTTTAAATGTTGTTCTTGTCCTTATGATGTTGATTTCATGCTTTGGAAACCTTAATAGAAGTTGGATGATTGGAAAATGACATTTGTTGAAGTTAGGGTTCAATAAGAAGATAATCAGGTTTGAAATGGAGTGGAAGTTGTAATGATAAATGATCTAGGGTTTCTTGTTTTGAGTTTTACATGTTTTGTATGAGACTTGGTAAGGTTAAGGTATCCTTTGGTGTTCTTGAAATAAGCAATGGTAGAAGGAAAGGAGAACTAGGTTTAAAATGGGTTAAAATACTGAATTAATGGGGCTGGAAGGAGGCTTGGGCGGTCGCCCGTAGGGCGGTGGCGGCCGCCCTGCTCGTCATGTGGCGGTGGCTCGTTTACGGCTTTTGAAATCCACTTGGGCAGGTCGCCCCAGTGGTGAGCGATCGCCCAGGCGGTCGCCCAAGTGGTAGAAGCGGTCGCGCGCGGCCTGAGCCTTCCCGAGTTTCCGTTCTTGCTTGATTTTACCAATAACCTCAGTGGCATAACTCCCGACCATTTATATTAGTAAGAACCCTAACCCATTTCCCGGATATAAATTAATCCTTTTTAACCTAGGTTAGAGTGGGATGCCACCTTGGCTAGAGCCATGACTTCTTATTTGGTCAAAATGGAATTGTGGGAGTAGTTAAATATGGTTCGGAGAAATGGTGGAAACTTGGGAAGTAGGTCTTGCCCCTTTTATTAAGATTTTTCAAAGGTTGAAGTAATGACTTCGTAAGGATTGGTTTATGGTACTTGGTGACTTTACTTGCTCCCATACCCTTGGTAGTTAGAAAGCTTGAATAAAGTTAAAAACTATAGGCTACACTATTGTGTTAAGTGTATATGTATCATTGTAACATGGTTATCCCAATTGTGGAAGTTATTGATTATGTGAATACTTTGACGTTTCAAGGATGGACTATTTGGCCTATTGTTATATTGTATCCCGCTTGTGGATTATCGACACGTTGATTTCATTGTATCGGTGTGGATTATGTGGTTATATTGCTACCTTAATTGAACTCATATTCATTGGTGATTTTATGCATAGTGTATTAAATGGTTGTTGCACTATGGTATTGTTTTAGCATGAGTATACTTTACCATGTTGTTATATTATTATCCCGTTTTGTGGATTTATTTCAAGTATCTATTATGTGCTTGAACGTGTTTATATTCGGGTGGGTATGATGGAATTCAATCAATTATTGATTTGTTCTATAAGTGATTGAAGGTTCATCATACCGGTGACCCTTCCCCCTCTGTGGCCACGAGTGGGGTTGTCAAACTCTTTGTATTGAGCAATAAGGAGCCCTTACATCTTCTTTGCGATTTGGTGATTAGGTGAAATGCTCTGTATGAAGCTAAGCTTTACAGTAGCGATGATAGTATATGATACTCTAATTTAAGGGTCATATATGTATCCCATTTTCTTATATGGATCTACGGAGGTATGAGACCTATAAGCGGTGAATGTGCGTAGGGGCAATTCACCAAAGAGTGGAGTTTTACTCCCACGTTGTACGACTTATTGTTCGGACAGGAAAGGTAAAATGAGGTAACGTAAGGTGTTTACCGCTTTAATAATGTGCTATGTGAAACCATGCTATGTGTTGCATCTTACTTGGCATATTGCTTTGCATTCATAATAGCTTCTTTGAGATTTATTCTCACCCCTCTCCCACTTTAATGTTTTAGATTTCGAGACGGGTGACCCGAACCGGTGAGGCTAGGGATATCATTGTGGACTTTTGCTTTTGGGGCTTGTCGGAGTTAAGTATAGGAGTTGGTTATTAGGAGTATTTATTAAGTATTCCACTTTTATAATTTGTATGGAAACACTTTTGTTAAACAATGTTAATCGAGGGTTTTTGTGTAATTGATCGAGATTTTCGGTTTATTAAAGTTGTAGTTGGATTTCCTTTAAGTAGGGATATTATCAATTGATTTTAATTTGGAAGTTTGAAAAGTGGTATTCTTTTAAAGGCAAATAAATGTTTTAAAAACTAAGATGGTTTTTCTTAGATTGAGCCTCTCCCGGCTCGGGACACGCGTTAGGTTAGGGTTGGGGTGCTCACTTGATTGAGTATCGAGCTTAGTTTAGAGGTCAAGGGTAGATGTCTAAACTAAGGGAATGTGTGGAAATTGATGCGAGTGTTTAATGCGGGAGTTTGTTCTAATGGCCGGAAGCAAGGATGATCGGCTGAAAGGTTCTAGAAAATGAAGGAGATATGGGTATAGGTGGAATTCGAGAATGAAGAGATGGTGAAATTATTCGGGATGTTTGTACGAGAATATGGAGACTAGAGGATTAGTTCCGAATCAACCGAGAGGGATGTCAAAGTGATGGATTGGAAAGATTTGTGAAGATGAACCCACCGAGCTTTAACGGAGATCCGAATCCGTTAAAGCGAGAAAAATGGTTAGCGAGAAATGAATAGGATTTTTGAGGTTATAGGAAGTCCCAACGAAGAGAAAGTTAGGTATGCCGTTTTCAAACTTGAAGGTCAGTGATCGGTGGTGGCGAGAATTTGAAAGGAAATTGGGGGCGGGATCATACGCCTCGAGACTTGGGATAATTTCACCAAACGGTTCGAGGATTATTTCATTTCGATGGTTACAAGGGACAAGAAGGAGATCGAATTCTTAGGACTAGAACAAGGGATCATGACGGTGAATCGAGTATGTAATCGGGTTTGAGGAATTAGCTAGAAGTTGCCCTCATTTGGTATCGTATGAGGCGAAAAGAGTTCATAGGTTTTATGAAAGGTTTGAGGATTGAGTTTAGGAAGAAATTAGTGATTGATAAGCTTCACCAATTATCGGACGATCTTAGAGAGAGCTTATAAGATCGAGAATAGCATTGAGGAAAATAGTGGAAAATCGGAAGGTGGGATTGGAGATAAGCCAAAGTATCTAGGACAAGGATCCAAAATCATTAGAGATCGGCCAAGGGCTTTGACTTGAGGAAGTGTGAGAGAGGAACTTGTGGTAAGCTTCTTCGTCTAGGCCAATACCCAAACAGAGTATGGGATGATTTGTAAATATTGCGAAGATGGGTCATTCGAAGGCGGTGTTGGAGTAAGCAAGGAAAATGCTTGAATTGTGGAGAAATTGGGCACTACGGGAAAAATTGTCTGTATTTCGTCGAGAGAGTTAGCCGGGTGCCGGTCGAAAGGGGGCGAAGAGGTGGTACCAAAAGAGATAAGGAAGGGAAACCAATAGAGAAGGTCAAGGTCAAGTATGTGTTTCGGGTCCAAGAGAGATAGATCCCCGGAGGGTCCCTAGAGGTATATTCCCTGTCTCGAAATTTAAGGGTCATATTTTATAGATCTGTTTCATATCATTATGTGTGGCGTAGCATTTTGCTTCTATGTGGCATACATTGCTTGAGATTTTATTTTATTGTTGAGAGGATTATTTGCTCTTATGAGAGAATACACTCGAACCTCCTGTGGTTTACCACGATGGTGATGTGGTTATGGGTGAGCATGTATTGCCGGTTGATTTGGTATGATTATTAATTTATGATTTTTAGATGTACATGACACGGAGGGTTAAGTAGTTGTTGTGTAATGGTAGACTATCATAATAAGTGAGTCTCCTTTTTCTATGCCTAAATTGCTTATATTGGTATTTGATATAGGTAAACCTTAATGTGAAATTCTTGTTATATATGGGTATTCAAGGTGAAAATTTTGAATTAAGATGTGAAGGGTAATTAGTATATGTTAGACTTGCATAAGAAGTCTTTTCAAAATTTTATGTGCTAGTTGTGAGTAAATGGTAAATGTGCTCCCGTCGGTATATTTCATGTGTTGGTTCTGAGTATGATAAGCAAAATTTTAAACCCTTATTTTGATGACTTTAGGGTAATTAGAATTGATGATCTCCTTGTTAAATAAAGTTCCGGGAAGATCATGAAAATCATTTGAGAGTTGGGTTAATTATTCCTTGTGAGGAGTCCTTGTATGCAAAGTTTAGCTAGTGTGAGTTGGCTCGAGAGGATTCCAAAATTTGGGTTCTATAGTCTTAAACTCGGATGTTACCAAGGATCTTGTGAGGATTGAGTCCGTGATCTTTGAGTTAGCAAGTGCTACCGAAGAAATTTAAGGAACTGCTTAAGAATTGTAAAGTCGTTGCTTTGGTTGACTCTAAAAGACGCATAATTGGTGTAGGATGTAATAGGGATGAATCATATTAATAGAAATGGATAATCGATTAGTTATAGACCCGATCCTTACCTTACCTTGTGGATGTGAGGATCTTGTGAAATTTTAAGTGTGTACTAAAGGAAGATTAGGGTGTAGTGTTATGCAAAGTGGAAAAGTGATAGCGTATGTTTCGAGGGAGTTAACTTTGATAGAGCGGAATTTTCTTATCATTTATCGAGTGGTTACAATGGTTTGTGTGATTTAAATGGAATCTTATCTTTTGGAAGCTTCCTTTTTGGGGTTAGTTACCGACCCTAAGAGTTGGAGGATTTAGTTAGTCGAAAGGAAGAGATTTGAAGACTATCCAGTTACGGAAGAATAGGTTGTGTTGTGTTACGGATTTCCCTTCGACTTGAGAAGTTTAATTAACCTTAGCGAGTTTGCGTATAATAGCGATTATCATTCTAGCATTGAGGTAAAACCGTATGAGGCGTGGTTCGGGAAGAAAATATCGATCTCCAAGTTGTTGGGGTGAGGTTAGTGAAAGCAGGCCTAAGGTAATTTAGCGCCAAAGTTTGTTAATCAATTTGAAGTTTTAGAAAAGGTTGGTGATTTGACTTATAGACCGACTTGGAGCAGCTTATAGAGTATTTGAAGTTTTAAATGTAATATCGTAATGTATCTGGTGACATAAGTTGTAGTACTTTTTTTATTTAATTATACTTTCTTTGAGGTCGTGAAAATTCGGGTTAGTGATAATTGTATGGTATTCTTGCAATACTAAGTTGTAATATCGTATTATTAATGAAATTAGAAATCTTGGAAATAATCATAGCATTGATGAGACTAATTGGGAATTGAAGTCTTAGAGTATTCGGGTTGTGAAAATGTATAGTAGAATCATGCCATTAAGAAATCTAATTGAAATTATTAAGTTAGAATGTGTGGAAGGTAACATTTGCTATTTGATCCTTTAGGAAGGTGACGATCAAATTCGGGACGAATTTTCTTTAAGGAGTGAGTGTGACGACCCAACCCTAGGCACTCATTTTAAATATTAAATTATATGCTTTTAATATTTATGTTAGCTATGTGTTCAATTATGTCTTTAAATTCTTAATTTAAGATAAATTGGGTGAAGTGAATTTAGAATCTTTTACTGAGAATTTATTGGGTTATTAAATAAAGAAATTTGGGGAAATAAAATAAATGAAAATTTAATAAATAGATAAATATTTGAGGAGAGGTTAAAATGGGTAGAATAAATAATTAGGGGGAGATGGTTGTATTATTTATGTAGAAAGCCTTAGTTAGATATTTGTTGGAGGGGGCCAAAATGTCTTGCTCTTCCCACTCACCTCTTGCCAAGTTGTAAGTGCTCCAATTTGAGCTTGTTAGAATTTTCGTTAGAAAATTAGCGAAAGTTATAACATTTCTAACAATTCCTAACTATCCCTAACATTTCTAACAAATTGTGAGGGTAAAATGGGCATTGTTATTTAAGGTTAAACCTTAAAAAGAATCTCAAAAAGAAAAAGCAAAAGAAGAAAACCAAATATAGCAATCTTTGGAATTACATAAGCGGATTTGTCTAATTTGAATTTCAAAAAAATATTCTTCTTGTCCAAAGGCATTTGGAGCTGCATTGTAATGAACGAGTGTATTTGCTGGACACTGTCCGCGCGGATAAGAATGTAAAAATTCAGAGGAGCTATAAATTGAGCCCTCCGAGTCACAAAAATAAAAAGGAAGAACACAATTGCACCGAACCTACGGCGAAATATAGAGAGAAATATAGTGAGAATTCTTCAAGAATTGTCACCATTTTCTCTCAATCTTTCCCAACTCACACTCATCCACTCACTCTCATATTCAAGCCCCTAAACACTCATATACTCAAGCCAAACACTCAAGAAACACAAGGAAGATTGAGTAAACTCTCCTCTTCCACTAACGAACTAAATCTCAACCATGCATGCATCTTCAAACTACAAAATGTAGTTCTTTCATAATGGCCTTCTTGCTCTAGATCTAAAGAAGATCACCATGGAAAGACCATCTCCATGGATGATCTTCTACAAAGATCAAAATTATTTTCAAAAGCTTTTCTTGCTTACTTGCAAAAATGCACTTTCAAAACCCTAAAAAACCATTTTCAAGCACACTAAATCTTGATTTCAAAGGATAAAATTCCCCTTCCCAAGCAAATGAAATGCTTAGTCCTAATGTACCCCAAGGATGGTTTGGTATAGTTGATTCACCGCACTAAAATGTCTAGTGATCACTAACCAAAACCTAGGGAAATGGGGACAAGCATGGATGCAAAACCCCGCTTAAAATCATATTTTTCTTTTCTTGAAAGAAGTTGCTGTCCAGTAGCAATTTTCTCAGACCTCAGTCCATGGTCTTAAATTTTGGACACAGATGAACTTGTAATTTGGTGTTGACTACAAAATACCTTTGTAGCCAACATCCAGAGCTTTCCAGACATATTTTTTATTTTATTTTTTTGGGTGAGTAAAACTCCTCTTTTCCAAATTTTCTTTCAGAGGCTAGTTCATCAGCTTCTGGGAATCCAGATCTCATATCTGAGGTTTCCAGAAGGTTTTGACCCCTCAAATCTTCTCAAAAATGGAAAATTACTTCTTACAAACTTTATTTAAGGTGTCTAGAACAACTTTCATTCTCTGAGTTTATCCAGATTATGAAGTTTTTAAGACCCTTGAATCCTTTCAAAATCAAAGGTCCACTGCCTTTTTCATTCTGGCAGAAATGGCTTTCTCAACTTCCAAAAGGTCTTTTGAGTACCAAATCTCAATCCAAAAAATCTTCCAAAAAATCAGCTGGGATCAGTTTAAAGTCTTAAAGATATCCCAATTTTTACTTTTCTGAGTTTCAACTTATTTTGGCCAAACACACACACACACACACACACACAAATGATTTTCAGCTTGGAAGACTCGTTTTTACGAGGCGCGTCGGAGTGCACACTAACGTCCTTCCCGACGCGTAACATGACCTCCGAACCTAAATCTCTGGTGATCTCGGGCTTTTTTCAAAAGTTTTTGTCCCTTCAAAATTAAAATGGCGTGGCGACGTCCGTTTTCCGGTTTTATTTGGTTTTTCAAAGAAACGCAAAAAATCGAATTTTTTTTCCTTGAATGGCAACTTTATCATCACGCGTGGCGACTCGGCCATTTGGGGACTAAGCTTTTTAATAAAAAATGGTATTCGGTATATTGGTGGAAACCACTAAATTTCCCGTTATCGCCTCCTAACACGAGTCGGGGGGATAAATTGTGAGATCTAACAATCCCACGTACCGGTATCCCACGCGTTTCAAAAAAAAAGAGCTTTTTGAGGAATTCGAGCTTAGTCCCGGCTTTGAAAATCATTTTTGTGTGTGTGTTGATTTTTGCACGGTTTTTTCATGTTGTTTTGGCCGCCTCGGAGAGAAAGTCAAAATTTTATTTGTCGGAATAATGTCCCTAGCTGTCGGAATTTTTCGTGCTTATGTGCTCATTAAAATTTTCAAAAAAAAATTCCAAAAAAAAAAAAAAAGGGATTTTCAAAAAAAAAGAAAATTTCCAAAAAAATCATGCATCATATTTTTAAGACACATAAAAAAAATTTCTATTTTCTTTCGGAAAAAGAATATGGGCTAACTTTTCTGGCACACTACGCGCACGTGACCAGAGTACCACTTGCACAACTACGTCCTTAACTTAGGGAGAAATCCTTGTCGCGGTCCGTTTGAGTCTTATTACGCCTCTCGGATGAGCACGGGACTACCCCAGGCATCCACATGGAGCCTCGTGTCGACCATGCACTGTGACATCAGTGACACACTTTGTCAGAGACCGGGTTGGTTTTAGTACAGTGTGTCATCGCCTTACTGTCCGATTGTATAGACCTTTCCTTTCAAGCCTTTGTCGGCATACCGACTCAATATCTTCCGGGTCCCTGTCGGTCGAAGTTGCGCCGGTTTTCCGCCATGCAGACTTTGACCAAGATATGTCACCGGCGCCTTATTGACTTCGGTTGTTGGCACAAATTATACAACGACTCCGGCATTGACTGTGAGTCCGTCAAGGATTAATGACTATTCCATGCCTAATTACGGCTTAGCGACGACAAGTCAAGAT